>CM069153.1:19445491-19572991 GCA_035221665.1 Okamejei kenojei
AGGTCGGCCCTGCCACCGTGTTCTCGGTTCTTGATGCCAAGAGTTCGTTCTGGCAGATACCTCTAGACGAGCGGTCCTCGCACCTGACAACCTTCAGCACGCCCTTCGGCAGGTATCGCTTCCTCCGCATGCCGTTTGGGATCAACTCTGCCAGCGAGGTGTTTCAAAGGACCATGGAACAACTGTTTGCTGGACTTCCGTTTGCCATCATTGTCGACGACATCCTGGTTTATGGGAAGAATGTCGCTGAGCACGACCACCACCTTCGCCAGGTGCTGCAGCGGGCCCGGGAGGTCAACCTGAAGCTGAACCCGAAGAAGTGCCGATTCCGGGTCCCTGAGGTCACCGACGTGGGGCATGTCTTCACTGCATCGGGGCTGTAGCCCGACCCGCAGAAGACGGCCGCAATATCCGAGATGCCTGCACCTGCTGACGTGCCTGGCCTGCAGCGCTTCTTGGGCATGGTCAACTACCTGGGAAAGTTCATCCCCGACCTGAGCGAACTGAGTGCCCCTCTGCGGGATCTGGTGAAAAAGGACACTGCCTGGGCCTGGTTCCCGCAACACCAGCGAGCAGTTGACACCCTCAAATCTAGGCTGATCAGCATGCCAACGCTGAAGTACTTCGTCCTCCAGCGCCCCATCGTTCTCACATGTGATGCATCTAAGTTTGGCCTCGGGGCCGCCTGCCTGCAGATCCATGACGGGGTGCAACTGCCTGTGTCGTACGCGTCCCGCACAATGACGACCGCTGAACAACACTATGCCCAGATTGAGAAAGAGCTGCTGGCGGTTGCCTTTGCCTGCTCCAAATTCAAAGACTATATCCTGGGCAACTGCTTCACTGTCGAAACGGACCACCAGCCTCTGGTCACCATCCTCAACAAGCCGATACACATGGCCTCCTCCCGGCTCCAGCGCATGATGCTCCAGCTACAACGCTTCACTTTCACAGTGGTTTATCGCAAGGGCAAGGACATGTTTGTTGCTGACACGCTGTCTCGGGCGCCTCTCTCATCCACAACCCGACATCCGTACGAGACGTCCGATCTGATAGTCCTAAACGTTAACTTTGTGACCTCCGGTCAGTTGAAGTCCCTGGCCAAGCACACGGCAGCAGACGCTTCGCTACAGCAGCTGGCCGCGATCATCAGGCAGGGTTGGCCAGACCGCCGTTCTTCCCTGCCGGCCGCAGCGGTGCCTTACTTCTTGGTTCGTGACGAGTTGGTGCTGCATGATGGTGTGATTGTGAAGGGGCACAAGGTGGGGGTGCCCACAGCACCACGAGAACAATACTTCGAAACCGCTCATCGTGGCCATCCCGGGGCCGAGGCGACCCTTTCCATCGCTCAGAGCCAGTTCTTCTGGCCCGACATGCCTCGCTACTTCCGGGACAGGGTCTCCGCGTGCCCTACCTGCAACAGCCTCGCTCCACAGCAACAGCGGCAGCCGCTCCTGCAGCAGCCAGCTGCTGACCTGCCATGGTCTGCGCTAGCAACCGACATCTTCGAGTGGCACGGAAAGCACTTCCTGGTGCTTGTCGACTCTTACTCCAGCTGGTTTGAAGTTGACCAGCTCCACTCCCTCTCTTCCTCCGCGGACGTTGAGAAGTTGCGCCGCCACTTTGCCACCTTCGGGTCTCCGGCCAGCCTGCAGTCGGACAACGGCAGCCAGTTCACCAGTGCCGAGTTCGCGCTTTTGCCGAATGATGGAACTTTTGTCATTACACCAGCAGCCCGGAATACCCGCAGAGCAATGGATTGGCCGAACGCGCGGTCCGCAGTGCTAAAGGATTGTTGGAACGTTGCCGCCTATCCCGCTTCTGACACCATGTACAGATGGTACACAGACACCTTAAAGTCTTCACTACTTTATTAAGCATACATTATATATAGCCCTGGCTGTACGTGGTCTGTCACGATCACTAGAGAGAGAGCTAGGGGCGTGTGGGTTACAATTATACTAACTGGTGGGGGAGTGGTTAGCATGGACATTATTACTATCAATTAAAGGTGTATACACATATCATCTACAATCACCAATCAGTACCCCGTTCCTGCCTTCTCCCCATATCCCCTGACTCCGCTCTCTTTAAGGACCCTATCTAGCTCTCTCTTGAAAGTATCCAGAGAACCTGTCTCAACTGCCCTCTGATGCAGAAAATTCCACAGACTCACAACTCTCTGTGAGAAAAAGTGTTTTATCATCTCCGTTCTAAATGGCTTACCCTTTATTCTTAAACTGTGGCCCCTGGTTCTGGACTTCCCCAACATCGGGAACGTGTTTCCAGCCTCTAGCATGTCCAAACCCTTAACAATCTTATATGTTTCAATAAGATCCCCTCTCTACCTTCTAAACTCCAGAGTGTACAAGCCCAGCCGCTCCATTCTCTCAGCATATGACAGTCCCACCATCTCGGGAATTAACCTTGTAAACTTACGCTGCACTCCCTCAATAGCAAGAATGTCCTTCCTCAAATTAGGGGACCAAAACTGTACACAATACTCAAGGTGTGGTCTCATTAGAAACATAGAAACATAGAAATTAGGTGCAGGTGTAGGCTATTCGGCCCTTCGAGCCTGCACCGCCATTCAATATGATCATGGCTGATCATCCAACTCAGTATCCCGTACCTGCCTTCTCTCCATACCCTATGATCCCCTTAGCCACAAGGGCCACATCTAACTCCCTCTTAAATATAGCCAATGAACTGGCCTCAACTACCCTCTGTGGCAGAGAGTTCCAGAGACTCACCACTCTCTGTGTGAAAAAAGTCTTCCTCATCTCGGTCTTAAAGGATTTCCCCCTTATCCTTAAGCTGTGACCCCTTGTCCTGGACTTCCCCAACATCGGGAACAATCTTCCTGCATCTAGCCTGTCCAACCCCTTAAGAATTTTGTAAGTTTCTATAAGATCCCCTCTCAATCTCCTAAATTCCAGAGAGTATAAACCGAGTCTATCCAGTCTTTCTTCATAAGACAGTCCTGAAATCCCAGGAATCGGTCTGGTGAACCTTCTCTGCACTCCCTCTATGGCAATTAGGCCCTTCCTCAGATTTGGAGACCAAAACTGTATGCAATACTCCAGGTGTGGTCTCACCAAGACCCTGTACAACAGAAGTAGAACCTCCCTGCTCCTATACTCAAATCCTTTTGCTATGAAAGCTAACATACCATTCGCTTTCTTCACTGCCTGCTGCACCTGCATTCCTACTTTCAATGACTGGTGTACCATGACACCCAGGTCTCGCTGCATCTCCCCTTTTCCTAATCGGCCACCATTTAGATAATAGTCTGCTTTCCTGTTTTTGCCACCAAAGTGGATAACCTCACATTTATCCACATTATACTGCATCTGCCAAACATTTGCCTACTCACCCAGCCTATCCAAGTCACCTTGCAGTCTCCTAGCATCCTCCTCACAGCTAACACTGCCGCCCAGCATAGTGTCATCCGCAAACTTGGAGATATTGCCTTTAATTCCCTCATCCAGATCATTAATATATATTGTAAATAGCTGGGGTCCCAGCACTGAGCCCTGCGGTACCCCACTAGTCACTGCCTGCCATTGTGAAAAGGACCTGTTTACTCCTACTCTTTGCTTCCTGTTTGCCAGCCAGTTATCTATCCACATCAATACTGAACCCCTAATGCCGTATGCTTTAAGTTTGTATACTAATCTCTTATGTGGGACCTTGTCGAAAGCCTTCTGGAAGTCCAGATATACCACATCCACTGGTTCTCCCTTATCCACATTACTAGTTACATTCTCGAAAAATTCCACAAGATTCGTCAGACATGATTTACCTTTCGTAAATCCATACTGACTTTGTCCAATGATTTCACCACTTTCCAAATGTGCTGCTATCCCATCTATAGGGCTCTGTACAACTGCAGAAGGGCTTCTTTGCTCCTATACTCGACTCCTCTTGTTATAAAGGCCAACATGCCATTCGCTTACTTCACTGCCTGCTCTACCTGCATGCTTACATTCATAGACTGATGAACAAGGACCCCCAGATCCCATTGTACTTCCTCTTTTCCCAACTTGACGACATTTAGATATTAATCTGCCTTCCTGTTTTTGCTAACAAAGTGGATAACCTCACATTTATCCACATTAAACTTAATCTGCCATGCATCTGCCCACTCCCCCCAACCTGTCCTAGTCACCCTGCATTCTCATAGCATCCTCCTCACAGTTCACACTGCCACCCAGCTTTGTGTCATCTGCAAATTTGCTATTGTGACTTTGAATCCCTTCATCCAAATAATTGATGTATATTGTAAATTCCATTGTGGAATATATTTTATATGTGCTTAACCAACTCTGTTATTGCATGTCAGAAGCTTTATGATTTGAGATGTATTGACACGAAAAGCACAATATAAAGAACAATATTATTTACATACAGTATACACACGCACACACACAAACACACACATACACACACACACACACACACGTGCACACACGCACATGCACACACACATGCATGTGCACACACATATATGTGCATATGTATATATGTATACAATATATATATGCACATACATACATACACATATAGCATAATGTATATTGACCGTATACACATGCAAGATATCCATATACAGTATGTATACCTACTATATATATATATATATAGACATTTGCATGGTATTTATATATACAGGCATATCTACACACACACACAAACACACACATACACATATATATTTATTATTCATACACACTCATTAACAATATACAATATATAGATATACATTTATATATATATAAAGTAAGAATATATAAGTATTCTTACGCTGCAAGTGTCATTGTTCTATTTCGGGACATATGAAAATTAAATCCTCATGACTTTTGAAGTTCCAATGATGTAATGTTTAATAGTGTGGCTATTGCTGTAGATCTTATTACATTGTAATCAGTAAGCAGTTAATTAGCCTCCATGGTTTATATGCTGGTAATCTGTGACCATAAAATAAGCCTGTTAACACCATAATATGATGTGAATATATGCAGCAATTTATACTTCTGTGCAACATCAATTCCTTACAGTATTTTCTAGTTTACGTTTATCTATTCAACAGTTTATGAAATGTTGGTTTACATGGTGAGTATATTTCAGTGAATTCATTAATTTACCTTGGACTTCTTAGTCCAGGTTTATTTCTGGATTGAAACATTCCCCAGTCACTGACAAAGCTGCCGTGTGCCAGCCAGCAGAAGAAAAATAAATCCAAGATAATTTCCCTTCTCTTACTTCCTCTCAGTGAGGCAATGATGGGTAGGTGCCAAATGCCAATTTCAATCCCCAACGATCTCCAATAACCAAACTTTCAAAGTAATTCAAATGTGTATTGGATTTTTGCCCATCTTCAGATAAATCTATTTCTCTTTATCTTTCTTTCTGTCACGCTTTCTCTTGTGTGTTTGAGATCGGGCACTTTCTTCATGGATGGCCATCCTCCTGTTGTTATTTTTAAGCTTTATTTTTCATTTGTCGCATCATAATGAAAATAGATCGGACATCCCCTGCCTGTCATACTGGCCATAATATTAGCGCAAAGTCCTAAACGACCAATTCTCATCAGGAAAAGAAGGTACAAAATGTCAAACTAATATTTGACATCCAGGGTTTTGATCCAAGTATATCACACTGTTAATAATTGAATTATTCCACACTTGTTGATGTCCCAGAAACATAACTTAAAAAAAGTTGACAAGAAGTTATTATTCAAAGAGAAAGGACAGATTTCTTAGGCCAGAAGCATTCCAAAGATCTCTTGCTTCAGTTCCAACATTAAGAAGGCACAGACATTGCCTCAGTGGCGTACAATTTCCCTTGGCTTATATCGTGGATCATGTGCATGTTGAACAAAGAGGTGCCATTGAAAGTGGCTAAACCAATTTGTCTAACGAACTGGAGCAAAACACCAAGTGCTGGAGGAACTCAGCGGGCCAGGCAGCATCTGTGGAAGGAATGGAAAGGTGACATTTTGAGTGGGAACCTTTCTTCAGGCTGTTTGTAATAGAGGGGGAAGAAAGCTGGAAAAGAGAAGTAGGGACAAGAGACATCCTGGCAAGTGATGAGAAGATGGCAGCAGGTCAAAGGCTGAGGAAACACATGTGGGTGTAACAGTAGGATCTGTTCAAGAGACGAGAGATTAGCCCCAGATTTACTGATAATTTCAAACCTGATATTGTGTGTAAAGTGAACTATGTTATGTTGGCAGAATCTACAGGGAATTTTACCCTTTGTTATTCATTGAATAAATAAATCCAAATTTACAGTAATTGTAAAAATGGACAGTTTAATATGATTTGATTTTCCTAGATAATCTGTAGTTTAGCATCCAATATATTTTCATCTGATTTTAAGAACTTCTATTCACAAATAAGAAGGGTCTCGACCCGAAACGTCGCCTATCTCCTTCGCTCCTTAGATGCTGCTGCACCCGCTGAGTTTCTCCAGCTTTTTGTGTAACCCCCTTCTTAAAATTTAATATAGTTTCCAATAAAGATAGCAGCACAATTTACTTCTCCCACATAAGATTCTTAGTTGTTCCTCTTTTATTGATTTCACAGAGGTTCAGTTGGCTCTGTGGGCTGCATGGGCTGTGAACTTAATCCTACTCCAGGAGAGATGTTTAGATACTTCTTATGTAGTATTAAGGAATGCTGCAATGTATGGACTACTGATTTTTGGGTATAATGTTAGACGATGTAACATTTTATAAAATAGAGTGACCTTGCAACATTTTTAGTTTAGTTTAGACGTATAATGCGGAAATTGGTCCTTTGGCCCACCGAGTCCGTATTGACCATCGATCCCCGCACATCCCCGCAACACTGTCCTACATTAGGGACAATTATACTGTCTTCCCACATGATTGTTAAGTAGAACGTAGATTGACAGCCAGCCAAACTCGATTCAATAATACAAACGCGAGTCAGGAAGTTAGCATCTCTGCTCTTAAGTTTAATGATTACTCTCCTTTACAGAAATATACAAATGTTTACATTATACCAAAGCAAATTAACCTACAAAACCTGTACATCTTTGCAGTGAGGAAACCAAATTTCTCGGAGAAAACCCACGCAGTAATGTGGAGAACGTACAAACTCCGTACTAACAAGCACCTGTAGTCGGGATCGAACCCGGGTCTCTGGTGCTGTAAGCGCTGAAAGGCAGCAACTCTACCGCTGCACCACCGTGCCTCCCCTAATTTGTTAGAACATAGATGGCATCTTTTTTAACACAAACATTGTGGGACCAAGGGCCTTTTCCAGTGCTGCACTGTTCTATGTTCTGTGTTTTATGTCAATATATAATATAGAACAGAAAAGCACAGAACAAGCCCACAATATCCTTACCGAACAAGATACCAAGTCTAACTTATCTGCCTGCCATAATCCCTCCATTCCTTGCATATCTCTCTGCCTACCCAAAAGTCTTATAAATGCCACTATTATATTTGCTTCCACCACCACCCCTGACAGACCGTTCCAGGCACTCACACCCCCTGTGTAAAAATACTTTCCCCTCACAACTTTGCCCCTCCCACCTTAAACCTTATCCTCCTCTTTGATAATGCCATCATGGAAAAATTATTCTGACTGTCCACCCTATCTAAGCCTCTCATAATTGTATATATTATCTCCCCTTATCCTCCTATGTTCCAGAGAAAATTGCCCAAATCTCGACGCAAAAGAATTCAGGCATTATTTAAAGAAAAAATATATAATCACAGGTTGACATTGTGCTCAATGTTCCTCCCATATCCAACACATTAATGATCACTTTATTTGGTCATATTTGGTCTGACCATCATTTGGACTGAAGAAGGAACTCAACCAGAAATGTCACCCATTTCCTTTATCCAGAGATGCTGCCTGTCCTGCTGTCTAGCATTTTGTGTCTATCTTGGGTGTAAACCAGTATCTGAAGTTCCTTCCTGCATATTATTTGGTCACTTTTGCTTTTGTGGTTTGTAGAATCTTTCTGTGTACAATTGGCAGCTGCATTTGTCTTCTTAATGGCAGGTAATTATGGTTTAAATATATAATTGTTCTGAATGTTTTGGAGAGACTTGGGAAGATGTAAGATGTTCACTATGCAAGTTCCTTTTTCTTGTTTGCTCTCTTTATGTATGAATATTAATAGTTTGCTTTTGTTTTCCTGCCTTGTGCACTATTTGCTGAACACACTTAAACATGTTTTTCTAGTTTCCCACGCTTTAATATATAAACTTGTTGCACTGAAATAAGTTAGACTCAGAATTTCAATGACTAAAGTTCAGTTTTACAAGCAAACCAGCATTCTGCAAAAAGACAAAGTACACATAAAATCTCCGAAGATAGACACAAAAAGCTGGAGTAACTCAGCGGGTCAGGCAGCATCTCTGGAGAAAAGGAATAGGTGATGTTTCGGATCGAGACCCTTCTTCGGACTGAAAGGGTCTCGACCCGAAACGTCACCTGTTCTTTTTCTCCGCAGATGCTGCCTGACCTGCTCCATTTATTTGTGTCCATCTTAGGTCTAAACCAGCATCTGCACATGAGATCTCCACATGCACATACTAAACAGTGGGTTTCTGTGCTTACAGCTTGTGCTTACATCACTGTTCGAAATATCTCTGCCTTATCCGCGCATGATTTGCAGCTGTGATTTTACTTAGCTTTCATCAAGGGCACATAATGGGAAATAAACACATTTCAAAAGGTTTTTGTGAATAGGATCCATGAGGTTAAAACTGCTTCTCGCAGATACCCAACCTGCTGCTACTGTCTTGACATCTATGTGTGCCAGATAACATAACTGGCAACAGAATAGTGCAATTAGTCTGTGACTAATTCTCAACAATTTTCTCTTATGTAGCAACAAGATAGTACTCGTTTTTAAGGCTGCAGCATCCCTTCTGGCATAGTTTGAGTTCCTTCATCTTAAATTGATTACTTTTCCAACAGTTTTAAAAACTTCTGAAAGCAAGCTTTTGAGCAAATAGATATGAAATTAACTTGGTTTATGGTTTAGCTCATCAATTAATAGAGATATTGTTTTTGTCATCTTTGCTTCACAATTAAACATGAATTACTTTTACAATAGCTGACAGATCATGATAAATTCATCAGTGCAGTGAAGATAATTCATCCATACTGCATTTACTAATTCCATAGAAGTATTTCACATTTCCAAAATAAACCCTAAAGGTTCAGAGAGAGAAGCCACCGACAACAATAGCAAATGTAATATTACATTCAAAATATTTTTAATAAATGTTTATTAGAAATGGGTAACTTGTGCCTTCCAACATTATAATTCATAACTTTCTTTATCCATCAAACAGCAGTGCAGTTCTAAACATTCATGTCGTGTTACATTTTCAGATGTCCTGCTATAATATATTTTTGGAGAAATATACAGAATAATATACTAGTAATCACTTTATAAACAAAGGCTATATGTCAGCATGTATCAGGGGTGGCAATGTGGCGCAGCTGTATAGTTGCTGCCTCACATCGCCAGAGACCTGGGTTCGATCCTGACTATGAGTGCTGACTGTTCGGAGTTTGTATGTTTTCCCCATGACCTGCGTGGGTTTTCTCTGGGTGCTCTGGTTTCTTTCCACACTCCAAAAATGTACAGGTTTGTAAGTTAATTGGCTTCGCTAAAATGGTAAGATGTCCCCACCATGTGTGTGAGTATGGGGATCTCTGGTCAACGAGGCTTCGGTGCTCCGAAGGAAATGTTTCCATGCTGTATCTCTAAATGAAACTAAAGTGAGCATGACCTAATTTTCAGAAACTTCTATTCATTTGTGTTTTGTCATGGATGCATGTCTTTTAACTTGAAAATTTGACCTGGGCAACTTTAGTGCACGAAGTTCCACAGAGGCAGATAGAGTCATGCAATCATAGAATCATATATCATGGAACCAGGCCCTTCAGCCCAATTCGTCCATGCCGTCCAAGGTGCCCCATCTATGCTAGTCCCATTTACCCATGTTTGGCCTACATCCTTCTAACCATTTCCTACCGATGTACCTATTCAAATGTCTTTTTAATATTGTGTTCGTACCTGCCTCAACAACTTCCTCTGGCAACTGGTTAGGGAAAGGGTAGGATGTACAGCAACGCCCTTGATCCTGAAGGCATCTGTATTGAATGATGAGTAATACAGCATTTGACCAGTTTCTGAGCCGGTAATAAGAAATAAACAAAGATCCTGCAAATCACTCATGTAGTATTGATGTTTTCAGCCCCACAGGAATGACAATTAAAGGGCCTGTCCCACTTATGCGACTTTTAGGGCGACTGCAGGCACCCATCATAGGTCTTACAGGTCGCCGAAAATTTTCAACAGGTTGAAAATCCAGCAGCGACCAGAACAAGGTACGACTCTTTGAGCGACTACTCACGACCATACAGGCTTCACCCCGCGACATGTCGCCAGGGTGTCGCCTGTATGGTTGTGAGTTGTCTCCTAGTCACCCAAAGAGTCGTAGCATCTTTCTGGTCACCACTGAATTTTCAAAATGTTGATAATTTTCGGCGATCGATGACGATTGCCGGCAGCTGCCGAAAATGTCGCGTAAGTGGGGCAGGCCCTTTAGGCCCTCCTCAAGTTGCAACGTTGAGAAATTGTGTATGTTAGGTCACTGTCGAAATGGACAGGATGTCCAACCTGTTTCTGACCTTCTTCCCAGCTGTGCCTGGGTCTTGCCATCTGTCTGGTCCATCATAGACCCCAATATTCCCCTGTTTAAACAGCTGACCTTGCAAACCAAACTAATCATACAAGGACACAAAGTGCTGGAGTAACTCAGTAGGTCAGGCAGCAGCCCCAGAGAACATCGATCGGTGTTGTTTTCAGTCAAGACATTTCTTCAGACTGAAGAAGGGTCAGGACCTGAAACGCCACTTATCCATATTTTCCAAAGATGCTGCCTGACCTGCTGAGTTACTCCAGCTCTTTGTGTCCTTTTGTGTGTCAATCGGCATCTGCAATTCCCTGTTTCTACAAACTAATCATGCTTTTGGATTGGAGCAATTAATCTCAGAAAATCAAGTCATGCATTCTGAAAACAAACCAACAGTCACTAAGCTGAAACACTCCACGGATATGATTTAACGGCATGATATAAACATTTAAAATAAGATAAAGTAGCATTTATGAAGTTTCAACTGCCTTTTCCTCCCCAAATACAAGAATGTCTACTGACATTTTCAAATTGCTGCAGCTAATAAAAGCATATATTACTTTTCCACTATTTTGTCTGCCCTGTCCACAATTCAGCCACAGTCTTTGAAATGTCATCCTTTCGGTTAGGTAAGGTCTGAATCAAGAGTGAAACTAAATTGAATTATCCGGCAGTATAGTTGAACTGGAAACATAGCCTTGGTTACTTCCCCATTGGTTAGAGTGTTTTGGCTTTAATGAAGATTGATTCTCTAACAGAGCGAAACGCTATGTTGCTAGTTTGACTCTAGTCCTGTTTCACTCTTGTAATTTGAGAGACAACTTCTGTTCACAAGACATGTTCTGATACCTGAGCCCTCTCAAGACACCAGGTTTCGAATAGTGTTGCTCCTGTGTCCCAAACCCAACTCAGGGGGGTTCCCCTTCTTCCTTCCATTAGTTTGCCAATTCCCCCAACCCCACCAAAGTCAGTCCTGAATATAAACCTTGCCTCCAACTTATTGATCGCAGACCCGACTCATCCGACACTATCCACCAATTTATTGCACTGACCTAGATGTGATGAATTTACAAAGGTTCGTGTTCCCGTGTACCTTGTCCTTCTCGGTCTTAAAGGTTAAGTGATTGGGAGGGGCTGTGGGAGCAACAGCAGTTTGATTTGTACATGGTACATGGTGCGGTCAGGGAACATCAGTGGTGGAGGGAGCATATAGATAGAACAATGGAGGGGTGTTGTTCAAGCAGCATGGTGTCTTCTGGATTTTGTTGAAATCCTGCCTCGTTACTGGAGGTACAGTTATCCAGGTATGGGGAACGCATTTAATCAAACTCCTATCTTATGCCCTCTGGATGATGGAATGGCCTAAGAGAGTCATGACTGACGCCAATTGCCACAGGAAACCCAACCTTTCTCACCTACTCATCCTATAACCACAGGATTTTAGAAGAAGGGTCTCTGCCTGAAACGTCACCCATTCCTTCTCTCCAGCAATGCTGCCTGACCCACTGAGGTACTCCAGCATTTTGTGTCTACCTTTGATTTAAACCAGCATCTACACAGGATTTATGTGGTGGATCCAGTAAAATGTCTGGCCAATGGTGATCCTCAAAGCATAAATGGTGACGGCTTAGCAACGGTAATTCCATTGGATATAAAATTAGGCTGTTAGAGTGTTGGAGATAATCATAGCCCGGCAGTTCTATTGAATGGATATTACTAATGCTATTGCCAGAGTGTTGCTGCATGTATGTACAAACTCCATCATCTGAGGTATTGCAGATGGCAAATGGAATAAAATATTTTACAATCTACTTCTGACATGATATAAGGAAGGTCATTAGTGAAGCAACTGAAGATGATCGGGCTGAGGACACTGTCCTGAAGAACTACTGCCGTGATATCGTGCTGATTGACTTTGGTTTCATCAGGGCTTCTCCATGTTAAACTTGGTCAATGTTGCCCGATGACTAGGGCAGTCACTCTCAGCTGTGATCTACAGTCACTTCACTCTGATATGGGTAGCGCTATCTCTGAATCAAAGTAATGGCAAAATCTTGAACAATTTATGTTGAGTAAATGTGAATTTTTTTTTGATCCTAAGAGGACAGTTGGCATTTCTTCAATGGACTTTAGCAAACTCGGAAATGGTCCGGGTCCAGGTCTTCGTTACTCCTCTTGAATTTAGTGGAACTTGAGAATGATCTCAACCAGCTCTGGGATTTGAAAGCCCAGTTGCAAACTGCCTCTCATAATTAACAGACACCTAGGGCACAGGTGAAGGTTGGGTGCTGCCTTTCGAGAGAGCAAGAACATGTATCCCTTCTCAGAGTCACTGTCACGCACTGTAATTGCATCTGAGCAACCTAGTTATTAATTAAAGGATCATTTGGTTGTTAGTTATGAAACCCCTTGAGCTCCTTTAGACACTGCAATCTCTCGTCAGAACGGCCACAGTCCAAGTCTGATTAGATAGGATGGGTTCCAGGTTCCATGCAGAGCCTTTCTCCTGACTAAAAATCAAAAGGAACTGCAGATGCTGGAAATCTGAAACAAAAACAGCATCTGATGGAAAAAACTCAGCAAGTCAGGCAGCCTCTGTGGAATGAGAGACAGTCAACATTTTGGATATGTGTAGGAAAAGGAACTGCAGATGCTGTTGAAGATAGACACTAATGCTGGAGTAACTCAACAGGACAGGCAGCATTTCTGGATAGAAGGAATGGGTGATGTTTCGGGTCAAGACCCTTCTTTAGACTGTCACTGATTGTCCCTCTTTCTACATTTTCTACGCGGCTTGTTTGAATTATAGCATTATTTTCTGTTTTCCTTTCCTAAGTTGTTGCTAGACTACACCGTGCTCATTGAAATTAAAAACTGAATTTCTGGATCATTCCTAATATAACAAACATGTGATTTTACATTTGGTGAGCTGGCTCCAATGCTCTGTATCCCTAGCTTGAGTTGAATGCCGAATCTCCACATGTTTATTCCATCACTATGAGGGTGACTATTTCTAAACTAATGTCTATGCACTTGAAATCTTCATTATCATTTTATTGCTTTAAGAGCCAGGCTTCACTACTTGAAACAGAAAAGGAAGAAATAGAAAGGGATAATGAAAAGTGGGAGGTGCACATTTGACCACATCTGCTGCTGTGTATGAGAAAAGATGGTGGGATAAGGTGGAGGTGAGTTGTCTGAAGAGGGAGTGGGTGCATGTGGATAGATCCTACCTTCAGTACTGGCTGTAGCTACCACCTTAGGAAGGTTCAAAGCTGTTCTCCGTGGCCGTTTAGTCATAGGCTCTCCTTCCAGTCAGTTCCTGTAGCATTTATTGTGGTCCCAATGTGACTTATAAGTGAGAGGAAAGAATGTTATTGATTGGTGTGTAGGAAAGAACTGCAGATGCTGGTTTAAATCAAAGGTAGACAAAAAATGTTGGAGTAACTCAGCGGGACAGGCAGCATCTCTGGAGAGAACGAATGGGTGACGTTTCGGGGGCGAGACCCTTCTTCAGAATTATTGATTGATGTGTTCGGTTGGGGTGACGAGGCTGACTTGCTTGAAAACCTGCAGTGTGTGCAATCTATCAGATGCATATGGGAGACTTGAAAACCGCGATGAGCACGTGGAGGACTGGTGGAGCACAGGATTGATGGTGGGTGATTAATGGGAGGATGTTATCTAAAGAGAGCAGTACAGTTGAGTGATATAACAATTGAAGATGCATTCACTGACGTTAAGACCATTGAACTTCTTGTACATCTACATCCAGATCTGAGGTCTTGGCTCCTGATGTCCTCCACTGCAATTTAAATCCCTTTGTCATTCCCAAAGGATGTAATGGCCTCTTTTTGATACTGGACACTCATTTTACTTACAATGTACAAGCCATGGATCCCACTAGCTCCTGAGTTTAGTTTAGTTTAGTTTAATTTAGAGATACAGCACTGGAACAGGCCCTTCGGTCCACCATGTCCGTACTGACCAGCAATCCTCGCACACTAAAATTATCCTACACACACTCGGAACAATTTACGATTTAACCAAAAAACAATTAAACTACGAACTTTTACGTCTTTGGAATGTGAGAGGAAACCGGAGCACTTGGAGAAAACCCACGCAGGTCATGGGGAAAATGTACAAACTCCATACAGACAGCACCCATAATCAGAATCAAACCCGGGTCCCTGGTGCTGTAAGGCAGCAACTCTCCCGCTGCGCCACAGTGCGGCCAGTGTGTTGTGCCATTTCTCAGTGTTTCTTAGATTGGATTCATTTGTAAAATGAGCGCAAGCAGCTGCCATGAAGCACTTCCTATTACATTGTAAACTTTTTAAGCTTGACCGGCTTGCTTTAATTTGAGGCAATCACTCATGAGATTGGCTGGCTGCTGACCTAACCACGTATGGTGCAGAGCCCTGAGTTTAGGCGCGATGCAGCAATCATGGAAATACATGGAGTTGGCATGTGTCTGCTTTACAATCAATGATGCTGGTTCACCATAAAGACGTTATACTCATTTCCCTCCCCCCCCCCTGCCCCGCCCGCATCTTCCGTTAATGTGGTGAAAGCATCACACAAGACCCTGAATTTCAGAAATATCAGTCAAATTCAGTTTACCAAATTACTCATACTGTCCTGTTTAAACATTTAGTTTGTAGCAAATGGGCGGCAAGGTGGCGTAGCGATGGAGTTGCTGCCCTACAGCGCTTGCAGTATCGGAGACCCGGGTTCGATCCTGACTACGGGTGCTCTCTGTATGGAGTTAGTACATTTTCACTGTGTTTTTTTTACAAGATCTACAGTTTCCTCCCACACTCCAAAGACGTACAGGTTTATAGGTTATTTGGCTTCTGTTAATTGTTAATTGTCCCTAGTGTGGAGGATAGTGTTAGTGTTTGGGGTGATCATTGGTCAGCACAGACTTGGTGGGCCAAAGGGTATGTTTCCACACTGTATGTCTAAAGTCTAAAGACTAAATGACTTTGCATTCGGGACAGAATGTATTCAAGATACCAGGGGACGGTTACGCTGTGGTGGGACTGTGACTTTAGTTTTTACAACTTTACAGAAAGGATGTTCAAACCTTGGAAATGTTTTGCAGGATGATTGATGACAGAAATAAGAAAGCATATTATGAGAAAAAGGCTTAAAATTCAAGTCAATTCCCACTGGTGCAAAATAGATCATCGGTTTATTTCTACACTCCAAAGATGTACAGGTTTGTAGGTTAGTTGGCTTGGCATAATGTAAAATTGTCCCTAGTGCATGTAGGATAGTGGTAATGTGCAGGGATCGCTGGTCGGTGCGGACCCGGTGGGCCAAAGGGCCAGTTTCCGCGCTGTATCTCAAAACTAATAAATAAATTCTACCAATGTTATTTTTAAGGACATTTAGAACATTCATAAAAATGGACAATGAAAAGACCAAGCTGCCAAACCTTTATCATTCTCAATATGAGTCAGTCCTTTTTAATCTCAGACTACTAAATATGTATGGTATATATTCCTTTCACAATGAAGCTTGGGTTACCTTTTATCTCCATGATAAAACTGGGTCCTGGTATCTTTGAACCAGTTAATAGTTTTAATTGGCGTCAGTCTTACTCTTCTTGTAGATTAGTTTAGTTTAGTTTATTGTCACGTGTACTGAAGTATAGGGAAAATATTTTCTCGTGTGCTATCCTGTCAGCGGAAAGACTACACGTGATTACAATCGAACCGTCCATAGGATACAGATACATGATAAAGGGAATAATGTTTAGTGCAAGATAAAATCCAGTAAAGTCTGATTAAAGATAGTCCGAGCGTCTCAATGAGGTGGATAGTAGCTCAGGACCACTCAATGTGCAGAAGAATGTGCAGAACTGGCTAGTTAGAGATAGTCTCAGGCATCTACCCTTAGTCTCAGGCATCTTAAATTTTTCTAAGAATAATAATTCCTTAAAGGAATTATTCTGTTCTGGAATTAGAGTGCTGCGGTGCTGGCTGGTTCTGCCGTTAATTACCCAGCAATATATAGAGTAATTTGATGTTAAATGACTTTCTGACACCGTTCAGTCATTAGATATTTCTACATTGCTGAGCAGCACCAGAATTTGGGGAATATTTAATTTGGGTCTATAGTTGCTTCATAGAAGAAGGCAGTTTTCAGAAACAGAGGGAGTCTGACATAACGGTTGCTCTGCCACAAAGAATAATGATTAACATTTACTTTCTCCTGCTTCTCACCCTTCAAAGTTTTCCTCTATTCTTTCCTCTCCTTCCCAAAGGCAGTAATTCATCGGCGAGATATGTTTCCACGGGCACTGACAGTCCTTTATCTGCGGCAACTGGCCATTTATCATGTGTGAGCCATAGACAGTGAGTGTCAGCAGGTTATTTAACTGTGACAGCATCACAGCCAAGCCTAATCAGGTTCATTACTGCTGAGCATTTGTTATGAACAGGGGTCATTAGATAGTGGGGCCAAACAAAAATACTGCAGAGCGGCTTGGTGACACAGCAGCAGAGTTGCTGCCTTACAGTGCCAGAGACCCAGGTTCAGTTCCGACTACGGGTGCTGTCAGTACGGAGTTTGTACGTTCTCCCTGTGACAGTTCAAAGATGTAAACGTTCATAGGATAATTGGCATTGGTAAAAAAATGTAAATTGTCCCTTCTGTGTTGGATAATGCTGGTGTACGGGAATTAATGGTCGGCAGGGAGTCGGTGGGCTGAAGGGTCTGTTTCCGTGCTGAATCTCTAAACTAAACTAAACTAATCTACATTATTTTTAATATTGTTAACTTTACTTTCTGTAACTGATATGAGTCTCAATGTAAATAGAACGAGATATAGAGGTCTGTGTAGACTTTAGACTTTGGAGATCCAGTGCAGAAATAGGCCCTTTGGCCCATCGAGTCCGTTCAGACCAGTGATCAACACACTTACACTATCCCACACACTAGGGACAATTTAGAATTTGCAGAAGCCAATTAACCTGCAAAGCTGTACGTCTTTGGAGTGTGGGAGAAAACCAGAGTACCCATACCATCACAGGGAGAACGTAGAGACATCCATACAGACAGTACCAAAGTCAGGATAAAACCCGGGACTCTGGCGCTAGAAGGCTGCAACTCTACCACTGCACCACTGTGCCATCCCTCTAGCAGGGATACTATGAAGTAACCCACAGTAACCCACAGGATTCGAGGAGGATTTCTTGATTCTCAAGATATATCTTTCCTTTAATGAGAGCATATGAGGTGATTCATCTACTCCAAAAATATACGGTGTTTAAAATGAGAATTTTGCTTGAATTATTATGGCGTCATATAACTGTGTTTCCACTCATAGTTGGGTTTAAAGGGACTGTTGTCCTATTCAGTGTTAGACAGATTTAGGGTGAACATTCAATACAAAAACAACATTAAGAAATAGGCAGTCGGTCCATCAGTCCATTCAACGTATCCAACAGTGGTCATGAGATTTAGAATTTCCATGGGCAGATTGTACCTGTATATGTATAAACGTGGAGAGGAAAAGCCAATAGTGACCTCTAGAAAAGCTAACAGTGAACATCTCAAACAAATGATTCTTGTCGAGTTATTAAAAATTGAATCTTACTTTGAAGAATTTTTGGAAAATAGTGTAGCATTGCCCTCAGTGACAAATTATTTTATGTGCTGCATTTGACTGGGCCTGTACTCGCTGGAGTTTAGAAGGATGAGGGGGGACCTAATTGAAACTTACCAAATAGTGAAAGGCTTGGATACAGTGGATGTGGAGGGGATGTTTCCACTGGTCGGAGAATCTTGAACCAGAGGGCACAGCCTCAGAATAAAAGGACGTACATTTAGAAAGGAGATGAGTGGGATTTTCTTTAGTCAGAGGCTGGTGAATCTGTGGGATTCATTGCCGCAGATGGGTGTGAAGGCCAAGCCAGTGGGTTTTTTTAAGTGGAGATTGACAGGTTCTTGATTAGTAAGGATGTCAGTGGTTATGGGGAGAAGGCAGGAGAATGGGGTTGAGAGGGAAAGATAGATCAACCATGATTGAATGGAGGTAGACATGATGGGCTGAACGGCCTAATTCTGCTCCTCGAACTTATGAACATAAGCTGCTTTTATAACGATCAAGATGCTGAAAGCTGCACACATTTCAGTCAAGGCATTTGAGGCATAGAGGTGTTTATAAGGCAATGGTTTTCATCTTTGGCTCAAGACACACTGAGCTTGCGGCATCCTGTAATAAACATCAACATTGGGAGTGCAGTCCCAAACTCTGCTCAAACTGAGTTGCCAATGTTTAATCTCTGATTCTTTACTCAGCTGTAAAAAAGGCTTGCTCACTTGAAGGTCCGAATTTATTAACTCAAAATCAGGTCAGCTTGGTTCAGGGCAAAGATCGCAATTTTTAAAATCTGATGTTGACCACAGTCTATCACTGTGGCATTAACTTCACGGCGACGGGCAGACAGAAAAAGAGAGTGGCAGCCAAACCAACTCCCTTCATAATTAATGAAGTTCACAACATCTAATTTTCCTACTTACTGGTTTTACAGTGGGTGGCTGGCTGTCTCTGACCTCAAGAAAATGACAAGTGACTTTGTGTGCACAGCATTAGAGAGAAGCTGAGTGCCTTTTACTGCATTGCTTGTGAGCCTGGAAGAGCATGAGAGCTCCCTGCACTTCCCAATCTCCCACACGTCAGATCAGGCACGATGTCAAGTCCCCTGAGATCCAAGGAACGAGGAACTGCGGGTGACGGTTTAGGCTAAAGCATACAAAGTGCTGGAGTAACTCAGCGGGTCAGGCAGCAATCTCTGGGGGAACATGAATAGGTGACGTTTCGGGAAGCGTCCCGACCCAAATCGTCATCTATCCATGTTCTCCAGAGATGCTGCCTGACCCGCTGAGTTAAGGGCCTGTCCCACTTGGGCATCATTTGCGTGTCACGACCGCGCGTCACTGCCTAGGTCACCATGCATGCGTAATGCGCACCATGCGCGCGTAATGCGCACCATGACGTCGTGCGTCATGTCGCATAAATGGTGTCGCCTAAATTATGCGCAAATGACGCCCAAGTGGGACAGGCCCTTTACTCCTGCACTTTGTATGCCCTGAGATGAGACACTGCCAATGCCAATCCTGCCACAGGAATGGGAATTGCAGCCTGATGGACTCGGAGCTGAGTCTGTCAGTCAGACAGAGTTCTGGGGGGAAACTCCAGTCACATCCCCAGTATTAAAATTCCACAGCATAAACTCAGTCTATTAGATTATCTATTTGATATTCCACCCTCTGCTATGTGGAAATTACCCATAAATATGCAAATCTCTCGTTCTACCCCTATGGCTCAACTTAAACCACAATCTTTCCAAACCCAATGCAAATTTGTTTTGTGTTAAGGAAAACAAAACAAAAGCATAGACACAAAGTGCTGGAGTAACTCAGCGGGACAGGCAGCATCTCAGGAGAAAAGGAATAGGTGACGTTTTGGCTCGCGACCCATCTTCAGATATTTTGCCATGCTTCATGAGGGTTAGTTTTAGTCCACCAGTAAGCTGTGCATTGGGAAATTAGTGCTTAACCACAGACTACACTTACAATAATGGTCTACCCTGTTTAAGACAAAGGGTGGAGGTATAGGGGGAATATTATATTATGTGCAAAGACAAAAAGATCAGAAAAATCTGCAAATCGCAGTTTTCTGGATGCATGGCATCCAAAACCAGTCTCTGGATCTCTGTGGCTCAGTCATGCCTCTGACAACACAAGTAACCTGTATCAAAAGGATAATAAACAAACGTCAGTAAAACAAACAGTTTCCCAACAATTCACCAATTAACGATAGACACAAAAAGCTGGAGTAACTCAGCGGGAGAGGCAGCATCTCTGGAGAGAAGGAATGGATGATGTTTCGGGTCGAGACCCTTCTTCAGACTGGTTTTCCCTAACCAGTCATCCCTTGTTTCCCTTATCACTAACCAGTCTGAAGAAGGGTCTTGATCCGAAACATCCCCCATTCCTTCTTTCCAGAGATACTGTCTGACCCGTTGAGTTACTCCAGCTTTTTGTGTCTATCATTGGGTTTAAACCAGCATCTGCAGTTCCTTCTTACACAGTTCACCAATTAACAACGTGAACACTGTCTTATCCAAATTCCTGTTAAGATGGACGTTTGGTAGTCTCCACAAATTGCTAATATTTAAAATTGATTTTAATCTCCTCCTTATTGTATTACCATCAGTAATTATGTATGATTGATAGATTCAAAAGATACAACGGGGAAATCAATTTGGCCCATTGAGTCCATGCTGATCATCAATTATCTGTTCACACTAGCTCTCTGTTTTACCACATTTGCATTGACTTCCTACACTAATGTATGTACGGAGTTTGTATGTTCTGCCTGTGACTGTGCAGGTTTTACCCGGGTGCTCTGGTTTCCTTCCACATTCCAAAGATGTACTGGTTTGTAGGTAAATTGGCTTTGTTAAAATTGTAACTAGTTTCCAGTGTGGAGGATAGTGCTAGTGTGCGGGGATCGCTGGTCGGTGCGGACTCGTTTGGCCGAAGGGCCTGTTTCCGTGCTGTATCTCTAGGCTAAACTAAACTAAACTAAAATTCCAAAACTAAAATCAACAGCTCCCAAAAGAGCTTCAACAAATGTTACAGTTACAAATATTAGAAATGTTATTTATCAAACTAAAATAACGTGATTTAGATTTACAGTATTTCAAAAACCTCAGTGCTTGGATCTATTTCATTATCTCATTCTATGTGTTAAACATTTTAGAAAAATTACTGAGAAAATGCCTTGATGTTTATCTATGTGCTTGCTTAGGACAAATTTATTATCGGTGGATGTTTATAGTGCAGAAGGAGGTCATCTGATTAATTGTATTCACTTCAACAATCTGAAACTAATCCTACTGCCATGTTCTGTCCCAAAAGTACTGTAACTTATCGTGCTTCAAATGTTTCTTTGCATTAACTATTCCCTGTGGTCAAAAAACGGCCACAATCTAATCATTCTACACATAAGCACGTTTCTCAACCTCTCTCATTCTCTTAGCCATCACGCTAAATTAATCACTTATTACTAAATTTCCTACGAGCAAAAATATTTTTAATCACAATTGTTGGTAAATTGGAAATCGTCAATGCCATATTTTGCACCAGTGGGAATTGACTTGAATTTTAAGACATTTTCCCATAATATGCTTTGTCATTTCTGTAATCAATCATCCTGCAAACATTTCCAAGGCTTGAACATCCTTTGTGCAATGTTAAGACAAGTCACAGTCCCATTGCAGCTTCTTAACCATTCCCTGGTATCTTGCATTCATTCTGTCCCTAATGAGAAGTCATCTATAGTCTTTAGACTTTAGACATACAGCATTGAAACAGGCCCTTTGGCCCACCAAGTCTGTGCTGACCAGCGATCACACCAAACACTAACACTATCCTCCACACTAGGGACAATTAACAATTAACAGAAGCCAAATAACCTACAAACCTGTACATCTGTGGAGTGTGGATCTTGGAGAACATACAAACTCCATGCAGACAGCACACGTAGTCAGGATCAAATCTGGGTCTCTGGCGCTGCAAGGCAGCAACTCTACCATTCCGCCACTGTGTCGCCCTCTAACATCTTTCCAATGAGAGGTCATTTCTTATATCGCTCCCTTTCTGTGGTTCCTCGCCAATAATGATTTGAACAGTGGCTATGTCTATGAACATTTGACTGTCTATTCATCAATGCTCTTCATTACTTTCTGTTGAGTGTTTGCATCCACTCCTTTGTCTTCCCAACTCACACTCCACAAATTTGAATTCCATTGTAATTTGCTAGCTGCCCTCTCCAATATTCATGAAGTCACATGTACACATTGGTTCTTGCAATGTTAAGCTATAGAAAATGAATTATTTTATGAGTGAAACATGACAAGGATCATTTCAAGACATTGTGAAATCTGGGCTAGATACTTGCTGCCAGGAATTACCTTTGCTTCCCTGCTGCAATTTTCACAGATGAAGATGAAGGTATCACATGTAGCACTGATTACAGAGTATTGCACAAGGATGGCTGTTGTTGCGTAGTCCCGGTTTAAAAGGTCTCAATCATACAATGCACCATTGACAAATCTACATAGTTATTGAATTACAGATCGACATCCATCGCCCTTCCACAGCACGGCAACAGGCCCCCAACGCCCTTTGATTTCAGTACACTAACACTCCTCTTTCCCTGGCCCAAATCTTCATGAGACAGTATGATAGTGGCATTTAAGAGACATTTGGATAGACATATGGATATGCAAGGAATGGAAGGCTAAATGTTGGTCTTGGAATCACGTTCCACAGAGATTGTGGGTTGATGGACCTCTTGTGTTGAAGACAGACCCAGTGCTGGAGTAACTCAGTGGGTCAGGCAGCATCCCTGCAGAGAAAGGATGGGTGCCGTTTAAGGTCTTCAGTCTCAAGAAGGGTCTCGACCTGAAACGTCACCCATTTCTCTTCAGAGATACAGCGTGTCCCTCCAGCATTTTGTGTCTATCTTCGGTGTAAGCCAGTATCTGCAGTTCCTTCCCACACACTTTGTAACCCTTTTAGGCATAAACCAGAATCTGCAGTTCCTTGTTTCTACATTCTGTTCTTATGCCGTATTGTTCTAGGTCCTTTGTTCCATGTTCACACCCCACCAATATCTCGCTGGTTCTGATATCATTTCTCTGTAGCAGAGTGACCCTACTTTCCTTCGTTATCCTCAATGTACTATAACGGTGACTTCCCTGGAAGTAGGCGCCAGTCTCACGATCTCCACGGCCAAAAAACTCCTGAAACCGACCTTGGATGGAGACAAGCGGTATGTTTTGAGCTGCCTGAATAGTGCACAGTGTTGCAATAACAGCTGCAACTTGATGCAACAGCACAGCGATCAAAACAGGCTTTGTCCCACAGCATTTACACTTCCCTCGCACAGCCTTAGGGTGCAATGGAATTTCTAAGCAATTACTTTCTGAAGAGCTTTGAAGATCCTCCGCAATGGTTAGCTATTAATTTTTGTAACAGCAATTTTAGTGAGGATTTAGACTATGAGTCATAGTAATAGTCATACAGCGTTGAAACAGGCCCTACAACTCAACTTGCCCATATCACTCTAAACCTGTCCTATCCATGTACCTGTCTGATTGGTTCTAAAATGTTGCGATAGCACCTGCCTCAATTCTACCTTCTCTGGTGGCTCGTTCCATACACCAACCACCCTTTTTGTGAAAATGTTACCCCTCACGTTCCTATAAAAATCTTACCCTTTCACTTTAAACCTATGTTCTCTGGTTCTCGATTCTCCCACTCTGGGCAAGAAACTCTATGTGTCTGCCCGATCTATTCCTCTCATGATTTTATACACCTCTATAACTTCCTCATCCTCATCCTCCTGTTCTCCAAGGAATAAAATCCTAGCCAGCTCAACCTCTCGCTAGAGCTCAGGTCATCGAGTCCTAGCAACATTCTTGTAAATCTTCTGTGTGCCCTTTCCAGCTTGCACCATCTTCCTATAATCTGGTGACATAACCTGAACATAATACTCTAAATGTGACATCACCAACGTCTTATATAACTGAGACATGACCTCACAACTTCTATACTCAGCCACCCATTCCTTCTCTCCAGGGATGCTGCCTGTCCCGTTGAGTTACTCCAGCTTTTTGTGTCTATCTTCCATACTCAATGGTCTAACAACTGATGAAGGCCAATATGGCAAAAGCCTTTTTTGAAAACCCTATCTATCTGTGACTCCATTTTCAAGGAACTATGTACCTGCACTCCGAGATCTACCTGGTCCACAATACTCCCAATAACTCTATCATTCACTGTGTTGGTCCTGCCCAAGATAGGCTTTCCAAAATGCATCACCTCACATTTCTCACCATTAAATTCCATCAACCATTCCTCAGCCCGCCTGACCAACTGATCAAGATCTTGCTGCAGGTTATGACAACATGGGGGAAGAAAGAGTTACAATGCCCAAGTCCAAGAATCATAGAATCATAGAAATTAGGTGCAGGAGTAGGCCATTCAGCCCTTCGAGCCTGCACCACCATTCAATATGATCATGGCTGATCATCCAGCTCAGTATCCTGTGCCTGCTTTCTCTCCATAACCCCTGATCCCTTTAGCCACAAGGGCCACATCTAACTCCCTCTTAAATATAGCCAATGAACTGGCCTCAACTACCTTCTGTGGCAGAGAATTCCACAGACTCACCACTCTGTGTGAAAAAAGATCTAATCTCGGTCCTAAAAGACTTCCCCCTTATCCTTAAACTGTGACCCCTTGTTCTGGAGTTCCCCAACATCGGGAACAATCTTCCTGCATCTAGCCTGTACAACCCCTTAAGAATTTTGTAAGCCTCAATAAGATCCCCCCTCAATCTCCTAAATTCCAGCGAGTACAAGCCGAGTCTATCCAGTCTTTCTTCGTATGGAAGTCCTGCCATCCCAGGAATCAGTCTGGTGAACCTTCTCTGTATTCCCTCTATGGCAAGAATGTCTTTCCTCAGATTAGGAGTCCAAAACTGTACGCAATACTCCAGATGTGGCCTCACCAAGACCCTGTACAACTGAAGTAAAACCTCCCTGCTCTTGTACTCAAATCCTCTTGCTATGAATGCCAACATACCATTCGCTTTCTTCATAGCCTGCTGCACCTGCATGCCTACTTTCAATGACTGGTGTACCATGACACCCAGGTCTCGTTGCATCTCCCCTTTTCCTAATCGGCCACCATTCAGATAATAATCTACCCTCCTGTTTTTGCCACCAAAGTGGATAACCTCACATTTATCCACATTATACTGCATCTGCCGTGCATTTGCCCACTCACCCAACCTATCCAACTCACCTTGCAGCCTCCTAGCACCTCCTCATAGCTAACACTGCCCTCCAGCTTCGTGTCATCTGCAAACTTGGAGATGTTGCATTCAATTCCCTCATCCAGATCATTAATATATATTGTAAATAGCTGGGTTCCCAGCACTGAGCCTTGCGGTACCCCACTAGTCACTGCCTGCCATTCTGAAAATGACCCGTTTACTCCTACTCTTTGCTTCCTGTCTGCCAGCCAGTTCTCTATCCACATCAATACTGAACCCCCAATACCGTGTGCTTTAAGTTTGTATGCTAATCTCTTATGTGGGACCTTGTCGAAAGCCTTCTGAAAGTCCAGATATAACAAATCCACAGGTTCTCCCTTATCCACTCTACTAGTTACATCCTCAAAAAATTCTACAAGATTCGTCAGACATGATTTACCTTTCATAAATCCATGCTGACTTTATCCAATGATTTCACCACTTTCCAAATGTGCTGCTATCCCATCTTTAATAACTGACTCTAGCATTTTCCCCACTACCGATGTTAGACTAATTGGTCTGTAATTCCCCATTTTCTCTCTCCCTCCCTTTTTAAAAAGTGGGGTTACATTAGCTACCCTCCAATCCTCAGGAACTACTCCAGAATCTAAAGAATTTTGAAAAATTATCACTAATGCATCCACTATTTCTGGGGCTACTTCCTTAAGTACTCTGGGATGCAGCCTATCTGGCCCTGGGGATTTATCGGCCTTTAATCCATTCAATTTACCTAACACCACTTCCCGGATAACCTGGATTTCACTCAGTTTCTCCATCTCATTTGACCCCTGGTCCCCTGCTATTTCCGGCAGATTATTTATGTCTTCCTTTGTGAAGACAGAACCAAAGTAGTTAATCAATTGGTCTGCCATGTCCTTGTTCCCCATGATCAATTCACCAGTTTCTGACTGCAAGGGACCTACATTTGTTTTAACTAACCTTTTTCTCTTCACATATCTATAAAAACTTTTCCAGTCCGTTTTTATGTTCAGTGTCAGTTTTCTTTCATAATCTATTTTTCCTTTCCTAATTAAGCACTTTGTCCTCTTCTGCTGGACTCTGAATTTCTCCCAGTCCTCTGGTAGGCTGTTTTTTCTGGCTAATTTGTATGCTTCATCTTTAGTTTTGATACTATCCCTTGATTTCCCTTGTTATCCACAGATGCACTACCTTCCCTGATTTATTCTTTTGCCAAACTGGGATAAACAATTGTTGTAGTTCATCCATGCAGTCTTTAAATGCCTTCCATTGCATATCCACCGTCAACCCTTTAAGAATCACTTGCCAGTCTATCTTGGCCAATGCACGTCTCATACCCTCAAAGTTACCTTTCTTTAAGTTTAGAACCCTTGTTTCTGAATTAACAATGTCATTCTCCATCTTAATGAAGAACTCAACCATATTATGGTCACTCTTGCCCAAGGGGCCATGCACAACAAGACTGCTAACTAACCCTTCCTCATTACTCAGTACCCAGTCTAGAATAGCCTGCTCTCTCGTTGGTTCCTCTACATGTTGGTTTAGAAAACTATCCTGCATGCATTCCAAGAAATCCTCTTCCTCAGCACCCCTGCCAATTTGATTCACCCAATCTATATGTACATTGAAGACACCCATTATAACTGTTTTACCCTTGATTCACGTATTTCTAATTTCATGTTTGATGCCATCCCCAACTCCACTACTACTGTTAGGTGGCCTGTACACAACTCCCACTAGCGTTTTCTGCCCCTTAGTGTTTCGCAGCTCTACCCATATCGATTCCACATCCTCCAAGCTAATGTCCTTCCTTTCTATTGCATTAATCTCCTCTCTAACTAGCAATGCTACTCCACCTCCTTTTCCTTCCTGTCTATCCCTCCTGAATATTGAATATCCCTGGATGTTCAGCTCCAAGCCTTGGTCACCCTGGAGCCATGTCTCCGTGATCCCATCTATATCATATTCATTAATAACTATCTGCACATTCAACTCATCCACCTTATTACAAATGCTCCTTGCATTGAGACACAAAGCCTTCAGGCTTGTTTTTACAACACTCTTACCCCTTATACAATTATGTTGAAAAGTGGCCCTTTTTGATTTTTGCCCTGGATTTTTCTGCCTGCCACTTTTACTTTTCACCTTGCTACCTATTGCTTCTACCCTCATTTCACATCCCTCTGTCTCTCTGCTCATGCTCCCATCCCCCTGCCACATTAATTTAAATCCTCCCTGACAGCACTAGCAAACACTCCCCCAAGGACATATGTTCCCTTCAAGCCCAGGTGCAGACCGTCCTGTTTGTACTAGTCCCACCTCCCCCAGAACTGGTTCCAATGCCCGAGAAATTTGAATCCCTCCCCCTTGCACCATTTTTCAAGCCACGTATTCATCTGCAATATCCTCCTATTTCTACTCTGACTAGCACGTGGCACCGGTAGGAGTCCAGAGATTATTACCTTTGAGGTCCTACTTTTGTTTATCTCCTAGCTCCCTAAATTCGCCTTGTAGGACCTCATCCCGTTTTTTACCTATATCGTTGGTGCCACTGTGCACCACGACAACTGGCTGTTCACCCTCCCCCTCCAGAATGTTCTGCAGCCGTTGAATGACATCCCTGATGCTTGCACCAGGGAGGCAACATACCATCCTGGAGTCCTGTTTGCGGCCGCAGAAACGCCTATCTATTCCCCTTACTATTCAATCCCCTATTGAATGCCCTATTACAATAGCCCTTCCACTCTTCTTTCTCCCCTCCTGTGCCGCAGAGCCACCAATGGTGCCATGAACTTGGCTGCTGCTGCCTTCCCCTGATGAGCCATCTCCCCCAACTGTATCCAAAATGGTATATCTGTAGGAGGGAGATGGGACTCCTGCACCACCTGCCTACTGCTATGCTGGCTGAAGGCCACCTTTCTGGTCGCTTAACCTGCGGTGTGACCAACTCACTGTACGTGCTATTCTTGAGCTTCTCAGCATCGTGGATGCTCCAGTATGAATCCAACCGCAGCACCAATCGTTCAATGCGGTCTATCAGGAGCTGCAGCTGGACACACTTCCTGCAAATGTAGTCACCAGGGACACCGACAATGTCCCTGATCTCCCACATGTTGCAGGATGAGCAAACCATGGGGCCGATCTCAAATGACATGGCTTGCCCCCAAATTAAATCAACTCACACTATAAAAATCTTAATCCTTTAAACTAACCTTTACTAAAAAGCACTGTACCCTTTAGCTCACTGAACCCTTTAGCTCACTGAACCCTTTAGGTCACTGTACCTTTAACTCACTGTACCTTTAACTCACTGAACCCTTTAGCTCACTTTACCTTTAGCTCACTTTACCTTTAACTCACTTTACCTTTAATGCAAACCAGGGGTTGCACCCAATCAGCGGCTTCCACCAATCAGCGGCTTCCACCAGAACATTTGTGTGGAACGTTACAGATTTGGGTAACTCCTCCTCTTGCTCCTACGGCTCCTGGGCCTCTGTGAAAACAAAGCCCCGCGCTCGATTTTTAAACTCACCACCCGGAGACTCCTCCTCTTGCTCCAACGTCTCCTGGGCCTCTGTCAGAAAGTCCTAGTCTGGAAATAAGTGCAGACTTTGGCATAGGCTTATGGATATGCCAATGGTTTAACATTTCCACTAGCCAGGCAGCAATTATCGTTCAATGTTTTATAGAGTCATATTGCATGGAAACAGGTCTTTCAGCTTAACTCATCCATTCTCAACCAAGATGCCCCATTTGCCTGCATTTGACCCATATCCCTTTTTAGCTTTCCAATCCATGCACTTGTCCAAATGTCGTTCAATTTTTTTAATTGTCCCGGTCTCAACTACTTCCTCTGGCAGCTCATCCCATATACCACTACCCACTATGTGAAACGTTGCCCCCCAGGTTCCCATTAAATTTGTGCCCTCTCATCTTAAATCTATGCCCTCTAGTTCTTGATTTGCTTACTCCAGGAAAAAAAAATCACCTATCTATTCGTCTCAGTATTTTATACACCTCTATAATATTACTCCTCAGCCTCCTAGATCTCCCTGCTGCACACACACCCCAAGTCCCCTTTTTTGCCTTCCTGATGTCCTTTGTAAGTATACTCTTCAATCCCCGAGACTTTAGAATTTGGAGATACAGTGTGGAAGGCCATGCCAACCAGCGATCAGACAGTACATTAGCACTATCTTACACACTGGGGAAAATTTACAATTTACAGAAACCAAATAACCTACAAACCACTATGTCTTTAGATTGTGGAAGGAAACTGGAGCACCCAGAGAAAACCCATGCTGTAACAGGGAGAATGTGCAAACTCCGTTCAGACAGCAAGTGTAATCAGGATTGAACTGGGGTCTTTGGCACTATAAGGCAGCAAATCTACCGCAGTACCACTGTGTCACCCTAAAATCCTCCAGGGATATACTTGACCCTGACCCATGCCTTCTTTTTCCTTACCAGTGCTGCAATTTTCTCTTGTCATTCAAGGTTTCTCATTCTTGCCTGTCTTGCCCTTCAATCTACCATGCATACCTAACTATCCCACTTTTAAAAGTATTCTTCGTTCCGGATGTCTCTTTGCATGCAAGGGGACCTAATCTAGTCAACCTTTTCACCCTCCTGTTTAATGCCTTCAGAGTTTGACTTTCCCGATTTTAGAACTTTCACTTGTGGATCTGCTTGTTGGGCCGAAGAGCTTCATTCCACGCCCTCTCTAAACAAAACAAAAAAAATTATTTTAAAGCTCATAGAACTGTGGTCGCTGGTCTCAAAAGTCTCGCCCACTGACACTTCAGTCACTTGCCCTGTCCAATTCCCTCAGAGCAAGTCAAGCTTTGCCCTCGCCCTTCCACACTTTCTCTTGTTGGACATGTTCATGGATGCTCTTAGCACTTGTGGCTAGAAATAAATTACGTCTTGATGGAATGTAACAGCAGAACAACTCGGGACTTTTTTATATGTTTAGTCCTTTTGTTTCTTTTTGAACAGAAAGGTTCAAATAGAAATCGAAGGATATTGAAATCTGAATTGTAGCGTTTGCTTTCTTTTTAATGACCCTCCCACAACCTCCGGCTATTTTATAATTGCCGTCAAGTCATGTCAAGTCGAGTGTGTTGTCATGTGCACAGGTATGGTGTGATCCAGGTCTGATGAAAATCATGCTTGCAGCAGCATCGTAGGCACGTCCTTTAGTTTAGTTTAGTTTAGAGGTACAGCACAGAAACAGTCACTTCAGCCCAACAAGTCCGTGCCGACCAATTCAGCGTAGTTTATTGTCACATGTACCAATGTACAGTGAAAAAAGTTTTTGTTGCGCGCTCTCCAGTCAACGGAAAGACAATACATCCCCAGTGATCCCTGCACACACACTTGGGACAATTTACAATTTTACCAAAACCAATTAACCTAGAAATATGTACGTTTTCAGAGTATGCAAGGAAACAGGAGTTTCCGTAAAACACTCACCCAGGTCACAGGGAGAACGCACAAACTCCGAACAGACAGCAGCCATAGTCAGGATAGAACCCGGGTCTCTGGCATTGTAAGGCAGCAACTCTACCGCTGGGTCACTGTTTCGTCTCAGATAACACACAAAAAGTTAAATTCAAAATAATTTATACATGACAAGGAAAGAAAATGTCTGTGTAAAATTAAAAACATAGCAAGAAAAGCATTTAGAAACCATCATAGTACAAAAGGTGTTTTTGTAGTGTTATGTTGCTGAGGTAGGATTAGCATTGAGTAGGTCCATTGGAGAACCTGATAGTTCCAGAATCTGGTGGTATGGGACTGAGACATCAGGCTCTGTGGTTCTTGCCCAGAGGTCGCACTGAGAAGAAGGCATGGCCTGGATGGTGAGAGTCCTTGATGATAGATGCCACTTGAGGCGAAGCCCAATGTAAATGCTTTTGATAGAAACATAGAAACATAGAAATTAGGTGCAGGAGTAGGCCATTCAGCCCTTCGAGCCTGCACCGCCATTCAATATGATCATGGCTGATCATCCAACTCAGTATCCCGTACCTGCCTTCTCTCCATACCCTCTGATCCCCTTAGCCTCAAGGGCCACATCCAACTCACTCTTAAATATAGCCAATGAACTGGCCTCAACTACCCTCTGTGGCAGAGAGTTCCAGAGACTCACCACTCTCTGTGTGAAAAAAGTCTTTCTCATCTCGGTCTTAAAGGATTTCCCCCTTATCCTTAAGCTGTGACCCCTTGTCCTGGACTTCCCCAACATCGGGAACAATCTTCCTGCATCTAGCCTGTCCAACCCCTTAAGAATTTTGTAAGTTTCTATAAGATCCATTGATGGTGAGGAAGGCTGTGCTCTTTAAGGTTCAGGCTGAGTCCTGTGTGTTCCTGTGTGTTGGAATTGAAAATACCAGGCCAGAATGTAACCAGGCAGGATACTTTCTACAATGCATCTGTCAACGATTGTTAAAAAATGTGACTTAGGTTGTGTTGTTGAGAAAGACCAGTAATGAGAAACTATGTCTTTGGGCCTTGCCTGGCACATTGCTACTACTGAGGTGATGAGAGGTTGAGAAGACAGACCTGACTTCCAGAGGAATGAACTTTATGGGTTTTGCATAATGGGAAATATGGAATTTTAAGCTATGTATTTCTTAAGTATTTATTTTAAAAAATGAGAGACTGAGAGTTAATTCATCACCTATAGGTAACCCAAGTAACATTACTGAAAATAGATTATAAAACAAGTACATATTTTGGAGTATGCTAATCAGTCCTATCGGAGTCTATATACTGGGCGGCCGAGTGGCGCAGCAGTAGAGTTACTGCCTTACAGCGCCAGAGACCCGAGTTCGATCCTGACTATGGGCGCTGTCTGTACAGAGTTTGTACGTACTCTCTGTGGCCATGTGGATTTTCTCCGGGTGCTCCAGTTTGCCCCCACATTCCAAAGATGCACAGTTTTGTTGTTTAATTGGCTTTGGTAAAATTGTAAATTGTCTCTAGTGTTTTAGATAATGCCAATGTACAGAGTTCGTTGGTCAGTCGGTATTCAGTGGGCTGAATGACCTGTTTCCGCACTGTTTCTCTAAAGATTAAAGTCTAAAATCTAAAGTCTAAAATCTAAAAATGACTTTAGTCTCATCTATACCTTTGCAAATATTGCTTTATTTCATGTGCCCGAGGGCTCCAGATTACTTTTGGAAGCTCTTCGAAAGCCTGTGGTCAAGTATAGGCAGTTGAAGCCTACGTGATGATTCATTCCCCTGCGGGGCAAGCACAGCTTTGTGGATTACAGCAATAGATTTATGCAATAATGCAAAAAGTTGGGACGCTTCAGTTGCACTGAACGGAACTTGTGGTTAACATTTGATGATATTTTATGCCAGTGATGCAAAAAAAACAGGAATCCATGCAAATAGAAAAATCGGCAGAATCAAGCAGGAACTTATGGCTTGATTAATGCCAGTGGAAAATCAAAACTAGAAACTTAGAATGTAAGTTGGATGTTAAAATCTTAATGAATGAAATAGATACAGAAGTTTCCAGGGAGTTGAGTAGGGAACTGCAGATGCTGCTTTAAACTGGATGGACACAAAATGCTGGAGTTACTCAGAGCGACAGGCAACATCTCTAGATAGAAGGAACACTAGAGCATCTCTAGATAGAAGTCCACCTAAGAAGGACTCAGTCTGATGGAGGGTCTTGACCTGATATGTTACCCAGTCCTTCTATCCAGAGATGATGCCTGTTCCGTTGAGTTACTCCAGCATTTTGTATCTATTTCCAGGGAGTTGAAATCACCTGGTTATGTGGCTTGACGCGACTATACAATTTATATTTTAAATTATATTTTGCAGGTTATGCAGGCTATAACCTTCTGGTAAGAATATGTTGGGTGTTGCTGGATATCCATTGTACACTCCTGACAAATGAACTCATGCTTGACTTCAATTGAGCATTGTAAATCACCTGAGAAAATAAAAGCAAACTTGACAAGAACCTACATTTCATTCTCAATGAAGTAGACACACTATTCCAGCTTCAGATTCTCCAACATGCACCATTGCACATGTACTACCATCTCTCTCATTGGAGACCCTTGGACTATGTTTAATCGGATTTTACTGGACTTTATCTTGCACTAAATGTTATTCCTTTTATCCTGTATACACTGTGGACAGCTTGATTGTAATCATGTATAGTCTTTCTGCTGACTGGATAGCACACAACGAAAAAGCTTTTTATTTTACCTTGCAACATGTGACCATTATCTAAACTAAACTAAACCTGACTACATGCACCCAAAACATACTCCTATTTACAATTTCACCAACTGTTTTCTTGTTCCTGTAGAGTTTGATTCACTATGTGGGTCTTGAGGATAGCCACAACCTAAAATGTAACAGACCATTTCAGTCTTCACATTTTACCATTTTATAAGAGTTAAATACAATTATAATAAACTAGTATGGTTACAATTATCCAGTACATTTATAGATACACAGAACAGCAGATGTTGGTTTACAAAAATAGACCCAAAGGGCTGGAGGAACTCAACAGGTCTCAGGACAACATGGATAGGTAATATTTCTGGTTGGGACCTTTCTTCAGTCTGAAGAAGGGTCTCAACCCGAAACATCACCTATCCATGTTCTCCAGAGATGCTGCCTAAGCTACGGAGTTACTCCAGCAATTTGTGTACATTTACACTCTGACTGCAATCTCACCGTCAAATCTAATCACTTCACGGTTATGTGCAGTCAGATAAGAGGGGGTTTTGGCACCATGTTTGGCACTGACATTGTGGGCCAAAGGGCCTGTTCCAGTGCTGTATTGTTAAAAGCACATGTTATAAATTATGATTTATTACCTGATTATTCACTTGTTGATATAGATTGCATGTCTATTCCTTGTCAGAAAATATTTTCTCATTGGTGCTCAAATAAGTTATCTGAAGCTTCAGCAGATCAAGCATTTTGAAAGATGATTCATCTTTCAAATGTTCTTTGTCTGGGAACGGTTGCATTGTCTTCCTCCAGGATCCCGTTCCAATTACTCTGCTCCAGATGGCAGAGTGGGTTGACTGGAAACATATGCTCGCAACGGAAATGTGTAAGATGGAACTGCAGATGCTGGTTTAAACTGAAGGTAGACACAAAATGCTGGAGTAACTCAGCGGGACAGGCAGCATCTCTGGAGAGAAGGAATGGGTGACATTTCGGGTCGAGACCCTTCCTCAGACTAAGAAAGAGTTCAGTCTAATGAAGGGTCTCGACCTGAAACGCCACCCATTCCTTCTCTCCAGAGATGCTGCCTGTCCCGCTGAGTTACTCCAGCATTTTATGTCAATGCTCGCAAGGGATTTCGGATGTGGGACATGCCTGGGCAAAATGTGAGCTTGTTTCCACTTGGAAAAAGGGCAAATGTGGGGAAGTAACACATTGACAATGCCCTCTCTGAGTAATCAGAGGCTAGTTCACTTTTGGAGATTACTCTTTTTGCTGTGAAGTTTGGAACTCGCCAGCACTCTCTATAGGCTGCAAGAATCAACTATTTGTGTATGGAAAAGCCCCTTGGTTTATTCTTATTCCCATCTTCTGACGATATGCTTTTGTGGTATTGGCAAGAAAATTATGTTTGTTAGAAATCCTAGCTTAATATCTCTTCTTTTCCAGTAATTTAGAACTAACACCAAATGGTTTCAATCAGATTTTATTTTGAGAAGCAAAACAAGATCAGTACGTTCTAAGTCATAATGTGAAAGAATCAGATCAAGAGATTGTATCATGGTGATACAAGGAACTGCAGATGCTGGTTAACAGAAAAAGACACAAAAGTGTTGGAGTAATTCAGGGGGTCAGGCAGCATCTCTGGAGAACATAGATAGGTGATATTTTTGATTGGGAACTTTCTCCAGTTTGATTGTGTGGCGGGGGGGGGGGGGGGGGGGGGGGGGGGGGATGAAAGAAAGTTGGAAGAGAAGTGGTGGCAGTACAAAGCCTGGCAAATGATAGATGGATACGGGTGGGGTGGGGTGGGGGGTTGTTTCGTAGAGGGTTGGACAAACACCACAGATGAAGAGACAAAATGTCATAGAGTCATAGTCATATAGCGTGGAAGACCCTTCGACCCACCTTGCACATGCTGACCAGAGAAAGGAATAGATAGGGTAACTGCACCAAGTCTTTCACCCAGAGTAGGGGAATCAAGCATCAGAGAACATTAGATGGGGATAAATTTAATAGGATAAAAGAGGCACAACTTGTTTACACAAAGGATGGTGAGTATTTGGAATGAGCTGCCAGAAGAGATAGTTGAGGCAGGTATGAACACAATGTTTAAAAAGCAGTTGGACCGGTAAATGGATAGGATAGATTTAGAAGAATATGTCCGTACGCAGGCAGTGGGACTAGCGTAGATGGGGAATATTGGTCGGCGTGGGCAAGTATGACTCTATGGTTTTATAGGTGGAAGGATACAACAAGAGGGGGAAGGAGAGGAATGAGTGTGAATTCAGGTTTGGAACAAGGAAGGAATGGAAGACTTCATTGTTCATACCATTAGGTTGAAAGCTACCTAAGTGGAATCTGACCTGCTGTGTAAAGGTCAACCAGTGGATAACTGTTGTCCCCTCTTGTCCACAACCATGATCTAACACGTTAACAAAAATTAACAAGTCCCATTTTGGTTTGAGATAAATGTTATGTTGAATACAATCTCACACAATGAAATTGAAATTCCTTCTACTTCAGTGTGGTTTAGTTTATTATTGTCATGTGTACCAAGGTACAGTGAAAAGTCTTTGTGGCGTGCTATCCAGTCAGCGAAAAGACTATACTGTAGATGATTCCAATCAAGCTGCCAACAGTATATAGATGCAGGATAAAGGTCTCCAATGTGGTAGATGGGAGATCAGGACGGGTCTCCAGGTGGTGAGAGGAGGGTTCAGTTGCCTGATAACAGCTGAGAAGAAACTGCCTCTGAATCTTGATGTATACGTTTTCACACTTCTGTGAGAAACACTTCCAGGGTGAGCCTGGTCCTTGGTTATGCTGGTGGCCTTGCCGAGGCAGCGTGAAGTGAAGAAGGGTCCTGACCCTAAACATTACCTGTCCATTCCTTCCACAGATGCTGCTTGACCCGCTGAGTTATTCCAGCACTTTGTGTTTCAGCACCTGCATTTCCAGCACCTGCATTTCCTCGTGTCTCCCTAATTTCCCTTTTAGTACCTTAAAATCCATAATTGAAACAAAATACATCCAATCAGGTCTTCTTCTTATCTAGTCCACACACGTTAGAAGTTGTTCAGCCAGAGCTGAACACACTTCTCGGCATCTGCATACAATGGTGTCTGTCTTGTTGTGTCTTGTGCTTCTTGTGCGTGGTGGTGGGAAGATTGGTGGAAACAGGGCCGCGACGTGAACGCTCTTTCCATGACCCCATCCAATCAGGTAAGTCCCCCATTCCTACTCTATCATATTCTGTGTAAAATAGATACTTGTCCAGCTTCACAGAACGCATGTAACACCCTACGCCCATCCCTTCCAACTATTTTCCTTTTTGCCTTTATTTCTATGTTAGGCTCCACATATAATTTATCAGTTCTTGTAAATGCTGATCCTTTGAAAGGGCCTCGAAGATAACCGCAGCTCCGAATGTAACAACACCTTATCATCATCTTTTCAACATTTCTGGAGAGTAAATATAGAACAGTACAACGCAGGAACAGACACTTTGGCCCACAAGGTCTGTGCTGAATACGATACCAAGACTAAAGGGCCTTTCCCACTAATGCGACTTATCAGCGACTATCTTCGACCTTCAAGCTCGACCTGAAAAACATTGAGCTGGATCAACCATCAGAGAGGAAACTGTGAGCCCGATCGACCATCTACACACACAAACACATTGCAAAGGCGGGGGCCAGGGAAAGCAGGGGAGCGCTATCTGAAATGAACACCCGCGATGAACAGGAACAGGAAGGTAAAAGACGGCTGGCACAGTAACGGTAAGTCCTTTAGAGAACGTGGAGCGGGGGGTTGGAGTGACGGGGAGAGAAGGGGAGAGAAGGAGCTGGAGAAGTGGGGGAGAAGGAGAGGAGACACTTTTGAGAAGTCAGACAACTTTTAATAAGGTTTAGCGGGCATTTAACATTACCGGTCGGTTTACTTACCTTTTATTTCTCAACGAGCTTTACCTTCGACTACCTTCGATTAGCTTCGATTGCCTTTGATTACCTACAATAGCATTACGACCTACTACGACTTACCTCAACTAAACCTACAAGTAAAACAATATTGATTTTTTCCATGGCAACCTTTTTTTACTCGCGGGCATTTTTCAGCTGAGGCCTCGAGTACGCAGGGACTACTCTTGAGCATGAAGGAGAGTCACAAAAACCTCCTAGGATCTCGTGTCGACCATGCTGCGAATATGTCAAGGGCAAACTCTTCTAAACTCGCTAATTAGGTCGCCGCAGTGGGACAGGCCCTTAACTCTAATTTGCCTGCAAATAATCAAAATCCCTACATTTCCTGCATATCCATGTGTCGATCCAAAAGTCTCTTAAATGCCACAATTGTATCTAACAGATATGATATGTATCCAACTAGTCAAATAAAACTATTCCCTCAAAAAGACATGTTCTAAATGGCTATCTCATCAAGTTTACTAGCTAAAATTAATAAAAGAGAGTTCTATCTTGGCTTGGGATAAACCTTGGCTGTGTGTTTTGGAATTTTGCAGCAACTTGTCCTGTTTCTTCCGTGAGGCACTCTTTACGTGACTCACTGGAGTTGCAAGATGTGTTCATGCTGTACTTTGTCCCAATGTGTTCAAACAGATTGTGTAGGAAGGAAATGCAGATGCTGGTTTACACCAAAGATAGACACAAAGTGCTGGAGTAATTCAGGGTGACAAGCAGCATCTCTGGAGAAAATGAATGAGTGACATTTCGGGTCGAGACCCTTTTTCGGACTGAACCTGAAGTCTATAAAAGGATTTCGACCCAAAATGTCACCCATTCCTTCTCTCCAGAGATGCTGCCTATCCCGCTGAGTTACTCCAGCATTTGGTGTCTGTCTTCTGTTCAAACAGATTGATTTGAACAAGTAGATCCTTGCTACATATGACTGGAAATGCCAGAAATGCTTCCTTTCATTAACTCTCCTCTTCTGTGTTAGTTTTAATATAAACTAAAGCCATCAGTCCGCCACAGTTTCCATCTGGAGGTAGAACGCTACAGAGCAACTAAATATTGTAATTATCCTGTTAGCAATGGCTTGTTTCCTTTAACAATGTTACTTTTTTGCAGATCTTTCATTCATTGTTATTTACCTCCCAACATCATCATCTCTATCTCTCGTTTCCCTAATCCCTAGCCAGTCTGAAGAAGGGTCTCAGCCTGAAACGTCACCTTTTCCTTCTCTCCAGCGACGCTGCCTGTCCCGCTGTTACTCCAGCTTTTTGTGTCTATCTATTTTTAAACCAGCATTTGCGATTCCTTCCTACACATTGTAATTATCCCTGTGGTGTGCAACAACAGGTCATGTGAAATTCTTTCTCTCCAGCTCTGCCTTGAACAGCAGTTAATGGTATCAGCTCAGACTAAATAGGTTCTACGGTCACCCCTACACAGTGTGGAGGATGATATATCCAGTGTGTCTGGCTATGGATCTGTCCTTGTTGATGCATTGAATGTAGGGAGGATAACCGCTTTGAGACAACACTACTAAAAAAATCCCAGGAATTCTTACTAATGACCACATTGAATTAAACAACCCAGAGATTTGTTTAGGATACTTCAAAGCTCTATGACAATGACTGACCATTAGAGCACCCTAGATGCCTCATTAGGTTAAATATAAATGGCTTTCTATCAGAACTCTAACTCCAAAGAAGTTAAAAGATTGAATGTGCTTTTGTTGTATTTGCAAATCTCTGCTGAGATTCCATTTAACCACATCTCCCAACATTTTTTATGCCAAAAAGATAATAATTCAGGCTAATTACCCTGCAAGTACTCTCGTTAATCTTCACATGCAGAATGGGCAGCATGGTGAGGTAGAGTCAGAGAGTCACACAGCATGAAAACAGGGCCTTCAGCACAATTTATCCATGCCTTGTAAGATGTCCCATCTAAGCTAGTCCCATTTGCTCACTTTTAGCCCATAGCCCTCTGAGCCTTTCCTATGTGTATCAATCTAAATGTCTTTCAAATTTTGTTAATGTGCCTTCCTCAACTACTTTCCCTGGCAGCATGTTCGATATATCCATCACCCCACTGTGTGAAGAAGTTTTCCTCAGGTGCCTATTAAATCTTTACACTCTCATCTTAAACCCATGCCCTCTCATTCTTGATCGCCTACCATCGGTAAAAGACTGCATTCATGCTATCTATTCCCCTCTATAAGATCCCAAAGCCTCCTGCGTTCCAAGGAATAAAGCCTTGTCCGACCTCTCCTTATAGCTCGTGCCCTTGAGACCCAGCACCATTCTCATTAATCTTCCTGGCACTCTTCAGCTTAATGGCATATTTCCTACAGCAGGAAGACCGAAAATGAATACAGTACTCCAACTGCGACCTTACCAATCTTTCCTCTTCATGTACCTTTCAATGTTGTTATTAAATGATCAGGTTGACCAGGGAGTAGGAAGCATCTATCAAACTAAAGTTCAGATTCATTCACGTACATCTTGAAGAGGAGAATATGGCACTGTTATTTAAACCTACAAGCAAGCATTAGCATATTAAACCAAATATGAAATTCATAACCTCAACTGTTTAGTTCAGTTTCGTTTATTATTGTCACGTGTACCAAAGTAGAGGGAAAGGCTTTTTTCATGCATACAATATCTTTCATGCATTGTTCTTTATCTCTCTACATAATTGTCTATATCTTTTGTTTCTCTTTCCCGTGATGTTCAGTCTGAAGAAGGGTTTCAACCCATTCCTTCTCTCCAGAGATGCTGCCTGCCCCACTGAGTTATTCCAGCTTTTTCTTGTCTTCAATTTTAACATGAAGATGTACAAGAAATGATTCCAAATGATGTGCATGTACACCACATAAACACCATGGCATCATTCAAAGCCCAGAACACACCCAGCACCCTGTCAAAGCTCACAAATAAAGAAAGCTTTCATTGGGGAATTGCTGGAAAGTGCTCACCATCTGTGAAACCAAACCTCACTGAATGAGAAGAGAGAATAAAATGAAAGAGGAATAAAAAAATTATGGCTACTCCTACAATGAGCTCACCTGCTTCTTGCAACTGGTGTGCAGATGCCTAGTTCGTTTGGCATTCTTTCAGATTCTCCAGCACCAGTGTAAGCAATGGCTAGGTGGTCTTCATCAAACACCAATGTCCTGTATTTACTTTGCGGAACTTATTTCTTAACTTCTAGCCAAGGAGCTGATTGCTGATGGTCAGATGCAGGGTCTGGTGACACCTGGTAAACCAGTGTGTTCATTTTTTCCCTCTGATGTTTTGATTTGCAATTCATGAGCTTCTAGAGAAGACGGATATCAAAGGGCATTGGGTCTGCATTTTTTCCCCTCTGTCATCCTCATAGTCTAGGGGATTTAATGCACTCACCTGAATATTCAATCTTGTTAATGTGTCTTCCTCAACTACTTTTTCTGGCAGCTTGTTCCATGTACCCATCACCCTCTTTCAATCTTCCTGCTCTACTATTTCTTCCAATTTCTTAAAACATTCATGACTATCCACTGCTGCATGGTGGCGTGGCAGTAGAGCTACTGCCTTACAGCGCCAGAGACCCGGGTTCAATCCTGACTACGGGTACTGTCTGTACGGAGTTTGTACGTTCTCCCCGTGATCTGCGTGGGTTTTCTCTGAGATCTTCGGCTTCTCCCACACTCCAAAGACGTACAGGTTTGTAGGTTAATTGGCTTGATGTAAATGTAAAGAAAATGTCCCGAGTGTGTGTTGGGTAGTGTTGATGTACGAGGATCGCTGGTCGGTATGGATTCCGTGGGCCGAAGGGCCTGTCTCCACGCTGTATCGCTAAACAAACTAAACTAAACATGGAGGCATTTGTGTTAATGGTAAATTATTGATTGTGTTTTCTGACTTTTACTTTGCACTGAATTTTTAAATTGCAATACATTGCAATTGAGTAGATGTTACAGAGTCTTATAATGCAATCTTATTATCATCCTCCCTTTGTTTTCTCTTCTTTTTATCACTGTGGGAAAGTCAGTTACTCATATAGCCTTTGCTTCATCGCTGGACTTTGAAATGTTCAAAATCTTTTGGCAACACTGATATGACGCTGGCAGTAGCCGAAAAAATTGCCGAAAAATTTGTCAAGTGGGACAGGCCTTAAAGGTAAGTCCTTTTATTCTGAGGCTGTGCCCTCTGGTTCTTGACTGTCTCATTACTGGAAACATCCTCTCCACATCCATTCCATCTAGTCCTTTCATTATCTGATAGGTGTCACTGAGATCCCCCCCCTCATCCTTCTAAACTCCAGCGAGGACAGGCCCAGAATCTTCATACTCTCCTCACATGTCAACTCAATCATACCCAGGATCATTTTGATAAATCCCCTCTGGTCCTTGTCCAAAGCCAGCACATCCTTCCTCAGATATAGGGCCCAAAACTGGTCACACTATTCCAAATGTAGCTTCACCAGCACGTGATGAAGTCGCAGCATTACATCTTTGCTTTTATATTCTAATCCCCTCAAAATAAATGTTAGCATTGTATCTGCTTTCCTTACCATTGATTCAACCTGCAAATTAACCTTTTGGGAATCATGCACCAGCACTCTAAAGTCCCTTTGTGCCTCCGATTTCTGAATCCTCTCCCCATTTAGACAGTAGTCTACGCCTTCATTCCTTCTATCAAAGTGCATGACCCTACACTTTGCTATGCTGTATTCCATTTGCCACTTTTTTCCCCACTACCCCAACATGTCCAAGTCCTTCTGCAGCTTCCCTGATGAGGCAGAACTCCAGGCTACAGTGGAATTGGGGGAAATCCTGTACTGTGTCTCACTCAAATGGTGGCTTTAGATTACAGTGGTGTCCTCATCGACAACTTTTAAGGAGGTTTGTACATGAATATAGGAAGTAGAAGTAGGAGTGGGCCATTTGGCCCTTCAAATTGACACCATAATGTGTTTCGAGATCATGGTTATCTTCTACCTCAATAACATGTTCCTACATTTCTCCATGTGCTTGACTCTTTTTAGTTTAGTTTAGATACAGTATGGAAAACAGGCCCTTTGGCCCACCAAATCCGTGCTGAACCACAATCACCTGTACATTAGCTCAATCCTAGACACTAGGGATAATTTACAGAAGTCAATTAATCTGAAAACCTGCACGTCTTTAGAATGTGGGGGGAAACTGGAGCACCCGTCACTGGGAGAGCATAACTCCGTACAGAGAGCACCCATTGTCAGGTTGAAGCCCGGGTCTCTGACACTGTAAGGCAGAAACTCTACCGCTACACAACTGTGCCGCCTCAATATATCTTAATATCTGGATATCGCTCTTAATATCCAGAAATCCATTGATCTTTGATACAGCAGCTCAACCAGCATTGCCCCCGACTAAACAAAGACTAATAGCATCAAACTTGTAGCTTGACTCCCACTGCCGATCTGGTCTTTACCTTACTGATTTTCTAGCCTGATGACCAGAATAAATGTTTGCAAATGTATAACAACATTCCCACTCTTCAGAGAAGTCTCTTGAATCCTTTCCATCAAAGACCATTCATACTGAGAAGGGATGATGAACTATTTGCAAAGGGCAAAGGACACAGATGTAATGGTAGCCCTTGATTTTCCATTATTTTCTTATTCCCTTTCTCATCCACATCTTGAGATTAAGTTAGTAGTCTCAGCTGCTAATTTAAAGAGGGGTCTTGACCTGAAACGTCTCTTATTCCTTTTCTCCGGAGATGCTACCTGACCTGCTGAGTTACTCCAGCTTTTTGTATCTATCCACCAATATTAGTGTTGGGTGATTGACTCTGAATCCACCATGGTCTTCACAAGATGTACATGCATGTGGAAATTCCATAGGAATTAAAGTATGGTGATCATTTATTAACCTGATCATTTATTAACCAGCCAGAAATTAGATCGCTCCCCATGACTGGGGTTCCTTCAGGTTTCTATGCTCGGAGAAAAAAACTTGATGGACACCATGGAATCAGGGTTTAAGAAGTCCTGTGACTGGGTTTGCCTCTACATAAGGTTTAGAATGAATAGTGCAAGACTAAGCTTTGTTCCATCACAATACCTCTTAAAATCATCTCATTGCTTATTTTTGACCCCACGCTTCATTATGTTTCAGTTCGTAACTTTATTCCACATCTTTATTGCAGACCTGTCTTTCGGTGGGAAGTATATTTAGTGGACGTTTAGTATTTAAGCTGCTGCATCAGTGAGAAAGTTTAACTCTCCTGCTTGCAATATAATAATTGTAAGAGAAAGCAGTATGTGTAGGAAGGAACTGCAGATCCTGGTTTATACTGAAGATAGACACAAAAAATTGGAGTAGCTCAGCGGGTCAGACAGCATCTCTGGAGAAAAGGAATAGGTGACATTTTGGGTCAAGACCCTCTTCATACTGAAATGTCATCTATTCCTTTTCTCCACAGATGCTGTCTGACCTGTTGAGTTACTCTCAGTCAACCTGCATCTCAGCAGGAACTATGGGACTTCAATCTTCAGAATGTTCCTCCTGAGATGCAGGTTGCCTCCTGCACAGTGAGGTAGTACTTCATAAAGCACAAGGAAAATAAATCACCAAAGTAGCTCATGGTCCTCGGGATCAGAAACAGTTAAAGATTAGTAAGATTAAACGAGAACTTACCAGTTTGAAGTTTGATCTTTATTTTATGAGGAGTCGAGTTGAGGGACTACGTGAATAGAAGCCCGTACAGCCGTTGGTGCGTCAATCTTCAAAGCAGCGGAGTGAATTCACAGCTAACAATGACTGAAGTATAATGGTAAGATGATAAAACTAGACCTACCAGATGAGATCTATGAGGGTGGGAGCGGAGGGCACGTAGTCCCTCAACACGACTCCTCATAAAATAAAGATCAAACTTCAAACTGGTAAGTTCTCGTTTAATCTTACTATTTTACTTTGGAGTCACGTGAGTGACTACGTGAAGATTTCAAAGCACTGTGAATTCACGCCGCAGACCGAAATCCGACGTTCACACTGCCTGGATTGACTCAAAGTCGTTAGCAATCAATCATGCATCAATAATAACATTTGTTAAATGAATAACAGTTTATTTACAAACAAAATCATAAGAAACCCCTCTAACTCAGGGGAAACTATAACAGTACTGAAAACAGAATCAGCAAACACCCCGAGCCTTGAAATCGGCTTGTGATAAAACCTCTGAAAAGTTAGCTCACTGGACCATCCTGCGGCCACGAGGATATGGTCTATTGGCAAGTCCATCGCCCTTGCCGCGGAAGTTGATGCCGCCCTGGTGGAATGAGATTTGAATTTATCAGTATCAATTCCAGCACTTGCCAGGACCTGCTTTAGCCACCTTGAAATTGTTTGCACCGACACCTTACTGTGTGGTTTTTTGTGACTAATAAACAAAGCCGACTCTGTTCCTCTCAGAGGTTGAGTAATCGCAATGTAACGTGATAAATGTGAGACTACACAGAAGCGATCATCTGCGGGATATGCTGAAAACACAATCTTACATCCTGTCTTGCCTCTTCTATTATGTTTAAGCAAATCATCGACATAAAATATAATGGCATCTGCCGACACATGCATTCTATCCAGCCGTAGCTTTTGCAACGTTTGTACACGTTGAGCTGAAACCAACGCCATAAGCATGACCACCTTAATAGTAAATTTGGCTATAGATAGGCTTGTAACCGGAGCCCACTGGCGAAGAACCATAAGAACCTCACTCACATTCCAAATCCCGGCATACCTGGGTTTAGGAGGATTAGAATTGAAAACTCCCTTCATGAATCGTGAAACTAACGGATGTGTCCCTACTGTATGTAATTCTGCATTCATAGGTAAATAAGAAGACAGAGCACTTCTGGCTGAATTGATCGCACTATAACTTAATTATTGGTCAAAATAAAGAGTTGACAAAAACTCCAATACGTCCGTGATCCCTGCAGTGTGATATACAATATTCTGCTGTAGGCAGAATTGCTCCCACTTCTTTATATAGGTGATATATTGCTGCTGTGTACTATCCCTGCAGGCCGACGAGAGAACATCCAAAGTCCGATGAGACAGTCCTCTCCCCAGGTATGGCCTCCTTAAAACCTGCAAATTAACAGATCAATACGATCATATAAAAGATGTTTATCCCCAGTGACTGGATTTACCAGTAGATTTTTATTCTTGGGAATAAGCATGTAAGGCTCCCTAGCCATTTGTAATACAACGGGAAACCATGCTTGTGTAGGCCAATCTGGCACTACCAATACCCCTGAAGCGGAGTCCTCCTTGATCTTTTGCAAACATATGCTGATGAGACAGAATGGAGGAAATACATACACAAACATTCCTCCCCAATGCAGCGAAAACGCATCCACTGCTACTGCCCCAAGATCTGGTTCCCATGAAACATATCTAGGTAACTGATGATTTAATCGAGATGCAAACAAGTCAATATCTGGCAATCCATACTGAACAATCATTTGGTTAAATACATCCTGATTTAACATCCATTCAATGTTGTCATTAAACTGACGTGACCTAGTGTCAGCTACCGTGTTGAACCTTCCTGGCAAATAAAGTGCTGAAAGCCAGATATTTTGGTCAATACACCAGCTCCAAATCTGGTTAGCCAGTCTATCACAAGACTGTGACTTAACTCCACCCATGTGGTTTACATATGCCACTGCTGTGGTGTTGTCAATCTGAACCTGCACTTGCAGATCCCTCCTTGTAGAACAATAAGCTTTGAGCCCATACCAGGTGCCCAACAACTCTAAATAATTAATCCCTCTTAGTTGAAGAAGCGATGTCTCATCCACATTCCATCTGCCTCCACAACTAGAAGACATATCTGTTGCACCCCAACCCAGTGCACTTACATCAGTCTGTAATATCAATGACGGTGGTTCCACCAAAACCTTCCTAAAAACTTGTTGAAACATTTGCTATCCACCACTGTATGTCAACAATCGCCCCAGCTGACAACTGCATAGGCCTATCAAAATGGCCCCTTTGTATTCTCAGTGCCTGTTCCTTTGATCATTGTAATTGTTGATGATGCAGAGGACCATACTGCACAGCTGGAAATGCTGCCACCAACTTCCCAATTAACCTGGCTACTTGTCTAATCGAAGGCCTTTGTTCTCCAACGAGATTAACACAGTCCTCAATTAACTGATTCAATTTATCCCTGGGCAAAGTTACCAACATGTGATTGGAATTAATGGTAAATCCCAGATAATCAATAATTTGGACTGGTGATAATTTAGATTTATCTGGGTGAATCACAAATCCCATTTGTTCAAAAGTGATTTTAACAACTGAAACTGATGATTGAGTTTCAGCATGAGTCTTTCCAACAATCAGAATATCATCTAAGTAGGCCATTACCACATGCCCCTTAGCTCTAAGTAACGCTAACACAGGTTTTACCAATTTAGTAAATAATCTAGGAGCTGAAGTTAATCCATTCGGCAATGCCCTGAATTGCCACAGCCTTACCTCCGTTTAAACTTACCGCTTGGAGGAGCGCTGCTGCTCCAACCGGCCGACTGCACCAACGGCTGTACGGGCTTCTATTCACGTAGTCACTCACGTGACTCCGAAGTAAAATATATTCATTACTCTTATTTCTTGGCAGTTACCTAATTTGAGTAAGCTCAATGGAATGATATAACTGCCAAGAAATAGTAGTAATAAATGGCATGGTTGTGATCTTTAACACTTTTAGATACATTGGTGATGTTATTTTCTAATTGTTTGAGTGGATGATATTAAGATAATTAGTAAGAGTGGTTGATGTGATTGTTTCTGTCAAGGAGGGGTAATTTGGTGATACTGTGGAAGCTGAATGTAAGGCACAATATTGTATGAAATAATACTTTATTGAGAGGCCCCATTGTTCTCTGGCAGCATTTTTTGAGACTAGCACTAGACTTCTAGATTTTCTTTGGTGTGGCTCACTTTGTTGTGCTTACTCTTTCTGCCTGTTTTTTTTCCTTCCTCTGTTACACCCTTGTTGAATAATCACATTTTGAAGGAAAAATTACCTTAAATAATACAGGGACGAAGAGTACGATCCAGCTCTTGAGACCTTGATAACTTCTTCAGTCATGATCATCTATACAGCATCACTGTGACCCATTTGCTCCAGTGATGAGAGGTTTGTTTTGCAACTATAAACAGCTGGGGGAATGGATCAATGGAGCCAAGGGCAAGAACTACACAATAAATGGTAGGGCTTTGGGGAGTGCTGTAGACAGAGGAATCTAGTAGCGCAGGTACACAGTTCCTTGAAAATGGAGTCACAGATAGATAGGGTTGTCAAAAAGGCTTTACGCACATTGGCCTTCAACTCGAAATGTCACCCATTCCTTCTATCCAGAGATGCTGCCTGTCCCGCTGCGTTACTCCAACATTTTGTGTCTATCTTCAATGTAAACCAGCATCTGCAGTTCCTTCCTACACATATTGAGTATAGAAGTTGGGAGGGCATGTTGCAGTTATATAAGACGTTGGTGAGGCCACAATTAGAGTATTGTGTTCAGTTTTCGACGCCATATTATAGGAAAGATGTTGTCGAGGATGTTGCCTGGACTCAAGGACCCGAGCTATAGGGAGAGGTTGAGCTGGCTAAGACTCTGTTCCTTGGAGTGAGGGAGGATGAGTGTTGATCTCATAGAGGTGTATGAAATCATGAGGGGAATAGATCGGGTAAACACACAGTCTTTTGCCTAGAGTAGGGAAACCGTGAACTAGAGGACATAGGACATAGGTTTCCACACTGTATGACTATGACTATATGACACAGCATTCCAATGCAGGAGGAGTGAAATTGTCATTCCTTGAAAATCTTAGAATCTCAAAGACAAAAAATCTGTAGATGCTAGATATCTTAAATAAAACACAATACGCTGATTAACACCTGACAGGTCAGGCAGCATCTGTAAAGAGAAAATCAAAACCAGCATTTCAATTTGATAACCTGATCATCTCTAATGAAAGATAACTGACTTGAAATACCGAAGACACAAGAAACTGCAGATGCTGGAGTCTTGAGCAAAACACAAAGTGCTGGAGTAACTGGACTGCTGGAGTGTGGACGGCATGGTGCCTTAGTGGTAGAGTTGCTTCCAAACAGCATCATAGACCAGGTCTCAATCTTGACTATGGGTGCCGTCTGTACGGAGTTTGTACATTCTCCCCGTGATAGTGTGCGTTTTCCCCCAGGTGCCGCGGTTTCCTTCCACACTTACAGGCTAGTAGGTTAATGGGTTTTGGTAAAAATTGTAAATTGTCCCTAGTATATACTATGTGCTACTGCAACAGGTTGGCGCTGGTTGACGCAGGCTCAGTGGGTCTATGGGCCGCTTACTGTGCTGCATATTTAAACTAAACTAAACTAAACTGAAGTCAGCATGTCAGGCAGCATATGTGGAGGAAATGGACAAATGCCTTTTTGGGGTCAGGATTTATATAAAATCAAATATTGAATATTGTCTTGCTTTCCTATAATTCTACCTGATCTGCAGAGTACTTCCAAAATATCCTGGTTATATTCCAGAAATTGTGGCGTCTTTTGCGTTTTTCAGGGGTATGGGAAAGTCAAGAACACAGCAACACTTTTCTGCCCTTGGAATGATGTAATTTCCAACACATAGCTAAAGCTCCCAATCTTTCAATGCAAAAAGTACATAAAGTAGAAACTAATCTAAAATCTGGGCGCAGTCACACATCATACAGCTCCTTGATCATGATTATGTGATCGCAGGCAACTTCTCGGATGCAAGCAGGCCATTATGCTTTTATGATGGTCTTGATATACAGCATTGGGAAATTAAGGTGAGAAGTTCAAAGGGCATCTCTCAGTACTTGTTCCATGAACGTATGCATTCTGGAAAGCATCTACACTGTGAATCAAATTTCAAAGTCCATTTAATGCACCAAGTTATGTTCAAAAGGCTCTTTAAATTCTCCTTACCTTCTGATCATGATAATAACTCTTACTTGATGTGTAAAACATAAAGTGCTTGAGTAACTCAACAGGTCAGGCAGCATCTCTGGAGGACATGGATAGGTGACGTATCGGGTCGAGACCTTTTATCAGATTGTGCCTTATGATTCAGGCAGATGTTCCTGATCCGAAACGTTGCCTATCCATGTCCTCCAGAGATGCTGCTTGACTTGCTGAGTTACTCCAGCACTGCGTTTCGCACAAGATTTCAGCATCGGCAGTTCCTTGGGTCTCCCTTATTTGACGATTTGTGATAATTAGCATGAAAAAGGAAAAATAGATTACAAAGTGAAGCTCTTACTGATTGGCTTTAACATTTATTAGGATGATATTATATTTAATTGGATGTAAAATATATTGGTCATATTATTTGACAAAAAAATCAGCCACCTGATTAACAGCAATAATCTTTAGAAGGCATCACACGATAAGGACACAACCATCCAGTAACTAAAGTTTTATGTGAAAGACAGGCTTAATATGGAACAAAGCTAGCCCCAGGTACAGCACAGCAGACATTATATTAAAAAAAAGGCTGCCTGATAATGTTTTCAAAGCTGAAAGGTCAATGTAGATCAGATGACTTTTACAAAGCCCTTAATGATATTATTCTCACATATCCATTACTCTAAAATTTCCAGTACCAAATGAAATTAAAATAACTGAAATTCAGAAAGTGGCAAAGGTCCAATTATTTCCCTGAATAGGACTGTGAATGTCTCAGGAAAAAATGATTCTGTAACCTTACCTTTGTTCGCTTAGCATTTAAACTATTATGCTTCATTAAACAAGAATTATTAGCTTTCAGACTTGATTAGAAAGAATGCACTAGCTACAGAGGTTTTTAAACATAATTTTGGTTATTAAGTGGAATATGAAACTTGATTCATAATGTAACTGCCTGTTACTGTATGCAGTATGTCACAGGGACTTAGAGGCACACATTGAACTTCTCACCTTTTTGTTCCCATTTACGGTCTTTTGAGATCTGACCCCCATTTTTAAGCTTCAAAGTACCATGTTAATCGATACATGTCTACTTTCATGCCACGGTTTTGTTGCTAAAGTAGTCCAGAATGCATGCCTTCATTTAAAACGTTGCATGAATATAAATCTACCTTTGAAGTTTGAGATTTTTTTTTCTCACGATTTCTCAATGCTGACAGATAGATAGCAACACCTTATGCCTCAGGCAGAAGTTCCCAAGAGGGTGGATCGATGGCTTTGTCTTGTGCAATACCCAACTGTATAAAAGTGAATGGATTTTGAAGCTCCTTTCCGAGAATTTCAGAAAAGCGAGTGATTATATACATGATGAGGCACACTCTGCGTCAGGATGGAATGTGACATTCATTATTCATAATATTTATTATGTGTCCAGACAGGATATTAGTGGAGGCGTGACTCACTTTGCTCTGAATTGGGCGTAACCTGTCACAAGGTCAGATGTGGTTGAGGTTTATTCGCAGACTGAAATGGCTCCTCTTGATGGTTCTCAAGCACTTTAGTTAATAAGTACCAAATACATTATTTGTTTAGTTTAGAGATACAACGTGGAAACAGGCCCTTTGGGTCTACACCAACCATGGATCACCCATTCACACCAGTTCTATGTTATACCCAGTTCCTGCACTCGGGGGGGACTTACAAAAGCCAGTTAACCTACAAACCTGCACGTTTTTATAATGTGGGAGGAAATTGGAGAACCTGGAGAAAACCCATACGGTCACAGGAAGAACGTACAAACCTCCGTACAGACAGCACATGTAGTCAGGATCGAACCTGGGTCTCTGATGCTGTAAGGCAGCAACTCGACTGCTGCGCCACTGTGCTGCCCAAATGACATTGCAGGGATGGCAATGTTTGAAAATTAAATCCAACACTTATTGGCTTTCTCCGTCGTGCTTTTAATAGGCAATGTTAATGTAGTGCAAAGGTTTCAGATGCTTCTTCAAACAGGCAGCTAGAGTTTAGATGTGACGGAGAAGATTGCAAAAGAGGTAGAGGTATTGCTCTACTGATCAGGGAGAATTTCACAGCAGCATCTGGAGAGCACATGATGGACATTCTGGATGGCTCGTACAACGTAGCAAAAAGTGTAGAGCTCAGGAATAAGGTGGGGCTATATTACAAGGCTTCCAATAGCCAACGAGAGATAGAGGAACAGATGTGTATGGAAAGATGTAAAAACAACAGGGTAGTTGAAGTCGGTGATTTTAAATTTCCCAATATTGACCGGGAATACCCTCATGCCAGAAGATTAGATGGGGCAGTTTTATTAGGTGCAACCGATGATGATGATGAAAGAGTTAAAAGAGTGAAAGAAAAATAGTTAAATTGGAGAAAGTCTAATTACAACAATGGTGGCCAGGAGCGGCAGAGAACGTAGGACATAGATCAGTACGGTACAGGAACAGCCCCATTGGCTCACAATATCTGTATTTAACATGATGCTTACCAATTCTTATCTTTAGTTTGGTTTAGATAAAGAGATACAGTGTGGAAATAGGCCCTTTGGCCCACCGAGTCCATGTCAAACAGAGAACGTACAAACTCCGTACAGACAGCGGCTGTAGTCAGGATCAAACCCGGGTCTGTGGCGCTGTAAAGGAGCAACTCTACCACTGCGCCACCGTGCTGCTCCATCATCCATACCGGTAGCCGTCCATACCCTGTATATCCATATGCATATCTAAAAGTCTTTTAAATGTCACTATCGTAACTGCCGCTGAGTAGATTGGGAGTGACTTTTACTGGCTAATTCCACATCTGACATACGGGAGTAATCTAAAGAACAGCTGGTCAGCATTCAGGACCTCCATGTTCTTGTGAGGAAGATAGACAAGGACGACTGAGTTAGAGAAATGTGTATGACAAAAGATGTTGTAAATTCAGTCAGAAATTAAAAGGAATCATAGGCAAGGTTTGGACACCGAAATGGGACAGAGTTCGTGAGGAAAATAATGAAAGCAGGAAAACACAAAGAGGGAATCAAATCAAAGGGGCCATCAATTTTCTTCAGTGAGAAAGATTCAAGAGAATCCCAAGGCATTTTACACGTTCAGTAAAAAGCAGAGCGCAACTATACAATTAAATATGTAAGAAGGAACTGCTGATGCTGGTTTAAACCGAAGATTGGCACAAAAAGCTGGACTAACAGCGGGACAGGCAGCATCTCTGGAGAGAAGGAATGGGTGGTGTTTCGAGTCGAGTCCCTTCTTCCTACTGCACACAATATAGTACGATCTTTAAGTGGTATCGATCATCTGAAATTTGGCATTGAAGCTTGGAAGCAAAGTATAATGTGTGTTGAGCTATTACACTTCACAGCTTGTGTTAGTAATTGAAGACAAACTGACTCTTCCTCTCCCTCCCCTTCTCTTTCTTCCTTTCTTTCTTTCCCTCTCTCATCTCCCACTCTCCTCCTCCCTCAGCCCCTCCCTCTAAATCCCCCCTCTCTCCCTCTCCCTCTCTCCCTTTCTCCCTCTCCGCTTCTCTCTCCCCCCCATCTCTCTCTCTTCCTCCCTACCTCCCTATCTCTCTCTTAATCCCTCTCTCCCTGTCTCTTTCTTTTCCTCTCCTTCTCTCCCTCTCTCCCCCTCTCTCTCCCTCTCTCTCGCTCTTTCTCGCTCTCTCTCTTCCTTTAATACTCTCTCTTCCTGTCCCTTTCTGCCTACCCTCATCTTCTGACTATCAGCATTCTTTTTAGCAGAGTAACTTGTAGTAAAGACCCATTGTTTGCACTGATTCTTCCTGCAAACTCCGTGACGACCTCAACACTGGATGTACAATTCAGTATCTTAGTGCAAGCATTATCATCTTTGCCAGCTCCACCCTCCCCACAGTGCTTGAAGCCGCTTTGAACAATCTAATTCAGTGTTACACCTCACTAAGTTAATAACCTGCCTTGAATTTTTTTTTTTTGTTAAATATTTTTGTAAGACGTAAGTACATATTAATAGAATATAACCATATAACCATATAACCATATAACAATTACAGCACGGAAACAGGCCCTCTCGGCCCTTCCAGTCCATGCCGACCATTTGTTTTCCCCTAGTCCCATCTACCTGCACTCAGACCATACCCCTCCATTCCCTTCACGTCCATATACCTATCCACTTTACTCTTAAATGTTAAAATCGATCCTGCCTCCACCACTTCTGCTGGAAGCTGATTCCACACAGCCACCACCCTCTGAGTAAAGAAGTTCCCCCTCACGTTACCCCGAAACCTCTGTCCCTTAATTCTCATGTCATGCCCTCTTGTTTGAAACTTCCCTACCCTCAATGGGAAAAACGTATCCACGTCAACTCTGTCTATCCCTTTCATCATTTTAAAGACCTCAATCAAGTCACCCCTTAACCTTCTGCGCTCCAAAGAATAAAGACCTAACTTGTTCAACCTTTCTCTGTAACATAGTTGCTGGAACCCTGGCAACATTCTAGTAAATCTCCTCTGTACTCTCTCTATTTTGTTGACATCCTTCCTATAACTAGGCGACCAAAATTGTACACCATACTCCAGAATTGGTCTTACCAATGCCTTGTACAATTTTAACATTACTTCCCTACTCCTATATTCATTGCTCTGATTTATAAAGGCCAGCACACCAAAGGCTTTCTTTACCACCCTATCTACATGCGATTGCACCTTCAGGGAACTATGCACAGTTATTCCTAGATCCCTCTGTTCCACAGCATTCCTCAATTCCCTACCATTTACCATGTACGTCCTATTTTGATTTGTCCTGCCAAGATGTAGCACTTCACACTTATCAGCATTAAACTCCATCTGCCATCTTTCAGCCCACTTTTCCAAATGGCCCAAAATATACTTCTCACATACATTCGTAATATTATTAATATTATCAATTATGTCTTATTTGTATTTCTATACATTTTTTTTTTATTGCAGACAGGAAAAGATAGAGAAAAATAAAGTAAAAGTAGAAAATCAAAAAAAAAAAAATGAGTGGAGTGTTAAAGTTATCCATCATTGGAGATATATCCATGATTTGTTATATATGATTCTTCATCCACTCCATTATTCAGGCTTCAGTCAGGCTCTCGTACCGAGCCATTTTGACCCTTTAAATATTCAATAAATGGAGACCATATCCCTCTGAAAAGATCCAACTTGTCCAGTAGGACAAGCCTTAATCTTTCCAGATGAAGTGTCTCCGACATTCCGGTAATCCACATTTTGGTTGTGGGGGATGTTGGACCTTTCCAGAATTTCAATATTAATTTTTTCCCAATTATTAAACTGTAATCAATAAAAAATATTTGATTTGTTGTTATTAATTGATCTGTTTCTAATATTCCCAATATTATTAATTTTGAGTCAGGGATCAGATTCATATTAACAACATTCGAAATTATCTTAAATATTTCTGTCCAAAATGTAGTAATTTTTACACAATTTGTAAATGAATGCGTTAAGTTAGCTTCTAAGTGCTGACATTTATCACATATGGCAGATACATTTGAAAAAATACTATGTAATTTGGATTTTGAATAATGTAATCTATGTAAACCTGCCTTGAATTTTAAATGAACATCCAGAGGCATTTAGGATAAAGTAGTTTTGTGGGTAAAAATGAGATGTTTCATGTTAGGATTTGGTCATTAAAAATATTTTTTCAATCAATAATAAAATATTTTGTTGACCATTTGCACCATTCTGGTTAATGTTGATGTCGTAATCATTTCCATTTGAAATACTGGAGTAACTCAGCAGATCTTGCAGCATGTCTGGAGGATATGGATAGGTGATGTTTCGGGTCGGGACCCATTTCAGGCTGAACAAAGGTCCCGACCAGAAACATTGCCTATTCATGTTCTCCAGAGATGCTGGCTGTTCCACTGAGGATCCTGACCCAAAACATCACCTATCCTTGTTCTCCAGAGATGCATCCTGATCCACATTTTGGTTGTGGGGGATGTAGGACCTTTCCAGAATTTCAATATTAATTTTTTCCCAATTATTAAACTGTAATCAATAAAAATTATTTGATTCGTTGTTATTAATTGGTCTGTTTCTAATTTTCCCAATATTATTAATTTTGAGTCAGGGATCAGATTCATATTGTGTCCATATTGTATCCAGCACATTGTGTCTATTTTCTGTAAACCAGAATATGCAGTTCCTTGTTTTTACCATACAGCCCATGTCTGCTTGTGTCTTCTAGCCACAATAAAACAGCAAAATACTACTACTTATTTTTCCTTTCAGAGGTTTTGAAGAGAAATTTTGGAATTAAAGTAGTACTTTGAAATTGAAGTCTCATGATGATCCTGAAACTCCCGTGTCTGGAGATGTTGTTAACTTCAACTGCACACCTGGAGTTCGAACCGCTGGTTCGAACTAGTGTGACATATCAGTTTTACCAGCTGTAAATTTCCCAGTAACATGATAGTTTAGTTTAGTTTTGAGATACAGCGCAGAAACAGGCCCTTCAGCCCACCGGTTCTGTGCCAAACAGCGATCCCACTATCCTAAATTAAAATTATCCTACACACACGAAGGACAATTTACAATTTTACCAAGCCATTTAGCCTCCAAACCTATACGTCTTTGAAGGTTTGGAGGAAACCGGAGAAAACCCACACAAGTCACAGGGAGAATGTACAAACTTTGTACAGACAGTATCCATGGTCAGGATCAAACCTGGATCTCTGGAGCTGTAAGGCAGCAACTCTACCGCTGCGCCACCGTGCTGGCCTATAAATGCAAAAAAAAAGTTAAATCATTTGGGCTACATAAATTCAGACTTGCCCTTTAAAAGTTATTTAATTTAAACATATGTAAGTAGTTGAATAATTTGCTCTGTCTCTTCATATTTCTCTTCCTCGTAACTTACTCCTTCTCTTTGGGATTCTTTGTGATTTGTCTCCTTTTCCAGCTTGGAGGATGAACATGCCTTCTGTTCATTGAGTTGGACAATGACTCCTTTCAACTGTCTGCCAGGGAGCCCTGAGGAACAATTTGGAACAGTAGGAATAAGCTTCTGTGGTTTCCTGCCCAATATTGTGGACATACCTGAACTTCATTAACCTCAGCCACAAAACAATCCAATTTCTTGGTATGTTATTGGAGCATCAAAATTATCCCCTCAATCAGGAACAATATTACGTCATTTCTGTTCCACTCTTTTTATTCATCATTATTACAATATTGGAGGTAAATGAGATAATGCGGCAGTGGGCAGCATGGTGGCGCAGCGGTAGAGTTGCTGCCCTACAGCGCCAGAGACCCGGGTTTGATTCTGACTACGGGTGCTATCTACAGAGTTTGTACATTCTCCCTGTGACCACGTGGGTTTTCTCTGGGTGCTCCGGTTTCCTCCCACATTCCAAAGACATACAGGTTTGCGGGTTAATCGCTTTGGTAAAAATTGTAAATTGTCCCTGGTGTGTAGGATAGTGCTAGTGTATGGGGATTGCTGGTAGGTGTGGACTCAGTTTCCACGCTGTTTCTCTAAACCAAAATAAACGAATGTACCTCAGTTAAAGTCTCTCGCGAACATTTCCACGCTGCAAATGTTACCATTATCAACTCATGCACCACTCCGACAAATGCATTCTTCTCAATGACTCCTGTTAGCATATCACTCCCTTGTTGGCCACGATTACTGATAAGTACAGATGGTAACATGTTCTATATATCATGGTGCACTGATTGAAATCAATTTGCTGTCCATTTTAAGATGCAAAGCCATTAATAATAAATGAGAACATAAGGGCTGATTTATAGAACATTGAGTTGAAGGGTGAAGGATAGGAACAAGAACAGTTCATTCCACTATAGTTCATCATGTGGTGTTATTGGCTTCTTTGAAGATTGTTTAGTCAGTGGAGTGAAGATGTGGGGTTTTTTTTTTTTTGCATTAATCAGGCACCACAGTGTGTAGGATGTAATTCTCCTTCCGTCTATTGCTGACAATTAAAACAAACTAATATGTTCATTTTACTGAAGGACTCCGGTATGGCGCTGGGGAGTGTTGGAGAGCAGAGGGATCTAGGAGTGCAGGCATATAGTTTCTTGAAAGTGGTGTCACAGGTGGATAGGGTGTATTGGCCTTCATCGGTCAGAGTATTAAGTATGGAAGTTGGGGAGTCATGCTGCAGTTAAGTAAGACGTTGATGACGTCACATTTAGAGTATTGTGTTCAGTTTTGGTCACTCTAGCAATGACTTCCTTCCGTGAATTAGCCTTCTGTGAATAAAATGGTAAGAATCAATTTCAGAAACCTTGTTAAAACAGGGATAAGTTAATGGCAGAGCCGGTGTTGTACGTGTTGCAACGATAATAGTTACAGTATTCTGTGAGCTTTCCTGAACATTAAATTTAGAAAAGATAATGCAGTGCATGAAGTGTGTTAAGTATTTAACACTGGCAAATGTAACAGGTTATGCAGCAATGCAATTTTAAAAGGAAGCAATTTTTAGTCAAATTACTTAATTTAAGTGATATTGTAGTTTAAGTTTCCTAACTTTATATTGCCATAAGTATCTGCAAACTTAAATACTCAGCAAGAGTCATGTTGTCTTTAGAGCCCTAAATGTTATTTTTCCACTCTTTAAAGGTAAAAATGTTGATACCAATAATGAGGGGTAAGATGATAACCATGCTTTCTGCTTTCCAGATCCTGGAGGAATGAGATGTACTGTAGGTATTAGTTTCAGAGTTTTGGAGATACAATGCAGAAACAGGCCCTTCAGCCCACTGAGTCTGTACCGATCAGCGATCCCCATACACAAGCGCTATCCTATACGCTAGAGACAATTTACAATCTTTAGTGGAGCCAATTAACCTACAAACCTGTATGTCTTTGGAGTGTGGGAGGAAACCGGAGCACCTGGAGAAAACCCACGCAAGTCATGGGGAGAATGGACAAGCTTCATACAGAGAGCACCCGTAGTCAGGACTGAACCCGGGTCTCTGTCGCTGTAAGGCAGCAACTCCACCGCTGCGCCACCGTGCCACTCTAGAGAAAACTAGATGTATTAGATTCTTCTTGCCTTTCCCTTCTTTCCTCCAGTATGGTGCTTCAGTCCCTGTCTCTATTTCTCTGATGCTATGATCAAGGTTGGTAAGGCATTAGTTAGGGGAGCAACAGGGAGTGGATGAGATCCATTGTTGTCACAACTGTTTGAAGCATCCTTTAAATAGGTTTTATATGAAGACTTCTGCCATAGTCACCAATCAGATTAAATTGAGCATTACATTACCACCACACCAGAGAGTTCCCTAGAGGGAATACATCATTACAAAAGGGGCCTCTGTCACAGACAGAGCTCTAGGCATGGTGATCTGTATCATTACACAGAGGACCTCTACCACTGAACATAGCTGCAGGCAGGAGATCTTTGTGACTGAATGCATCATTACACCTCATTACACCAGAGATCTCTCTCACTGGACAGGGTGTTAGGTGAGTGAATCTTTTCTACTCAATGTATCATTACACTGAAGTTTTGAACAAATGAGCTCGGAATTCCAGACTCCCTGGAAATGTACTCGAAGGAAGCCACAGAGGTATGAAGCTGCAGAGTCTGAAATACTTTAATTTGTATGAAATCTCACAGGGAAAAAAAAGATCATGACTTCACCTGACTATTCATAGTTATGCATAATTTTTAACTATTTTTATATCCAGTATTTATAAACCTGTATTTTTGATAGCATGGCACAATGGGCTATGGATAAATGTACATTTGTAGTTTAGTTTAGAGACATAAAGCGGAAACAGGCCCTTTGGCCAACTGAGTCCGCGCCTACCAGCGATCCCTGCACACAAACGCTATCCTACACACAAGGGATAATTTACAATTATACCAAACCAATTAGCCTACAAACATATACGTTTTGGAGTGTGGGAGGAAACTGAAGATCTCGGAGAAATCCCACGCAGGTCACGGGGAGAATGTACAAGGCTGGCAGTATCATCAAGGACCCACACCACCCTGGCCACACACGCATCTCCCTGCTACCTTCAGGTAGAAGGTACAGGAGCCTGAAGACTGCAACGACCAGGTTAAGGAATAGCTACTTCCCCACAGCCATCAGGCTATTAAACTTGGCTCGGACAAAACTATGAACATTAATAGCTTATTATCTGTTATTTGCACTTTATCAGTTTATTTATTGATGTGTGTATATATTTATATAATGATATATGGGCACACTGATCTGTTTTGTAGCCTACTATGTTCTGTTGTGCTGAAGCAAAGCAAGAATTTCATTGTCCTATCAGGGACACATGACAATAAACTCACTTGAACTTGAACTCTGTACAGGCAGCACCCGTAGTGTCGCCCTCGCCACTTGATACACAGACTTACTGGTTCTTAGTGGAAAAGGGGGAAAGATCCAAAGATGGGTCAGTCCATGATATTTTCACACAGTCTCATCAGGCTGAGTCACTGAATGCTTTTGACAGAAGCAGCATGATCCTGTCGCCTCAAGGACAAGGATTTGGCACATTCTGGCTTCTTGGTTCTCCCACCAGATGGACAGAGATTTTGACTGGGTCCACCTGTCAGCCAAAGCTTTCCTCCTGCTGCCACCCTCAGCTTCAGTATGGAGCTCCCTGGTCAGGCACAGTATTCTCCTGCAGAGAAGGGAGCTGTCAATGAAAGTAACTTACCTGACATTTTCCAAGCCATCAACTTAGTTTGCATTACGTCAAAATAACATTCTGCCATTAAACGTTTGATACAGAAGTGTAGAGGATACAAAGGCACAAAATTGGGGTGGCCACGGTGGCGCAGTGGTAGAGTTGCTGCCTTATGCCCCTGTCCCACTATACGAGGTAATTCATGAGTTCTCCCGGGTTTTCCCCTGATTTAAACTCGGGAAATGTCGGTAGTGGGTCCGTAGGAGTTCGTGGACGGTAGGTACTCGGGACATCCGGTAACTCGTAACGTTTTTTCATCCCTGCAAAAAGTGTCCACGAGTAAAAAAATACTCGTGATGAAAAAAATGGTTACTTTTTATACCTACCGTTAGCATTACGAGCCGCTACGAGACACCCACGAACTCCTGCGCACCCACTACGTACAGTCTCCGAGTTTGAATCATGGGAAAACTCGCCAGAACTCGTGCATTACCTCGTACAGTGGGACAGGGGCTTTACAGCACTTGCAGCACTGGAGACCTGGGTTCGATCCCGACTACGGGTGCAGTCTGTACGGAGTTTGTATGTTCTCCCCGTGACCTGCCTGGGTTTTCACTGAGATCTTCGGTTTCTTCCCACACTGCAAAGACGTACAGGTAGGTATGTAGGTTAATTGGCTTGGTGTATATGCAAATTGTGTACGTAGGATAGCATTAATGTTCGGGGATCGTAGGTCGGCGTGGACTCTGCGGGCCGAAGGGCCTGTTTTACGTGCTGTATCTCTGAACTAAACTAAACTAAAATCTAATTGTTCCACATTTTGCAATGGAAATATATCTCTACCAGCCCATAACACGCACAAAATATCGAGCAGTTTTCCACAATGAAGTATGAAGTTTGTCTCAATATGTTCTTATTTTTCTTATAGTGATCGATCTCAAGAAGGATCCCGACCCGATACATTGCTTATTGATCTCCATCCGCAGATGCTGCCTGACCCTCTGAGTTCCTCCGGCAATTTATTTCCAGCATCTCCAATGTCTTGTGTCTTTATAAGTCACATTTATATTGTCTGTGCCATGTATTTTTCACTGGGCACTAACATCAGCATCTATTTTATTTTCACAAATCAATATAATTGAAAATTCCATCGGATTAAAAAATAATCCCTATAAGTTCACTTTAATGTGTAAGAAGGAAATGCAGATGCTGATTTACACCGAAGATAAATACAAAATGCTGGAGTAACTCAGCGGGTCAGGCAGCATCTCTAGAGAAAAGGAACAGGTGACATTTCGGGTTGAGACCTTTCTTCAGTCTGAAGAAGGGTCTCGACCCGTAACGTCACCAATTTATTTTCTCCAGAGATACCGCCTGACCAGCTGAGTTACTCCAGCACTTTGTGTCTATCTTCAATTCTCTTTAATGTAGTTATCATAAATGTATTTATTAGTGAGTCATTATGTGTTTAAAGTCTGTTCTAAACAAGCCCTGAACACTTCAGTTTCAACTTCTAGTGGCTCAGAAAGTTTGCAGTATTGACTAATGTTATGTTTTCAAACCCACTGCACTGTTTCACATTAATGAAAGGCTAGATTTGTACTCTGACGGAAATCTACAATTCAGGTCTAGTGCCGTGGTAAGATTTATATTTCACATTTGTGATTGGTTAATGAAAAACATAAATCTACCCAAAAATAGTGTGAAAAATGCATTAAAAGTTAGTGCAAGTTAAACACTCCATAATTTCTGGCTGTATTAGACTGTTTGAGGTTTTAGAGTCAAGTGTCTTATTTATCATGTAAAAAAGAATGTGGGCAACCTCTTCCATAAATGTCAAAAGAGTGTAAACTGATAAGAACCAGACCAAATACTCTCCCCGAAAGTACATTACTGACGTCTGTTCTGGTGCTGTGACCTGGGAGCTTTGAGAAGCAATACTCACTTGCAGTTGAGCTGAAAGACAAGGCTTCTGCAGTAAGTCTGAGGGCAAAGACATTAACTCCTATGTGCCACTATTTCTTCATCCGCAATAATTAACAAGACTGAAGAAAAAAAATCTTGTTCCAGAAACAATCGCTGCCTCAAAGCAGGGTAGTTTGAACCTCGTAATTTATTTCGTTGCCTGTAGCTTCAGTGGCTAACATTGATTGAAAGCATTAATCTGGATCAAGAATCAACTTGTTCAGTGGGTGCTATGTTCTGGAGGTGCCTGTGGTATTGAACTGAAAATGAAATAAAAGCACAATCTTATTTTATTTACTTTGTTACCTGCAGACCATTCACATAAATGTGTTGTTCATCTTGCGTATTCTTTACACCACAGCCAAAATCTATCCAGTAACATATCAATGGTACAGATAAACCTCAAGAGACAGGTTGCACACAATTTTTTCAGCCCAGTTAAATGTTCACCAAGTTGTTGCTGAACAAAGGATTGCTACATTAATGCAAATATAAAATCAGACTCCGTTTTTCTATTAGTATGTTGTCTTCTTTGTTGGAAACCAAGGAGAAAGGGCAAGGTCTAAGTTATGGATGTCACTGATATTGAAATCAGTGAATGACTGACGTAAAACAGAAATATATTTTAGTTGGTGTAAGGTTGCATTTGGAAAGACTAATGTTTCTAGGAAGACGGAAAGACCATGGGGAAAATACGTTTCCATAGTTTACAACTGCAGGCAAAAAATGAGTTCAAGAAGTCATATTCTAATGGTGTGCTGCACTCATTTTTAATAAACACCAAGAAAACAGTCATTACCTTTGAAGTCTGAAGATGGATTCCCGACCTGAAACATTGCCTGTCCTTTTTGCTCCCGATGCAGGCTGACCTGTAGAGTTCCTCCAGCGCTTGTGTTTGGCTAATTTTGTACGGATCTGCTGGCTCCGACAGGGCCTGAGTTCCAGATCCCCGAGCTGGAGGTGGCAATTCCGACCTGCCCATCGGCGCCAAAGTGCCGATGAGGTCGAGATTGGCCACCTCACCCGGCTTGGGGGCTTCCAAGGGCTTTTCATTTCACTGCACATCTCGTATGTGTATGTGACGAATAGACTTGACTTGACTTGACTTGAGCGGGAGGATTTCAAGTGCACTCTCATACTTTTGTTCAGATTAAATGAGTTACAGGAGCAGCAGTGACCACAAAACAGGTAGTGGACATGTACTACATAGATTACTGCATGAGGTTCTCCGATTCACTTGGTATCCGGCTCCTCACACCAACCAGAGAACATCTAACCCTTCCCCATTCATCCAAATGGATTTGCCCACTTTCAGGTAAGTGAGAGTTTCTTTTCATGTTTTATCTTAATTAAATTCAAATGTAATTAATTTACATAAATTAAAAATGCATGAAGTGGATTTAAATATAACTAATCATTTTTTAATTATTTACATTTTCATTTCATGACTAAACAGGTTTAGAGGGATATGGGCCAAATGCAGGCAAGTGAGACTAGTGTAGATGGTGTATGTTGGTTTGTATAAGCAAGTTGGGCCAAAGGGCCTGCTTCCACATTGTATGACTATAACTGTAACTGTTTTTGATAGTTGCGGGCCACCAGGGGCGCCGGATGGAGATGGCCACCCTGCCGGTAGTCTGTTCGTTTTTTCATCTTTAAAAAAAAATTTTTTAGCGTTTGTTGAAAGTGTGTTTTAATGTTGCTCGGTTTGTTTTGTGTGGGGGAGTAGATTGGGGGAAATTTTTTTCAGGTTCCTACCTTCCCGGAGATGTGATCATTTTCAGATGACATTCTCCGGGCTCTGCGGCCTTCGATCGATGGAGCTGGAAGCCGCCTCGGACTATCGTGAGCCCCACCGCGGGGCGCGGACTTACCATTGGAGCGGATCCCTTGCCTGGGATCGCTCCCACCATAACGACCGCGGAATCAACACCAAGGGCTCGCAGTCTCGGGTGAGGCCGAGTCGGGAGCTCCAACGTTGCTGAAGGTTCGACCAGGCCTGACGCGAGGTTCGATCGTCCAGCGCGGGGTAGCTGACATCCCCCCCAATGTGGGAGCAGTTCGCCTCGACGTGGAGGGCCCGAGCGCCGCAGGCTACGGGGGTCAAGACCGTCCCGTCAACGGTGGCTCGAGGCCCACGACTGAGGAAGAACTAAGGGAAAGGACTAGAACTTTATTTCGCCTTCCATCACAGTGAGGAATGTGTAGGCGTCACTGTGGTGGATATTCATGTTAAAATGTGTTTTTGAGTGTTCTGTTGCTTTTAATTGTATGACTGATCTGGCCAGTGAAATTCCTCATATGTTGTAAAACATACTTGGCGAATAAAATCTGATTCTGATTCTGATTCTGATTCTGATTTGTAAACTGCGCAAAGATCTTTTGTCATCTTAAAGGGGCTGTCCCACTGCGGCGACCTAATCCGCGAGTTCAGAAGAGTTTGCCCTCGGCTCATACTCGCAGCATGGTCAACACCAGGTCCTAGGAGGTCTTTGTAACTCTCCTTCATGCTCGAGAGTAGTCCCCGCGTACTCGAGGCCTCAGCTAGGTCGCGATGTAGTTTTCAACATGCTGAAAAAAGCCCGCGAGTAAAAAAAGGTCACCATGGGAAAAATCAATATTTTTTTTTACTCGTAGGTTTAGTCAAGGTAGGTGGTAGTAGGTCGGAATGTTATTCATTGGTAATCGAGGGTAGTTGAAGGTAATCGAAGGTAGTCGTAGATAGTCTTCAACATAGTCGAAAGGAGGTCGAAGGGAGGTTGAAGGAGGTCGTCTTCACTCTCCCCTATTCGGTGTCCAATTTTCCCGAAGCTAGTCGAAAGAGGTCTTCAACATGACACTTTTTCAAATTCTCCTAAACTCTTCTAAACTCACCAATTAGGTCGCCACAGTGGGACAGGCCCTTAAAGGTAGACAGTAATGGGTCTCATCTCCCACCAACCTCAACCCTCAACTCTCCTTGCGGCCTGCTCAATCAGGCTTGAAAATGTGCCATCTTTCTAAAATTATATCGCCTCTTGCAAAGTTATAACTCAAGTTTCTTCCTAAACCCATTGCCTTGATTCAAGTGAAAACATTCCAAAAATAGTGCAATCAGTAACTGTTTATTTTCCCTTACATTACACATCCATTCACTGATCTATTTAAGAATCTCATGTTGTTTTATGAAAGCAGCTGGAAGTCGTCTTATTTACGAAAGCTAAGAAATCTCCATAAGTTTGCATGCTTGGTCTGTGGTGGGTAATCTCATTTTAAATCACTAGAATCTATTTAAAAAAATCAATAACAAAACACAAGTTTCTGGAGAACCTCAGTGGCTCTGCCACCATCAGGTAAGGGAATGGAGAGACAATGTTTCAGGTTAGGGCCCTTCTTCAGAATGATTTAGAATTTATACTTGATTACTCATTTATTGCATTGGACTGTACTAGTTTGTTTCTTGGTAATTCATTTTTAAATACTTCGAAGCATGTTCACGAATACAGTGTCTAGAAGCTGGATTTGACAAACTTCCTTGATTAGTCACAAATCGTGATTGCCTGAAACACAACATGCTTCTTATTTCGATTATAATCTATAACTAATTTAGCAGAGGTCACTGGCTTTCACAGGATGCATTTAAAACATAAAACAAGATCATGGATGCTTGATAGAGCCTGCATTCAGTTCAGTTCTGTTTAGTTTATTGTCATGTGTAAAGCTTTAGTTGTATGCTTAACAGTTAGCAGAAAGACAAAACATGATTACAGTTGAGCCATTTACAGTGTATAGATACAAGATAAGGGAATAACATTTAGTGCAAGGTAAAGCCAGCAAGGTTTGATCAAGGATTGACCGAGCGTCACCAATAAGGTAGATAGTAGTTCAGCACTGCTCTCTAGTTGTGGTAGGATGATTCAGTTGCCTGATAACAGCTGGGAAGAAACTGTTCCTGAATCTGGAGGTGTGCGTTTTTACACTTCTGTACCTTTTGCCTGATGGGTGAGAGGGGAGAAGAGGGAATGGCCAGGTTGCGACTTGTCCTTGATTATGCTGCTGGCCTTGCCGAGGCAGCATGAGGCGTAAATGGAGTCAATAGAAGGGAGGTTGGTTTGTATGATTGAAATAAAAACAGAAAGTGTTAGAAAGGTTTAAGTAGCATTTCGGAAAAATAAACCAAAAATAATGTACATCCAAGACCCTTTTCAGAACTGCAAAAGTAAAATAAACGTGGGACATATTAGGTTGCAGAGGAAGAGATGGGAGGGAATGGATAGGACAGAGGGAATACCATTGATAGGGTGAGACCAGGTCATAATGGGACCATTTGAGGCTAATTATGCTTATTGCCTATGATGTATATTGTCAGTAGAAGGGTTGTGAACATGTCCAGCAAGTCAGACTATGCTTATAAAGAGAAAAAAATAACGTCTCCAAAAATGACTGGCGGAATTGGCCATTTCCAATATTTCTAACCTGCTGAATTTATCAAACAATTTCTGTATTTTTTTTAAACATGTGACCTGTGATCTTTTTTTTACTTTAGTTCATCAACATTTCCTAGTGTTAAACATTTTTATTGGTGAATCAGAGTTTGGTAAAATCAGAATTTTAAAGTGAATCAGACTTTCAGGAAGTATAGTTGAGGCAACATCCCTGAATTATTTAAATAAATTATTGTGTGCTAATTTGAGGGTTGCTTCGAAATTTAGTTGAATAGTCAAGAGTAAAGAGTGTTTAATTTGTCACAAGTACTGACAACCCAACGATGAAAACAATATTTGCAGCAGCATAACAAGCCTGTAACATTATACACGCACATAATGTATAATATTTGTTTAATTCAATAAATTGCTAATGGTAATATTAGTGCACTAAAAACGAAGTCCTGAGTGTAACCAAAGAGTTCATAGTTGCTGTGCTTTGTATTTTGTGGTGTTCAAGAGCCTTTATGGTTATTGGGGAAATAATTATTCTTGAGTCTGGTGATCATGGTTTTCAGGTTCCTGTACCTTCTTCCTGAAGGTAGGAGTAAAATGAGAGTGTGATCAGGGTGGTGTGGCTCTTTGACAAAATTAGCTGCCTTTTTGATGGTGGGGAGGTCAGTATCTATACTGGACTGGCCATTGTCTATCATTCTCTGTAATCTCCTTCATTCTGAGACAGTGGAGTTGCCGAATCAGGCCGCGATGCAACCAGTCATTACACTCTCTACCGTACAACTGTGTAAGTTCAATAAAGTATAGTTCAACATACTGAATTTCCTCAGTCTTCTAAGAAGGAATAGTGATTCTCAGATGGATTGCCCTCTGTTTTACTGACTTGTGGCGTATGTGAAGTTCTTTATAGCACCAGTGGTTAACCCTAATTACCTAGTTTAGCATGAAAGGTATTTAGCTTTGGAGGGAATTCTAATCATTGGAAGAGTAAAGATTGCAAATGCTGTTGAACTATACTTGATGTTCATTTCTAAATTAAAGGGAAATCATTGATCAATTAACATATAACGAGGGAAAGATAGTGGCAAAGTCCATTTATTCAGAATAAAAAATAAAACCCCATCATTTTCAGGTATAATTAATCAACACAGATTAATTTCACAGTTAACAGTTCAGCAGAAACTGAGATTGAAAATAGCCTGCTGGAACAGGAATGATCAAAGAAACAGAATTCAAGGTTGAAACAAAGGGAAATCTGTAATCGAGACAGGCAATTTGGACAAAATGTGCAAATAATTCCTTTTTCATCCTTCAAGTGTTTGTTGTCACTTCACCGGATTTAATATGGGATCCATCAGAGATGTAATTCACTCTGAACTGAGTAGAAAAAACTATTTGTCACAAGTAGTAGTCTTGAACTGCATATTATATAACCGCTGTGGAATATGGAACAGCCGAATAAACATAAGAGAATTGGAGAGGGGAGTTGGTAATGTGACACACTAACTTATTTTACTACATGGTGGAGTGGGTGGTATGGGGGGGGGGTTGGAGAAATGAAAACGACTTTGGTTGATGTGTACAGCAACATTATAATCAAAGAGATACACGCTAACCAAAGCAATCTTTCCTACTTAGACTATCATTAACTTTCAACAATTGCAGATGAATAAAAACTAATACTCAACCTACATTTCTTCCTTTGATTTGAACAGAACCCTCAATGTAATATTTTAATAGAGCTAATAAAATTTTATTATTAACTTACTTGGAGCTGTAGTTGATAATCTTGGCCATTAACTTTATAATGGTAACGATTTAAATACAGTTTTGGGTAATGTTATTTTTCAATTAGGCTTCGGTGTGGTATTTGAACGCCACAGTGATCTGCTCTGTATAATTGATTTGGTTCAGTCTCCATACTGTCAGTTCAATAAAAGTTTATCTGTGCGTGTTTGTCTTTTGTTTCCAAAGTGACTTATTTTGGGGCGTTTGACCAAGCTTTCCGTAAAGCAGATGGGAGGAGGTGCCATTTTATTCTCAGCGCTCCAATAGGATAAACCACAATATGTAACTGTATAAAGTGTAATTAATTGCACTCTGTGCACAAAGATAATCTTCGTGATGGCACAGTGGTAATCTGAGACGCTAATGACCCTTCAGCAGCTGAGGAGTCTATTCGGCGCTCAAATCCACGAGATACCGATCTGATAGAACATTCTCGATCGTGTTCTTTACCGTATTTGGATGTCGCAAGCTATTTGTCTTTTGATTGGTGCAAGTGGCGGACAAAAAGAACTTAAAAAGGGAACTATGTGTTGCTGGGAATAATAGCCAATCATGCTGGTTCATGAGGCTCATGAGACAACGTCCGATTTCGTCAAGGTTACACTGTTGATTGCCGTTATTCAGACCATGGAAACAATGTTCCCAAATAAGGGAGCCAATCTGTAGATATTTATGACGGAACAATAATATTAAAACAACATACCCAAGGATGAATCAAAAAGGTTTTGTACTTCATTCGTAAAACACATTTCTCCTCAGTTAACTTTAGTTAAAACAGCAGCAAGTTAATAAGTACAATTTCAGATGTGACATTTTGTCTTTGAGATCGCATTTTCATTTTTTGCACTGGAGTTGACAACTGGAAGTTGTTTAGATTGATTTTGTGATTGATTAAATAAAAGAGCTTCAGATTAACCCTCTAAGTATGAAGGACAATTTACAGCGACGTTTGGAATTCATATGTTTTCTATCACAACATCTGCAAAATATGATCTTCAAGGCGTTCTAGTGGTGAATATTATAAAGCGAGGGGGAAAGAACTCACTGAACTTTAACATAGTGGTGTACAGTTTAATAAAGCTGATATTCTGACCGCCTAACAATTATTTTATGTAAAGACATTTCACTCAAACACATGTTAAATTCCTGAAGATGGATTTTAAATTTTTTTACGATTAATTAATGCTTAAAACGAACTTTATGGCCAACAAAGGAAAACTATAAGATTAATCTAAGATATTTAACATGAACTGTACGTATTTTGAATAGTATTGCGTGCTTTTTGTTTGAATGGGGAACCTTAAGTTAATTTAAGAATTATGATCTCATTGAGTACTTTAATTAGCTTTCTGTTTCTTATTCCAGCTTTAATCCTGCTGGATTATACACTAAAGGCTCTGCATTCTCTAAATAAACGAGGGAAGGAATTGGCTCCTTATCATTTTTAATTTGTTGCAGCCAGCCCACAAAAGGTTAATAGATGGATATGAACCCCTTGGAAAGGCCAACCTTACTGCTACTGAGCAGCAACTAAACAAGCACTCCACTGTTATCAGCCATGACCTGCCTGCACATTTTGTGGAGAAAAGTAAGGAATTGGTGTTTGATAAAATGTGAACTTTAGCGTATGTAGAATGAATGATGTGCGTTTATCTTTATAACAGTCTATGTTGTCAGCAGTTTGTCTTTGTCACTGATATAAGCATATTTCTATTTGGTGCAGAGGAAAAATGAGGATGATGTGTGGCTGTTGAATTTCTTGACAGCAAGCCTACTTTATGATACGAAGGCCGTGATTTGATCATGGTCAACACAGGCTGCTCATGAACATTTCAATCATGATTTACCTGCTGTGCATTTACACCATTTTAAACATTTAAACAAACATTAAGTAAACTGCACAAATTTGTGCGAGTTACATCTTTTAATAGTTGTATATATTGTTTTCCAAATGATTTTAAGAATTACTATGGCTTCATTGTTTCACCTTTCACTTTTGAATCAGCTAATTTGTGAAAAAGCAACTTGCCGTAGATAAACAAAATCAAACATATTCATATTCACGGTAAAAATGTATTTTATTGATGCTATTCCAGTTTGAAATTGAACACGGCAACAACAATGCAGCCTTTTAAAACATGCTTTCAAGGACCCAGTCAGTTCTGAAAATTGTTTATCTGTTACCAGTTAATATATTTCCTAGGTCATAACCTTGATAATTAGGTACAATCTCAGCCATGTAACCTGACCGACAAATGTTCTTCATTTATTTATACATGTCGTTTGCTCATGTAATTAATTTGCAATCTACTACAGCATAGATTTTCCTTTGAGTCATATTCAGTGCCTTAGCGGTCAGTCAGTCAGTGAACAAGCCATGTTGACGTTTTTGCCCTCCGCATGATCCCAGGACAGTACATCACACAAAAGCTGCTTTGCCAGAGTGAAGAAAGATTTGTCTTGGAAATACAACAACTTCCTATTTAACAAAATAAAGAGAGTAATGATTTCCCCTTGAATAATCTGTTCACACTACCCTCCAACTTAAAAGCAGCAGAATCTTTAGCCTTCTTGGGCCTATATTTAGCCTATTCTTGGGCTTATCATGTCCTAGCTGATCAGTTGTAACCTTCGTCTATGCACCTTGTTTAACAAAAATTGATCCATCGCAGTCTCAGATATTTCAGATGGTCTAATTTCCATTACTATCTGCTAGAAAAAAGTTTTACATTTTCACCATTCTTCCAGTGAGAAAATGGTTTCTTATCTCAAACGATAAGACCTTGTTTCCTCAATCTAGATTCCATCAGCAGAGGAAGTATTTTCCTATCTATTCTTTCCAATCATTTATAGCATCTTAAGCGATGTGAAACGAACTTGAGCAAGAGTATGAGACGCTGAAGAGTCTATACAATTAATTACCACTTACTAATAATTACAATCAATATTAATTACAAAAATTGATACATCACAGTCTCAGACGTTTCAGATTATATGCTACTGAAATGAAATTTCCTATGTTAGAATGCATGTATTCAAACACTGGGATTTGATATCTTTCTGAAAGTTGACTCTTCAAGAGAGTTGAAGTCAATTTAAGCAGTGGAGAACAATGCAATTTAACTATTTTGTGCATTTAACTCTATCAAACTTAAGACAACATTCATCTCCATCGAATCAGCATCCATTTTGATAATTCCAATATAAAATTATAGAATATAATGGTAATTTTGGAGAGCACAACTAATGTTATTAACTTGAAAATCTTGGACAATGCACAACCACAATGCAAGTACCTAAAATGGCAGTTGGCATGCTGTCATAAGAGTTTAAAAAGCAACATAACATGTTAACATGTACAGGGTCCTTAATATATTTTATATATGTTAAAATACATTAGTCTTCCATGTTTGATTTGAGATTTTTTCTATAATTAAAAGTAACACAAAACACAACCTCCAGCTGGAAAGGGTGCAGAGAAGATTTATGAGGGTCTGGGCTACGGGGTTAGGTTGAGGAGGCTGGGTCTCTATTCCCTGGAGCGCAGGGGGATAAGGGTAATCTTATAGAGGTGTATAAAATCATGAGACGAATAGATCGGGTAGACGCACAGAATGTCTTGCCCAGAGTAGGAGAATTGAGAACCAAAGGACAAGATTTAAGGTAAAGGGGGAAAGATTTAATAAGGATCTGAATGGTAATTTGTTCACACAAGGGACAGTGGGTGTATGGAATGATCAACTAGAGGAGGTAGTTGAGACGGGTACATTGATAGGACAGGTTTAGAGGGATATGAGCCAAACACAGGCAGGTGGGACTAGTGTAGATGGGGCATGGTGGCCGGTGTAGGCAAGTTGGGCCGAAGGGCCTGTTTCCACACTGTAAGACTCTATGACTATATCAGTTAGAACCTGAAAGGTACAGATAGACACAGAGTGCTGGAGTAGCTCAGCAGGTTAGGCAGCTTCTCTGGAGAAAAGGAATAAGTGAAGTTTCGCGTTGAGACCTTTTCTCAGTACCAAAATGTCACCCATTCCTTTTCTCCAGAGATGCTGCCTGACCCGCTGAGCTACTCCAGCATTTTCTGTCTAACTGTAGTGTAAACCAGCATCTGCAGTTAATTCCTGCACTAAAAGGCAGATATTTGCTTAGAAATTGTAACACGTTTAAAAATGTACGGCAAATTGGTACTGGTCAAGTTTTGTGGCATGCCCTCCAGACAGTGATGTTCTAATGTGAAAATGCTCATGGCATTATGCATAGTTGAACTGAAGTCCAGGTAAGGTTAGGCCCTTCTCCAGAGCATGCCTCAGCCCATGTTATTCACATGTCTTGTCTGCTGAGTACAATTTTGCATAAGCTATTATTGCTGTCGTTTGACATCTTTGAACATGCCCAGCAGCCTCTGACTGAATTCCAGGAAATGCAAGGTTGGTGCATAATATGCCAGATTTGCATTTTAAAATCAATTAATTCTTACACAATAGAAGGAGGCCAATTGACCCACCCGCCCATGCTCCCTACTGAAGTAATTCCGTCAGTTTAATTTAGTTTTGTTTATTGTCACATGTACCGAGGTTCAGTGGAAAGACCCCTGCTGTTGCTCTTTCTACATTGCAGGGCAAATTATTCTCTCTCAAATTTCAATCATGTTTATTTCAAGTACCATCATGTAGCAAAAACAACAGCAAATGATAGAATTCCAGGGAGATTCTCTTTTAGGCAGTGACTTTTCTTTGTTGAGGTGCAGCTTCTCACTTACCTTTTGGTGGTTTTGCTATCCGATCATAATTCATGTGCAAACTTTGAGTGAGGAGGTATTTGAACAGCAGAGATATCAATGCTGAGCCCGTTCTCATCTTCATTCTGAGAGCGATGGATTTTCAAAGCAGATTAGTATGAAGTGGTCACAATTGGAAGCCCTGACTGATTTTCACTTTGCAAACTCAAGAGTTGCTGAGACTAACTAAAATATCCTATCTTCTCCCTATCTGTGAGTAGTTAATGCAGACAGACGATGGGTCAAATGTGGTACATGAGGCTAAATGGCTTAGCTGCTCTCAACATAAATCCCATTAACCATCACCATGTTCTGAGGAAAGATAATTCCCCAAATCCTTTAACCAATCTCTCCCTTTTGGATTCTGAACAATTGTGCTGATTATTTTGAACAATTTCTGATTAGAAGTATCCCATATTTGTTTCAGCTCTTTGAAATTAAACGTTGGAACATTGAAATATTGACTCAGATCCATTGGAAGTGAATATGCAACTGAGGTTTATGAACGTTATTTGTTATTGTTGGTTTCATTTATAAGGCATTGAATATATTATTTTATATCACTACTGCCAACTTTTATAACATCACTTTGGACTTCTTCATTCTGAGTAGGCCATGAAGTTACTTGAATAAATCATAGAGTCACAGTGACATCGGCCCAATTTCCCCATACAAACCAAGATGCCCCATCTACAGTAGCCCCACCTGCCTGCATTTGGCCTGTAGTCCTCCAAAGCTTTAGAGCTTTGTACCTGTCCAAATATATTTTAAATGTTGTTATAGTACCTGCCTCTACTACCTCCTTTAACACCTCGCACTATATACCAACCACCTTCTGTGTGAAAAAGTTGCCCTTCAGGCTCCTATCAAATCTTTCCCCCTCTCACCTTAAACCTACAGTATGTCCTCTGTTTCTTGATTTCCCTACTCTGGGTAAAAAGACTCAATTTGCAATGCAATTTCAATTTGCAACCCAAATGGAATTTCTATTTTCTGACCATAAGTAAAACAAACAGAGAGGATGATACAATCTCGATCTCTGAAAACCATGGCAACAGTGACAAAGTGGGGCATTGGTGCCTGCAAGGTTCAGATCTGATGTTTGGTGAGTTTCTGATGGGATACAGGAAACGTAAGGCAAGCTGGGCTCTGAGAACTTCATGGAGTGCATGCCTACAGGGAGTTTGTGCTTTCCTTCATCTTGACATTGGCGATACATGATTTTTGAATGATTAATGTATTTGCAAGAACATATAGAACAGCTCCTTTTTTAATCTTTCGAAGGTAACACAGTGCGACAAAGACTATCTGGAGCCCAGCAAAGGAGCAAAATTCCAAGTACCCAGAGAAAACTGTTCAATGAAACTTAACTTGAAGATAAACATAACACTTTTTAAATGAATCAGTGTTGTGCTGAGGAGCAGCTGGCCTGGAACAAGATTCTAGACACTTCAAGCTTCAAATCACAGACTATAAACAATGACTTATTCTGCCTTTAGAATTATAAAGCTTATATGTAAATGTAAGCAAGTTAAACCACAATTTTGGACATTTGGGAATACTCATATGAAATTATATTTAAGCAGCTAAAACTGTATTTCAACAAAACACTGTTAGAAAGCTCTTTACTCTGTCCCTGAGATTATGCTCTGTGATTGAGGCATGTTTTTTTATTAAATGGTGCAGCATGGAAACAAACCCTTCGGCCCACTGAGTCCACACTAGCTATCGATCTCCCGTTCACACTAGTTCTATGTTATCCCACTTTTTCAACCACTCCCTACGCATGAGGAGCAGTTTACAGAAGCCAAATAACCCACAAACCTGCATATATTTGGGATGTGGGAAGAAACTGGAGCACCCTGGTGAAACCCATGTGGTCACAGGGATAATGTGCAAACTCCACGCAGACAGCACCTGAGGTCAGGATCGAACCTGGGTCTCTGGCGCTGTGAGGCAGCAGTTCTACCAGCAGCTCTACTAGCTGTGCCAGTGTGCCACCATGGTGAGTTGAGGAAGGTTGGAGGATGGATTTCTCCTTGTTATGTCAGCTTCATTGTCAGCTATTGCCGAGGACAAAGTGGGAAACATGGTTTACCACATGAGATTGCACAGAAGGATGTACAGAAAGATAAGCTGTTTATTCTGGAGTCTGCTTTGAATTTATTTTCCATTTCCAGGGGGGCACAGTGGTGCAGCAGTAGAGTTACTGCCTCATGACATCAGAGACCCGGGTTCGATGCTGACGACAGGAGTTGTCTGTACGCGGTTGGTGACCAGTTCTCCGGAGCTCCCGCAACAACAGCTTCGTCCGCTGGACTGGACTGGCAGCTTCGTCCGCCCCGGGCATCGAAGTTTGATCCGGCCCATTCGCGGAGCTCAGATTCGCCCGCGGGACTTACCATCACCTTGCGGGGGCCCAACATCGAAAGCTGGATCGCCTCAATGCAGAGGGAGAACAAGCAAGGAAGAGACAAGGTCTTTAAGACTTTTGCCTTCCATCACAGTGAGGAGGTGCCTGGAAGACTCACTGTGGTGGATGTTAAACTGTGTTCATCGTGTGTTTTGTTATTTTATTCTATGTTATGACTGCAAAGTTCACAATTTCGTTCAGACTGAAAAGTCTGAATGACAATAAAGGATACTTTGACTTTGGTTTGTACATTCTCCCTGTGACCACGCGCTCCGGTTCCTCTGGTTTCCTCCCACAATGCAAAGATGTGCAGGTTTTGTAGGTTAATTGGACCTCTGTAAATTTCCCCTCACGTGTAGAGAGTGGATGAGGAAGTGGGATAACATAGAACTAGTGTGAACGGGTGATCGATAGTGGGTGGGCTGAATGGCCTGTTTCCACACTCTATCTCTAAACTAAAACGAAACATATTGTACAAGGCAAAGACAGAGAGCATCAAGACAAAATGAGATGGGATTGAGTTGGCTTTTATGGATAGAATAATGATGTTGGGAAAATACATATAGGGTGACTTGGTTTCTTCTTTTATGAGTAGAGCACAGTAGATACAGAAATCAGAAGCAAAAAAAAATCAGATGACAGAAACCTGAAGTAAAAAGAAGAAATGCGAGAAATACCAAAGAGGTCAATCAACATCTGTGGAGAGAGAAACGAGTTAACGTTACAGGTTAATGAAAGACTTAGACCTGGCCTACTGAGCAAATGCAATGGACTAGGTTGAAGGATATATGAATTTATGTCTCACTTAGAAGGAGAATGTGGATGGATGTCAATGGAGGTTTAATTTAGTTTAGAGATACAGCCGATTTGCGATCCCCATACACAAACACTATCCTACACACTCGGGACAATTACACTATTTTACAAAGCCAATTAACCTGCAAACCTGTATTTCTTTGGAGTGTGGGAGGAAACTGGAGCACCTGCAGAAAACCCATGCGATCACGGGGAGAACACACAAACTCTGTACGGACAGCACCCACAGTCAGGATTGCACCCGGGTCTCTATCGCTTTAAGGAAGCAACTCTACCGCTGTGCCGCCCTTCTTTGTGCACCTTTTTGGAGAATTTAGAGAACAGGAAGCAGTTTGGCCCATTTTACCTCTGATATACATTTGTGAAAGATCCGTTTATTTTCCCTTTCACCTCCCCTGCCTCCTGCGCTGTTTCTGAGTATCTATCCGCTTGATTAAGCTTTTGGCTCCTACATTGATGAAGATTTGTACATAGGATGCTTTAGAAACTGAATTCCACCTGATGTTACTCTCCAAAGTGATCACGTACCCCAAGGTGAGGAGAAAGTAACTGCCTTTGATCAAATGTGCCATCAAGGAGCCCTGGCTAAACTGGGTTCGGAGGGAAACTGGGTTGAAACGTACCCAGCGCAAAGGAAGATGGTTGCAGTGATCGGAGGTCAGACATCTCTGCCATAGGACATCTCCACAGGAGTTCCTTGAGATGGTGTTCCAGGACCAATATGCACTGAACACTTAAGGCAGATTAAGGAGGAAGACTTTTTGAATAGAATAATAAGGAGACTGAATGATAATAAATGGTTGCATTTCCAAGAAATTTCAGCTCACTGTGCTTTCCAGTGAGTTTATAAGAAGGAGGAGTTGGGTGGTCATGCTGCCGTTATATAAGACATAAGTGAGTCACCTTTATGAGTATTGTGTTCAGTTTTGCTCACCATGTTATAGGAAAGATGTTGTCAATCTTAGCGCTGCAGCAGAATATTTAGATTTACAATGCTACGGCATTTAAACACAGTTTACAGTTATTCTGTTGGGTGGGTTTTGTCAAGTTATGTTAATTTATGCATCTTAGTTGACTTACACAAGATTTTATTGCTTCTCTTTGCTTTCTGCGATTATATAGGTCATACTATATTCCATTTACAGGAAATCGATTCATCAATCGAAAATGGAGGATAAATGCAAAGCTGTCCATATACCAATGCTACCATGAATTTTATACAATATAATTTTACAATCTAATATAGGCATGATTAAGGCATTGTGGTTTTCGTGCCCTTTTGACCTATAATATTTGATTTAAAAACGGTGAGATTAAGATGGGATTATTATGGGGCTATGAAATTATATGGAAATTATTTCAAAATAAAAGCCATTCTTCCGAAGATCTTCTAATTGTATAACAGCAAAAATAATTTGTGAGTATTGAACATTCTAATTAAATTAATATGTTTTATTTAAAATAAGTAGACATCTAACTCTTAGATCTTTGCTTTTTTTTTCAATGCAAAACCACTTGATCTCAAAATGCAATGTGCCAAACAAATATTTTTCACTTCATCTGTATTTCTGACAAGTATAATGATCTTGCAACAATTAGAAAGATATGTGGAAATGTGTAAACCAACAGGGAAATGGATACCAGCATGTGGTAGATGCACATAACAGATGCTTGCCAAGTAATTTGATTGCATAATGCTGTAAAGCAATGGACACTTTTTTTTAGTGAAATATGATAACAACCAATTCCAGTTTGTTTGCATCACTAAAAGTTTGACAAAGTACTTTTAGACTTGAGTTTGGAAAATACATACTGTAAGTTGCATGTTGTGGGTGTTTGGGGTTGAAGGCATTCCACATGCGACTCTCCCTCTGCAACCTTGCAAGGGAACTTGGATCATGTTTTCTCAGTCATTGGCATTAGGCTCTCTTAATATAACTTGATATTCAGTGGACTGGGACAACTTCTGGGTCAGTGAACAAATGTCTTCACTCTTGCACCCTGCCCTTCTCCTCACTGCACTGATGTCCTTATCGCCACACCCTCTCTCCTCAACTGGTCCCCTGAATTTCCTCAAGTCCCCCAGAGAAATGCAATGTGGCAAAACCATCTGTAAATGACAGCACCATCCCTTGCTCATCCCACCATCTATGAGTATCAACATTCCCCAACACCACATCAATGCATCCATCAATGTGTTACCAGGAACTTGGAGACAAATTGGTATTTACAATGCCACTCAAAGGTGAAAATTTAAATGTGTAGGAAGGAATTGCAGATTCTGGTTTACAACAAAGACAGAAATAAAATGCTGGAGTATCTTAGTGGGACAGGCTGCATCTCGACCTGAAATGTCACCCATTCCTTTTCTCCAGAGATGCTGCCTGTCCCGCTGAGTTACTCCAGCATTTTGTAGAAAATGAAATGTTACTTTTGGTAGGATATTACAGTATGGGATTGCCAAATCAGTCTGATGAAGAGTCCCGACCCGAAACATCACTTGCCCATTCCGTTCCTAGATTTTGTCTGTCTGTTGTGTTTCGTCAGCACTGCATGAAATTGTGAATGATATTTTTGTCAATATCATCTGCACAACTGGGTATTTCAGATAATAACCTTACTTCATGTAAAAACAGTCAATATTATAAACTATTTTAACAATTCAGCTGCAAGGTGATCTTCTGAATAAACATTATCTTATTACCATTGAAACAAAACAAGACTCATATGAAGCCAATGTTCTGTTTAGAGACCCACAGTAATGTCACTGCAATTTCCTCTCAACACTCAAAATCAATTGATTAAATGCATGTTGATGATGTTGCCCTCCCGAGATGTTCTAGTCTGCAACAGTTAGTTTAGTTTAGTGTTGCATGTGCCGAGGAACAGTGAAAAGCTTTGTTGCTTGCTATCCAGTCGGTAAAACGACCATAATGTACATGATAATAATTGGGCCATCATGTACAGATACAGGATAAAGGAAAACACATTTAGTGCAGATGAAATCTGATTAAAGATAGTTCAAGGGTTTCCAATGAGGTAGATGGTAGCTCAGGACCACTCAATAGTTGGTGATAGCATAGTTCAGTTGCCTGGTAACAGCTGGGAAGAAACTGTCCCTGAATCTGGAGGTGTGCGTTTCCACACTTCTGTACCTCTTGCCCGATTGGGAGAAAGGAGAAGAGGGAGGGACTGGGGTGAGATTATTCCTTGAATATACTGGTGGTCTTGCCGAGGCAGCGTGAAGTGTACATGCAGTCAATGGATGGCATGATGGTCCTCAATTCTCTGCAATTTCTTGCGGTCTTGGATGGAGCTGTTCCCAAACCATTCTGTGATGCAATGTGACCAACGTACCCAGTGCTTGCAGCTATGAATCTACTCGCTAAAGGAAGTGTCATTTCCAATGTTTTTCTTGTGTTGTCTTATAGGAGACATACCTCACATCTCAAACTTAACAATCCGATTAAAGCAAGGAGGTCTCATTGAAAGTGATGTTTGTGATTTTGACACGACAGTTATGAAGGTTTATATACTGTATCTCATCTGCTGTTTGAATAGGCCAGATAGGTGAGCAAACATTCTCCAAATGACAAAGTTTTAAAGAAGGAACTGCAGATGCTGGAGAATCGAGGGTACACAAAAAGCTGGAGAAACTCAGCGGGTGCAGCAGCATCTAAGGAGCGAAGGAGATAGGCGACGTTTCGGGTCGAGACCCTCCAAATGACATATTGATGGTCACATTCTAATATAATAATATTATGTAAGGTAGACACAAAGCACTGGAGTAACTCGGCAGGTCAGGCAGAATCTTTGGAGAAAAACGACAGGTGACGTTTTGGATCGGAATCCTTCTTTAGTCTGATATGTTCCGACCTGAATCACCTACCGTATCCTTTTTCTCCAGAGATGCTGCCTGACCCGCTGAGTTACTCCAGTAGTTTGAGTCTATCTTTGGTATAACCCAGCATCTGCAGTTCCTTCCTATTACATTCTAATATCACGTCATTTGTGAGGAAAATCTACTGGCATCAGAACCAGGAATGTCACGAATCAATTTGTATTTGCAAGAGATTTCTACTTCATTTAAAACAAAAGGAAAACCTCCATAAATGTATCATGTGCAGCAATAGATTAGTTGCACTGAAACCATTATTGCTGTATGGGAATAAACTTCCATGGGACTTTTCTAAGTAGTCTGAAAACTGATCCTGACATGAAACGTCGCCTATCCATGTCCTCCAGAGATGCTGCCTGACCGCTGAGTTACTCCAGTCCTTCTGAATATAGAACAGAGAACATAGAACAGTACAAGAATAATCTTTTCAGCTCACAATGTCAGTGCCGAACATAATGCCAAGACCACCTTTGAGATTTTCTAAGAATAACTAGTTTTTAGGAATGACCTTTCAAATTGACAATGTTTATTGGTTACACTTTACATACCACAACATACAGCACAAAGCCTTTGGCTTTCCAAGTCTTCGATTTATAGGAGGTCATTAATTTTTCATTAATAGCACCCACATTTGAAATGAAAGCCTCTTGGTGAATTGTAATGCCATCCCTTTGTTTTTGCTCATACAGATTGGTTATATGATGCATTTGTAGAACTGGAAAAAAGTATTATAAATGCAAATCGGTGCATCTATAAACTGTGCCGGAAATGTACAATGCAAATCTTTTAGAAAATCATGCCTCAGGTCTATATTCCTTATTTCCTTCAGAGGCTAATCTGTAATAGGCAATTCAATAAAGAAGGATTAGAGTCAAAGGGGGCATTGCCTTCTCATTAAGCTGGACATGGGCCAACAAAATGCATGTCGAAGTTTTCTCCATTTAATTCTTCACTTCCAGATGGTTTTGAGGACCAGCATCAGACATGTGTTTCTCTTTGTGTACAGCGGGAGATTTCCTGTTTGTTTTATTTGATGTTGCAGGTTTACAGAAAGTCATTTACTCTTAGATTTAAGAAAATGACAGGGAAGAACACAGAGCCGGAACAGCTAATGAAGCCTCAAGGAAAACGTCTGCATGTACAATAGATTACAGTGTGATCAAGTTGCATTTAATTATTCCAGTATTTAGCAAATTGCACCTATTAGACTTGCACATCTGGTATCATTATTCAACAATTGGATGGGCTGTTTTTTAATTTTGGAACGGCTCTGTTCTATCATTGCTTTAACTATAAGTTATGCTAAAAGTCGTGACCTTACCCAATATTACAATTAATCTCTTTGCAAATAATCTTTCTTCAATAAAATATTATTTTTGCTTATTAGTGGCAGTTGTTTAACAGGAAGCTGGTAAGTAATATTGCTACTGTGAATGGATTCTATTACATTCTTTGATCTACAGTGGGAATCCTCCTGTTAAACATTTCAGCTTCAACTGAGCTCCCTCCAAATGTGCTGAGTGCAAGATAGGGCATCTGTGATTGAATTTAAAAAAAATGTGCATCAAAATATGTCAACTGCAAAACAAACTCATTGTCATAAATAAAGAATAATAATGTTTTACTTAGAGTCATAGTCATAGTAATACAGCAAGGAAACAGACCCTCCGGCTCAACTTGCCCATGCCGAACAAGATATCCCATCTACACGTCCCACTTGCCTGTGTTTGGCCCATATCCGTCTAAACCTTACCTATCCATGTACCTGTCTAAATGTCTCTTAAATATAGCTATAGTATCTGCCGCAACTACCTCCTCTGACAGACCCTTCCATATACCCACCATCCTAGGTCCCAGGGAGTTGAGTGGGCCTGACTCCCACGCCAAACAAACGCACCGGGGACCAGAACCCCCCCAGAACCCCCCCTACAGGCCTTCCAGGAAGCTGCAGAAAAGCCGTGGGGCGAAGCCTGCCTGGGCCGAATGGAGCCTCGGTGGCAATGGAGTCACGGTGGCAGCGGTGAGGGCCTCGGTGGCGGCGGTGAAGCCTCGCGGCTGCAGGAAACCCTCACGGGCCGACCGGCGGTCGGTGAGAGCGTGGGGGGATCGCCGTGAGGGAAGGGGGAGGGGAAGAACAATGGAGGATCCAGTGTGGGGGGACTTTGTAACTTTGTCAGGGCATTGGTGGCCGCTAAACTAACGTTAGTGTAGGGGGTGATCGCTGGTCAGCACGGACTTGGTGAACCTAAGTCTGATCATAACTACATGAAAAAGTAGGAGCACTCTGACCCATGAGCCTGCACAACCCCCACCCCCCCCCCCCTCCCCCCCCCTCCCCCCCCCCCCCCCCAACCTCTCCCCATGCAAAATGATGAAGGCTGTTCTGCCCAAGGCTTCATCTTTTTTGTGCCTCAGAGCTCTCAATTCCTTGATCTTTCCAAAAAAAATAATATTGTCTTTAAATATACCACCACACCCGCATTATCTAGCCCCCACATCACTAGGGGGTAGATAATTCCACAGATTCACCCCCTTTGCAAATCAGAGCTGCAACTCAGCTTTAAATGTGCGATCCTCCCTCATGCTTGACTAATCTTCTAGAATTTTTTGAGGATGTAACTAGGAAAATGAACAAGGGAGAGCCAGTGGATGTAGTGTACCTGGACTTTAAGAAAACAATTTATAAGGTCCCACAGAGGAAATTAGTGGGCAAAATTAGAGCACATGGTATTGGGTACTAACGTGGATAGAAAATTGGTTGGCAGACAAGAAACAAAGAGTAGGGATTAATGGGTCCCTTTCACAATGGCAGGCAGTGTCTAGTGGGGTACCGCAAGGCTCGGTGCTGGGACTACAGTTATTTACAATATATATTAATGATTTAGATGAAGGGATTAAAAGTAACATGAACAAAATTTGCAGGTGACACAAAGCTGGGTGGCAGTGTGAACTGTGAGGAGGATGCTATGAGGGTGCAGAGTGAATTGGACAGGTTGAGTGAGTGGGCAGATGCATGGCAGATGCAGTTTAATGTGGATAAATGAGAGGTTGTCCACTTTGGTGGCAAAAATAGGAAGGCAGATTATTATCTGAATGGTGTCATGTTGGGAAAAGGGGAAGTATAATGAGATCTGGGGGCTCTTGTTCATCAGTCACTGAAAGAATGCATGCAGATACAGCAGGCAGTGAAGAAATTGAATGGCATGTTGGCCTTCATAACAAGAGGAGTTGAGTAGAGGAGCAAAGAGATCCTTCTGCAGTTAGACAAGGCCCTAGTGAGACCACACCTGGAGTATTGTGTGCAGTTTTGGTCTCCAAATTTAAGGAAGGATATTCTTGCTATTGAGGGAGTGCAGCAGAGGTTCACAAGGTTAATTCCCGGGATGGCGGGACAGTCATATGTTGATAGAATGGAGTGGCTGGGCTTGTATACTCTGGAATTTAGGATGAGAGGGGATCTTATTGAAACATATAAGATTATTAAGGGTTTGGACATGCTAGAGGCAGGAAACATGTTCCTGATGTTGGGGGAGTCCAGAACCAGGGGCCACAGTTTAAGATTAAGGGGTAAGCCATTTAGAACGGAGATGAGGAAAGTGCATCAATAGTCTAAGAGGGTGGCTCGGTAAAGTTGCTGCCTGACAGCACCAGAGGCACAGGTTCAATCCTTTCTACAGGTGCTGTCTGTATGGAGTTTGTACATTCTCTCTGTGACCTGCATGGGTTTTGTCTGGGTGCTCCAGTTTCCTCACAAATTTCTGTGCTGGATCTCTAAACAAAACTAAAACTAAACAGGCAAAAATACCACAATGGAAGGTCCTTGCCACCTCTGTTCATGGGGGCTTTGAGGATTTTATCCATCAATCGTAGAGCAGATATCTAACCTCTTCCAGCACAACAATATTCATGTTCTCTCTGTCCCTGGTCTGCCAAAGCTTTAGCTAATTGGCACTTGGAAGGGTATATGGAAGGCAAGCTGTTGAAAACTTGTACAACTGTGTTTAATTGATGTTTCTCTGACTTTTGTAATAGTTTGATGTATAATTGCGATTTGCAATTATGCTTTTTTGAATGGGCTGTAACTTTGCCATTGTGGATTCCATGATTATCAGCACCCGAGGGAAGTTTGGATAGGAATTGCATTCATTGCAGGGCATCATGAAAACATTACTGCAGATTGCAGCAGCAACTGCCAAGGCAATCTACTTATAATTGGAATCATTCTATTTTTAAAAAATAGCTAGGTATACTGTTGATAGACACAAAATGCTGTAGACTTGGAATGGGTGACTCTTCGGGTCGAGACCCTTCTTCAGGCTTCATAATGTTGGACTTGCATTCAACATTACAAGCAGCCTATCCATCACTGATCAGATACATATGAATGATACCCCAAGGATAATGTCTTGAGATTATAATATAATATATAAATACAAATAACATCACTGCATCTGAAACATTTACGAGGATGTAGGGAGGACTAGAGGGTCTGAGCTATAGGGATAGGTTGAGTAGGCTTGGACTCAATGCCCTGGAGCGCAGGATGATGAGGGATATTCTTATAAAGTGGTAGAAAGTCATCAGAGGAATAGATCGAGTAGATGCACAGAATCTCTTGTCGAGAGTAGGGGAATCGGGGACCAGAGGACGTAGGTTTAAGGTGAACGGGAAATGATTTAATAGGAATCTGAGGGGTAGTTTTTTCACACAAATGGTGGTGGATGTATGGAACAAGCTGCCACATGAGGTAGTTGAGGGTGGGACTATCTCAACATTTAAGAAACCGTTAGACAGGTACACGGATGAGACAGGTTTGGAGGGATATGGGCCAAATGCAGGCAGGTGGGACTAGTGTTGCTGAGACATGTTGGCCGGTGTGGGCAAGTTGGGCCGAAGGGCCTGTTTCCACACTGTCTCACTCTATAATTCAATTTTACTTCGGAGTCATGTGAGTGACTACGTGAAGAAGGCTGTCCCCACACATGCGCGTCATTACGTCTGACGCATTGCGCAACGACTGGCTGGCGGGCGTGTCGCTCCTTCCAGCGGGTAAGTTTAAAGGCTCAGGTAAGTGTTTAAAACTTAGCTGAGGTCGTTGCTCCCGGTCTGGAGTGTGTTTTGCTTACCGTTTTTTCATCTGCGGATTGCGGGAGATATGTCGATAGTAAAGAGGTGAGCCATGACGAAACCGGCTGCGGAAGACCGCGGGTCTGCGGGCAGCGTGTGGCCTCCGAATTCGCCTTCAGGGCCGCTGGCAGAGCAGCCAGCGGCTACAGACTTGGTGCTGCCAGAAAGCACCTTGGCTACTCCACGGGGGAGGAAAGCCACCAAAAAGTCTGTGAGGGCCCTGGACTCAGATGAGTCGGGCCAGGAGGTGGAAAATTCCCCTCCTTCTATGGGCAGCGTTATTGGCAGCCTGGCCCACATGGAGAAACTAGTGGATTGGTTACTTCAGAGCTATATGCTCCAAAGGGTGGAGCAATCAGAGCCCAGGGATTTTAGAGAACCCAAGGCAGCAGCACCTGCGTCAGGGCTGCAGAATATCTCCCTCTCAGATGAGGGGAGCATACGAGGTCAGTGCTATACTGACCCAGAGTACGGAGGCACAGTTGGGCATGAGGGAACATCGGGTGTACCATCTATAGCATCCAGGTTTGCGATTCCTGCCCTTACAGGGGAGCCATTGGATGAAGAGCTCGCAATGACCATAAATTTTCTGGCTTCCCATCAACTCCAAGAACAAATGATGGAGGAGACAACTGCCAGGTATCATACTCCACTAAACTGTGCCTCACTCAGTATCCCGGTTGTAAACCAATTCATTTTGGGACACATTGGAGGGGGCGTCAGAGCAAAATATATTATTTGTATTTATATATTATATACAAAGAATCCTCAGGCTACTCGCCTCGGCATCACGGCCTTTGCCAGGTCAGTGGATGGGGCGCCCCTCTCTGATACACAGCAGAACGTGATGTCATTAATGTGCAATGCATATTTTCAAATCAATTGCCTCAGAAAGAATGCCATCCGTCCTGCTCTAAACCCTAAATTTGCTGGGCTGTGTAAGCCAGGGAATGTGCAATCCCCAAACCTCCTGTTCGGAGAAGACATGTCTAAATAGGTAAAAGAACTCGATGAGGAGTCAAAAACTGTTGGCCTCATGAAGGCACCTCCAAAGGTATTGTCTTTCCGGAGACTGTACCCCTACCCTCCTCTTCATACCAGACGGTTTGCCGGATATGGTGGACGTGGTGCCGCGCAACAAGTACAGAGGCCTTTTTTAGGGCAGGGCCCAAGCCGGGCCAAAGCCGGGCCATGTTCAAGATACGGCGCCCTCCAACAGCCCTACCCTCCAGACCTCGGGGGCAGAAGCAGAGACCTTACCGCTGGTAACCACTAAGAAAAGTGAGCCTGCGATGGATCCATTACAAGTTGGGGGGAGATTGCAGTTTTTCTTACATGAATGGCATTGGATAAAATCTGCACAGTATACAAGGTTTCTAAATTGGGTTCATTTTTGACTTGTCTCCACCCACTCAGCATACACCTGGCCACACATTTATGTTTTCACAACAGGAGTGTATGAATGCACCAAGAAAACTTGACTCTTTGTTCAAGAAAGGGGTAATTAAGAGGGTGAGTCGTGAGTCTCATCAGTTCGTGTACAACATATTTACGAGGCAAAAGAAGGATGGAGGAGAGCTTAACACCTTTGTGCAGTATAAACACTTTAAAATGGAAACATTTGTCACTGCCAAACAATTGCTTTCCAAGGGATGTTATATGGCAAGCATTGACCTCAACGATGCTTACTATTCAGTGGCTATTCATGAAGATCACAGGAGATTTTTGAAGTTTAAATGGATGGATTAGTTGTGGTGGTTTAAAGCATTGCCTAATGGATTAACCTCAGCCCCCAGACTATTCACAAAATTGCTAGAACCAGTCCTGGGGTTACTCAGGGCACAGAATCATATTGTCATTGCAAACTTGGATGACATCTTAGTCATTGGGAGGACTTTGGAATTACCCTAGTTATCTGTGTCAGCTACAAAACTTGTTGTTGAAAAGCTAGGGTTTTTTATCCATCCAGTTAAGTCTAAATTGGTGCCATCTACGATAATTGACTATTTGGGATTCACCATTACCCTCAGTACACATGCGAGTGACTCTGCCTTGGGGCAAGCAATTAGAGTTAATTGAAGCCTGCAGGAAACTCATTGTTGATAATCAACCTTCTATTAGACATGTGGTTCGTATAATTGGAAGATTAGTGGCAGCGTTCCCAGCTGCTCAGTTTGGGCCTTTGCACTACCAAAACTTACAATGTGCAAGGGAACAGGCACTCAAGCTTCAGAGATGTCGTTTTAGTCGATACACCATCAGTTATCCTGCAGACTGATGCCAGTACACTAGGATGGGGTGCTACCGGTACCTTCTCGAGCTGCGGTGGCAGATGGGATCTGCAGGAATCATCGATGCTTCAGTCACACGGTATTAACTACTTAGAGTTGTAGGGAGCACTCTATGGGTTAAAGGCTTTTTGTGCCAACAAGCATCATGTGCATGTCCATCTTCAGATTGACAACACTACCGCAGTAGCGTACGTTAATCACATGGGTGGAAGTAAGTCTGTATCCTGCGATAGATTGCCTAATCTCATCTGGCACTGGTGTATTGCGAGAAACATCTGGGTTTCAGCTATCTATTTACCAGGTAGATATAACATGGTGGCCACATCACGAGAGTTCAAAAACAACAAAGAATGGATGTTAAATCACAAAGTGTTTAATGATATCATCCTCCATTATGGTGTACCAGACATTGATCTGTTTGCTTCCAGTCTTAATCATCAGTTATCAATTTACGTGCCATGGGAGCCAGGCCCAGGAGCAGTAGCAGTAGATGCATTCTCGCTACTCAGGGGTGGGAAATTTGTGTATGTTTTTCCCCCATTCTGCCTCATTACTCGATGTGTGGCAAAAATTCAGCAAGACTCTGCCACTGGCATTTTGGTAGTGCCAGACTGGCCTACTCAGCATTGGTTCCCTCTGGTGCTAGCTTTAATTACACAGCCTTTCATGGCAGTGCCCAAGAGCAGAAATCTGCTGGTACACCCAGTGACAGGGGAAAGCCACCCTCTTCATGACCGTATAAATTGGTTGGTTTGCAGATTCTGAGGAGACCGTTCCTGGGGCTCGGGCTTTCAGAGCGTACCATAGATGTCATCACTGCGGCCTGGAGGAAGAGCACACAGAAACAGTACATCTCTCACATAAGGAAATGGGAGATGTACTGTTCCTGCTCTAACATTTCATATGATACAGCTTCTATCACGGACGTTTTGGAATTTCTTTCGTCACTTTTTCACGATAACAAGCTCGGTTACAGTGCCATTAACAGTGCCGAGAGTGCTTTGTCAAATTATTTACGGCTGGGGTCAGCGAACCACACGGTAGGGTCTCACCCTTTAATAACCAGGTATATGAAGGGCATCTTTAACTCCACTCCACCTAGGCCCAGGTACACACACATATGGGATGTGAGCGTGGTCCTCATGCTGCTCCGTCAGTGGGCACCAGCTTCATCTCTGTCGCTGCACCATCTTACACTCAACGTAGTCATGGTCATGGTGCTGGCCTCAGCACAACGGGTCCAGATGTTACAAAAACTCAGACTGGACAGTATGGGTACTCCCTGTAATAACATCACCTTTTTCGTTCATGACCTCGTCAAGCAGAGCAGGCCAGGGGTACAGGGGCTCAAATTGGGTTTTATGGCATACCCCTCAGATCCACGAGTGTGTGTAGTGTCATCCATAATCCAATACATCAAGGTCACTAAGAGCCTGAGAGGCTCGGAACTCTCCTTCTTTGTTAGCTATACCAAACCTCACAAAAATGTTACAGTGCCGACCATCTCTGGATGGATTAAACAGGTTCTGGCATGTGCAGGAGTGGACACTGACATTTTTAAACCTCATTCCACCAGGACTGCATCGCGTCAGCAGCAAGGGATATGGACGTCCCTCTTGACCACATTCTAGCGGCTGCAGGATGGTCGAATGAGAGGATGTACCAGAGGTTTTATAATAAGCCGATTGCCAGACCGGGGATTTGTGCTGATTCTGTTTTAAGTTCCGTTTCACAGTTTCTCCCTGGGTGAGAGGGATCAATGTTTATTTTTTCTTTCTTGTTATTAAAGCATTAGTATTGTTAACAATGTCATGTTTTGAATGCATTAATTTTCTCACTCGTCCTGGTCAATTGATGCAGTTGTGAAGTGTGGACTCGTTCCTCAGCATGAAATCACAGAGCTTCAAAATGTTCACGTAGTCACTCACATGACTCCGAAGTAAAATAGTAAGATTAAACGAGAACTTACCAGTTTGAAGTTTGATCGTTATTTTATGAGGAGTTACGATGAGGGATTACGTGCCCTCCGCTCCCTACCCTTGTAACATAACGATCTTTCTGTAAGTTCGAGTCAACTATAGTCTTACTATTTTAGTTCAACAACTTTTCTGTGATTTCACACCGCTGCTCTGAAGATTGACGCGCATGCGTGGGGACAGCCTTCTTCACGTAATCCCTCCTCGTAACTCCTCATAAAATAATGATCAAACTTCAAACTGGTAAGTTCTCATTTAATCTTACTATTACATCTCCATTCTTGCTGCACAAAACCCAAGAGTCTAGAGTCAAGAGTGTTTTATTATCGTATGTCCCCAAGCGGAACAATGAAACTTGCAGCAGCACAACAGATATGTAAACAGTCTACTCCGCAAACCCAAGGGAAAATCTAACGCTGTAAGAATAAATAAACTCTTTGCATCGAGGTGGACAATATCGTACCAAACCTTATAAAAAAATTAAAACATTTTCACTATGAAATATAATTTTGCTCAAACTAAATCTGCTTTTTTTTGGAATGTGCAAGCATATTTGGATCAAGTTGTGACTTTAAATAGGGGATTTTGAGACACCCATTCATCCTTAAAAAGGGCTAATAACTCTCGAGGGATGCTATGCGTACAAAAATAATTTGTTGGGGTTTAAAATGTAATTTTGTAATCTAAATTGAAAACGATGGTCTCACTATTGCAATGTGCAGTGGACATTTCAAACGTAATGTCTAGGGATGAGGACGAAGGTTCTTGACTGAAAGTGTGAAATTAAAAAATTACCCTTACAATGTTGCCATAATGGGAATGGGGAATAAAGACTGAACCAGGGAATCGGAACCTAAATATTGAGCCAGGGAATTCCAAATGGACATTTTGTTCTCAGATATTTACAATTATCATGTTATCGGGTGCCATTAATGCTTAAAATGTGGATTACTAAACACTGGCCTTAATTTGTGCCTGAGTTGCAGATAGGAAATAAGCTTTCACGGTATGAGAGCTGTATTTAAACTAAATAATAAAATGCGTTATAATTTTTAAAAGGTCATGACTTGGATCAAGAATTCAAATGCAGACATGTCCAGTAAAATGGAGACAAAATAAACTGCAGATGTTGGAATCTGTAACAATAGACAAAGTGCTGGAGGAACTCAGGCAGGCAGCATGTGTAGGAAGGAACTGCAGATGTTGGTTTAAACCGAAGATGGACACAAAAAGCTGGAGTAACTCAATGGGTCAAACAGCATCTCTGGACAAAAGGAACAGGTGACATTTCAGGTCAGAAGAAGGGCCTTGACACAAAAAGTCACAAATTCCTTTTCTCCAGAGATGGTGTCTGACCCACTGAGTTACCCCAGCATTTTCTGTCTATCTTCAGGCAGGCAGCATCTGTGGAGGGAATGGACAGACAACGTTTCAGGTTGGGATCATTCTACACACGGATGGAGTATGAGGGAGAAAGGTGAGAAAGTAAGTTGGAGCCTGGCAAGTGATAGGTGGATGTTTAGGATGGAACTACAGATGCTGATTTACACCCAAGATCGGCGTAAAATGTTGGAGTAACTCAGCGGGTCAGGCAGCATCACTGGAGAAAAGGAATAGGTGATGCTTCAGGTCTGAAGAAGGGTCCTGACCCGAAAAATCACCTATTCCTTTTCTCCAGAGATGCTGCCTGACCGCTGAGTTACCCCAGCATTTTGTGTCTATATTAAGTGAAACAGGTGAGGAGCACTGATCGGAAGATGGGCGGAATAAGGGACAAAGGATAGAGGTGAAAACGAGGCAAAAGGGTGCCAAAAGAGTGAGCTGTAGGGAGGAATACAGGTGGACAGGGGGAGGAGAAATGGATAGATAAAAGAGAAATATGTGGCAGCAGATGGAAGTTGAGCATATGGAGGAGAGGAAAGTAGGAGGGTGACAGGAATGGTGGAAGAAACATACCTTATCCATCAGCCTTTTGTCTCTGATACATTATATATCCATTCCCTCCATAGATGCTGCCTGACCCGATGAGTTCTTCCATCATGTCCAGTAAAAGCCTGTTCTAATTTAAGACAAAATTAAACCAAAATAAGATGGTGATTCACAAGAGGAAATCCTTTCAGGTCAAGAAGAAACAGGACTGAAACCTGTCATTTCAATTTATTATTGTTTGATGCTGTATATATTTTCTCATTAAGAGTTTTGTTAACATTTCAATTTAGTTTCAGTTTCAGTTCCATTTTAGTTTATTGTCACGAGTACCGAGGTACAGTGAAAAGCATTTGTTGTGTGCTAACCAGTCAGCAGAAAGACAATACATGATTACAATCGAGCCACTCACAGTGTACTGATACACGATAAGGGAATAACACAATGTAAGATAAAGTCCGATCAAAAATAGTCTGAGGGTCACCAATGAGGTAGATCGTAGTTCAAGATCGCTCTCTAGTTGTTGTTCAGTTGCTTGCTGGGAAGAAACTGTTCCTGAATATGGTGGTGTGCGTTTTCACACTTCTATATCTTTTGCCCGATGGGAGAGGGGAGAAGAGGGAGCGGCCAGGGAGCGACTCGTCCTTGATTATGCTGTTGGCCTTGCTGAGGCAACGTGAGGTATAAATGGTATCAATGGAAGGGAGGTTGGTTTGTGTCATGGTCTGGGCTGCATCCACAAGTCGCTGCAATTATTGGAGGTTCTGGATGGAGCTGTTCTCAAACTAAGCTGTGATGCATCCCAATAAAATGCTCTCCACGGCGCATCTGTAGAAGTTGATGAAGATTGTTGGGGACATGCCGTACTTCCCGAGCCTTTAAATTCCTAGCAATTTAATGCTGAACACATATGCAGAGCTGAATAATGCTTTAGAATGTTTTGGGTTTAACTTTTCTGTTAGCCTATTTATTTACTGCGATTGATGCTGCGGTTGTTTTAGTCATGGAGTACTACCAAAGGAATTTGCCCTGGAAAGGATGAATCCATTGATTGGCGATGGTAGTACAGAGAAGGGTCAGAGTGGTAGAGGTGGAAAATGCCTTTTTAACGTATATGTCACATATAAATTGACGCAAAGATGGCATCTTGCCTATTGTGAAGTATTTATTTTAGCATGACCAACCAGACATTTGCACAACATACTTTTCCATCCAAATTGATGTAAAATGGGGTTCAATTGCACAGTTTTTCCCAACTTTGTGGCTCAGTTTCAGTCCAGCTTTGAGCAGACCATGCTACTGATATACACAGGGTGTGGAGGGATCTGGATCATGTGCAGGCAGATGAGATTAGGATATCTTGGCATCATATTCGGCATGGACAAGGTGGGCCAAAGGGCCTGTTCTATGTTCTATGCACCATTGATCTTTAAAGGGACTCTTGTCTGACTCTGGGAGACTTGACTTGACAGTTTCAGAACCTGTGGTAGGCTGCTCAATTTCCAAAGTCCACACAGGGTGGTGTGCTTCAGCTAACGGAGATTTATTTTTGTAGTGATTAGGACCTGAGATAATCAGTCCGCAGGTAACTTCGGTGTGACACCACCGATCACATCCCATCATTGTTGTAAATTGGATCGGGGCCTCGGGGCAGGAGATGAAGACATGTCCAACATTGAAAAGTATGAACAGACTTGTAATGTTTTCTCTAGAATGCCGGAGGTTGAGGGGAGACCTGATAGAAGTGTATCAGTGTAGCAAAACACAAAGTGCTGGAGTAGTTCAGTGGGTCAGGCAGCATCGGCAGAGGGGATGGGTAGATAACGATTCTTCAATGGTTTCTTAATTGTAACATGTACCAGGTATAGTGTAATGCGTTTTTTGCAAACGGCTCAGCAAGTCTATCACCATACTTGTTCTTCTTTATTTTTATTTTGTTCAACCTCGTGTGGTAGGTGTCTGAAACACGTTGCCAGGAGTGATGGCTGAAGTTGATGCGATAGGGGTACTTAAGATACTTTTTGGGAGACATAAGAATGCATGAGAAATGGAGAGATAAGGATCAGGTACAGGCAGAAAGGATTATTTTAATTTGGCATCATATTCGACAGATACTGTGAGATGAAGGACCTATTCCTGTGCTGTACTGCTCTATATTTCCTTTGGTTTTAGTTTCGTTTAGTTTAGAGATACAGCACGGGAACAGGCCCTTCGGCCCACTTATTCCACACCGACCAGCCATCCCCACACATTAACATTATCTACACACACTAAGGTTAATTTACATTTATACCAAGCCAATTAACCTACAAACCCGTACTTCTTTGGAGTGTGGAACGAAACCAAAGGTCTTGGAGAAAACTCACGCAGGTCACGGGGAGAACGTACAAACTCCCTGCAGACAAGTGCTCAGGGTCAGGATTGAACCCGGGACCAGGGGCTCGGGCAGCAACTCTACCCCTGTGCCACCATGTCGCCCATGTTCTCAAAGAGAAAAGTAGGGGACTTAAAATGTACCCTTGGAAATGGGAAACAGGGAGTGCAGCGTAGGTTCACCGGGTTAATTCCTGGGATGGCGGGACTGACATATGTTGACGGAATGGATCGACTGGGCTTATATTCACTGGAATTTGGAAGGATGAGAGGGGATTTTATAGAAACATGTAAAATTCTTAAGGGATTGGACATGCTAGATGCAGGAAAAATGTTCCCGATGTTGAGGGAATCCAGAACCGGGGGTGAAGGTTTAAGAATAAGGAGTAGGCAATTTAGGACTAAGATGAGGAAAAAACTTGTTCACCCAGAGAATTGTGAATCTGTTGAATTCACTGCCACAGAAGACAGTGGAGGACAATTTTCTGGATGTATTCAAGAGAGAGTTGGATATGGCTCTTAGGGCCATCAGAATCAAGGAATATGGGGAGAAAGCAGGAATGGGGTACTGATTCTGAATGGAGCGAGGTGGAGGATAAATGCATGGCTGAAGGACTGGTGCAGAGGGCAGGATTCAAGTTTCTGGATCATTGGGACCTCTTTTGGGGAAGGTGTGACCTGTACAAAAAGGATGGATTGCACTTGAACCCAAGGGGGACCAATATCCTGGCGAGGAGATTTGCAAAGGCTACCGGGGAGACTTTAAACTATAACGGTTGGGGGGAGGGACTCAAATAGAGAAAGCTAGTAGACAGTGTGTGAGGCAGGAGGCAGAGAAGGGAAGCATTCAGACCCAACATGTAGGGGGGAAAGATGAAAAAAATAATAAACAGAGAATAAGAGGTGGTGGGGTTCTTAAATGTGTGAGCAGAGAGACAGAGGGGTGTAAAATGAGGGTAGAAGTAATAGGTACCAAGGTGAAAAGTAAAACGTGGCAGGCAGACAAATCCAGGGCAAAAATCAGAAAGGGCCACTTTTCAACATAATTGTATAAGGGGTAAGAGTGTTGTAAAAACAAGCCTGAAGGCTTTGTGTCTCAATGCAAGGAGCATTCGTAATAAGGTGGATGAGTTGAATGTGCAGATAGTTATTAACTTAGACTTAGAATCCTTTATTGTCATTGTACAATATACAACGAAATTTCGTTTGGCAGCATCTCCTTCTGTAGCAGCACCAAGCATAAATAGTAAAAAGAGATAGAAATAAATAAATAAATAAAAAGTACAGTAAAAACAGTAAAGTGCAAGTACAGTTAGATAAATGAATGAAAAAGATTGTGTTTTTAAGTGCAGAAGTTATTGTCCGTTGGCTGGAAGGTGGTAGTGTGTGTGTGTGTATGTATGTGTGTGTGTGTGTGTGTGTGTGTGGGGGGGGGGGGGGGGGTGTCATAGTTTACTGTAGCAGACTCTTCACAGCCATGGGGAAGAAACTGTTCTTCAGTCTGTTGGTACGTGCTCTCATGACTCTGAGTCTGCCAGAGGGGAGGATGGAGAATAGAGGTAACCAGTGCCTGGGTGGGTGGGGTCATCCTGGATCTTTTTGGCCCGTTGGAGGAGACGGCTTGAGTAGATCTCCTCCAAGCGTGGAAGTGGGGAGCCGATGATCCACTGAGCAGTCTTGATGACCCGCTGCAGTTGTTTCTTCTCGGATGCGGTGCAGCTGGCATACCACACCGTGCATCCGTAGGTCAGGACACTCTCTATTGTGCAATGGTAAAAGTTTTCCAGCAGAGGTGGAGGGAGTCTGTTTCTCTTCAGCGTTCTCAGGAAGAACAGACGCTGCTGGGCCTTTTTAATAATGTGGGTGGTGTTCACAGTCCAGCCCAGGTCCTCTGAGATGTGCAGTCCGAGAAATTTGAAGTTTTTGACCCGCTCCACCTCTTCTCCGTTGATGTTCAGGCCTGAGTGTAGTGTAGTCCTTGTCCTCCGGAAGTCAATGATGACTTCTTTTGTCTTCTTGGTGTTAAGGTTGAGGTGGTTGTCGCTGCACCAGGCCGTCAGTGCTCGGACCTCCTCCCTGTATGGTGCCTCATCCTCTTTGATAATCAGTCCAACAATGGTTGTATCATCTGCAAATTTGATGAGTGTGTTGGAGCCATGGGTGGCAACGCAGTCGTGGGTGTACAGTGTGTACAAGACAGGACTCAGAACACAGCCCTGGGGAACACCGGTGTTGAGGACAATGGTGGAGGACGTGGTGGTGCCCATTCTGACATACTGGGGTCTGTTAGTCAGGAAGTCTTTTATCCACAGACAGAGGGAGGTTCCAAGTTGCAGTGTCTGCAGTTTGTTGATCAGCCGGCTGGGGCTGATGGAGTTGAATGCTGAACTAAAGTCAACAAATAGCATCCTGATGTATGTGTTGGGACTTTCAATATGGGTGAGAGCGGAGTGGAGGGCAATGGAGATGGCGTCGTCTGTGGATCTGTTGGACTTGTAGGCGAACTGATGTTGGTCAAAGCCAGGTGGGATATTAATGACTATGATATAATAGGGATTACGGAGACATGGCTCCATGGTGACCAAGGCTGGGAGCTGAACATCCAGGGATAGTCAATATTCAGGAGGGATAGACAGAAAGGAAAAGGAGGTGGGGTAGCGTTGCTGGTTATAGAGGAGATTAATGCAATAGAAAGGAAGGACATTAGCTTGGAGGATGTGGAATCAATATGGGTAGAGCTGTGAAACACTAAAGGGCAGAAAACTCTAGAGGGAGTTACGTACAGGCCACCTAACAGTAGTAGTGTAGTTGGGGAAGGCATCAAACAGGAAATTAGAAATGTGTGCAACAAAGGTAAAACAGTTATAATGGGTGACTTCAATCTACATATAGATTGGGTGAATCAAATTGGCAGGGGTGCTGAGGAAGAGGATTTCTTGGAATGTATGCAGGATAGTTTTCTAAACCAACATGTAGAGGAACCAACGAGAGAACAGGCTGTTCTAGACTGGGTATTGAATAATGAGGAAGGGTTAGTTAGCAGTCTTGTTGTGCGTGGTCCCTAGGGCAAGAGTGACCATAATATGGTTGAGTTCTTCATTAGGATGGAGAGTGACATAATTAATTCAGAAACAAGGGTCCTGAACTTAAAGAAAGGTAACTTTGAGGGTATGAGACATGAATTGGCCAAGATAGACTGGCAATTGATTTTTAAAGGGTTGACGGTGGATATGCAATGGAAGACATTTAAAGACTGCATGGATGAACAACAACAATTGCTCATCCCAGTTTGGCAAAAGAATAAATCAGGGAAGGTAGTGCATCCGTGGATAACAAGGGAAATCAGGGATAGTATCAAAATAAAAGATGAACCATACAAATTAGCCAGAAAAAGCAGCCTACCAGAGGACTGCGAGAAATTCAGAGTCCAGCAGAGGTGGACAAAGGGTTTAATTAGGAAAGGGAAAATAGATTATGAAAGAAAACCGGCAGGGAACATAAAAACTGACTGCAAAAGTTTTTATAGATATGTGAAGAGAAAAAGATTAGTTAAAACAAATATAGGTCCATTGCAGTCAGAAATAGGTGAATTGATCACGGGGAACAAGGACATGGCAGACCAATTGAATGACTACTTTGGTTATGTCTTCACTACGGAAGACATAAATAATCTGCCGGAAATAGCAGGCGACCGAGGGTCAAATGAGTTGGAGGAACTGAGTGAAATCCAGTTTAGCCGGGAAGTGGTGTTAGGTAAATTGAATGGATTAAAGGCCGATAAATCAGCAGTTCCAGATAGGCTGCATCCCACAGTACTTAAGGAAGTAGCCCCAGAAATAGTGGATGCATTAGTGATAATTTTTCCAAACTCTTTAGATTCTGGAATAGTTCCTGAGGATTGGAGGGTAGCTAATGTAACCCCACTTTTTAAAAAGGGAGGGAGAGAGAAAATGGGGAATTACAGACCAGTTAGTCTAACATCGGTAGTGGGGAAAATGCTAGAGTCAGTTATTAAAGATGGGATAGCAGCACATTTGGAAAGTGGTGAAATCATTGCACAAAGTCAGCATGGATTTATGAAAGGTAAATCATGTCTGACGAATCTTATAGAATCTTTCGAGGATGTAACTAGTAGAGTGGATATGGGAGAACCAATGGATGTTTTATATCTGGACTTTCAGAAGGCTTTCGACAAGGTCCCACATAAGAGATTAGTATACAAACTTAAAGCACACGGTATTGGGGGTTCAGTATTGATGTGGATAGAGAACTGGCTGGCAGACAGGAAGCAAAGAGTAGGAGTAAACGGGTCCTTTTCAGAATGCCAGGCAGTGACTAGTGGGGTACCGCAAGGTGCAGTGCTGGGACCCCAGCTATTTACAATATATATTAATGATTTGGACGAGGGAATTAAATGCAACATCTCCAAGTTTGCAGATGACACGAAGCTGGGGGGCAGTGTTAGCTGTGAGGAGGATGCTAGGAGGATGCAAGGTGACTTGGATAGGCTGGGTGAGTGGACAAATGCATGGCAGATGCAGTATAATGTAGATAAATGTGAGGTTATCCACTTTGGTGGCAAAAACAGGAAAGTAGACTATTATCTGAATGGTGGCCGATTAGGAAAAGGGGAGATGCAACGTGACCTGGGTGTCATGGTACACCAGTCATTGAAAGTAGGCATGCAGGTGCAGCAGGCAGTGAAGAAAGCAAATGGTATGTTAGCATTCATAGCAACAAGATTTGAGTATAGGAGCAAGGAGGTTCTATTGCAGTTGTACAGGGCCTTGAGGAGACCACACCTGGAGTATTGCGTACAGTTTTGGTTTCCTAATCTGAGGAAATTCATTCTTGCCATAGAGGGAGTACAGAGAAGGTTCACCAGACTGATTCCTGGGATGTCAGAACTTTCATATGAAGAAAGACTGGATAGACTCGGATTGTACTCACTAGCATTTAGAAGATTGAGGGGGGATCTAATAGAAACTTACAAAATTCTTAATGGGTTGGACAGGTTAGATGCAGGAAGACGCTGACAACACCACTGTTGTGGGACGTATCACTGATGGGGGTGAGTCAGAGTATAGAAAAGACAAACACTGAACATTAATACCCCTATACCCCTTTATCTGTTATTTGCACTTTATCAATTTATTCATTCATGTGTGTATTTACGTTTATAATGTTATATGGACACACTGATCTGTTTTGTAGTCAATGCCTACTATGTTCTGTTGTGCTAAGCAAAGAAAGAATGTCATTGTCCTGTCAGGGACACATGACAATAAACTCTTTTGACTTTTGACTTTTGAAAATTGTTCCCGATGTTGGGGAAGTCCAGAACAAGGGGTCACAGTTTGAGGATAAGGGGGAAATCTTTTAGGACCGAGATGAGAAAAACATTTTTCACACAGACAGTGGTGAGTCTCTGGAATTCTCTGCCACAGAAGGTAGTTGAGGCCAGTTCATTGGCTATATTTAAAAGGGAATTAGATGTGGTACTTGTGGCTAGAGGGATCAGGGAATATGGAGAAAAGGCATGTATGGGATACTGAGTTGGATGATTTGCCATGATCATATTGAATGGCGGTGCAGGTTCGAAGGGCCGAATGGCCTACTCCTGCACCTATTTTCTATGTTTCTATGTTTTTTTGATCAACCATGATCATAGTGAATGGTGTTGCTGGCTCAAAGGGCGAATGGCCTACTCCTGCACCTATTTTCTATGCTTCTATGTTTCTAAACACTATCTCCAGAACTAAAAGTGGAGAAAACTATCTCCAGTTAAAAGTGCATCATCACCACACAAAAGATGTTCAACAAGACTTAGCTATGAATGTGGTGAGCTAGGGGTAAATGTGGGGTGAGTTCTGTGTCGAGTACGAGTTTATCCATGAGATGAACTCCATGCACTTTGATATACATTTTTTATGATGGTATTTTATTAATTTTTATCTTTGGTTAATGGAGACAGAACATAGATTTATAGCAGCACTTTGCAACAAATGGCATCACCCTTATATATTAATAAAAGAGAGAATAAAATATTCTCTGGATGTAAATTATCTGTAAAATAAAACCAGGTGGACTGATGTCAAATAATTAGGTTATGACAACAAATTAATCCTAAACTATTTCCCAATATCTATCTGATGTATTTACTGTTGTTAATTATGTTCTTGTACTGTTATTTAAGAAGTCTGTGTAGGAATTTCTTTGCTTCAGGGCCACATTTATAGTTCATTCTCGAATTGTTATTAACAGTGGCGCCACTGTGACTCTATGGAAGATTATTCACCGAGGCTGAAAAGCAATGCTACGTATAGTGATACAACTCACAATGGGTGAATATATTAACAATAATATACATCGCAAAAGTTTGCCGTTTTTGTCCATATTTATATACCAAAGTGCAGTTAAAAAAAATCTTGTAATTATACAGCATCTATCAGAAGCTCAGGAAGTTGTAAATGCTTCCACATTTAACAAAGAGCTTCTGAAACGTTACAGCATCAAACAGTTTGCACAGAGCAAGCTCTCACAAAGACAGATGATAATGACAGAAGGGTCTCGACCCGAAACGTTACACATTCCTTCTCTCCAGAGATGCTGCCTGTCCTGCTGAGTTACTCCAGCATATTGTGTCGATCGGTGATAATGACTCATGCGTAGGAAAGAACTGCAGATGCTGGTTTACACTGAATGTAGACACAAAATGCTGGAGTAACTCACTGTGTTTTAATAATGTTTGCTGTCCATGATACCAAGTAGAATTCACTTGCTGTGTCGAGGATTGATGAGATCAACTTGGGAGGGCAGACCGGACCTTGGCTGAAAGCAACATCTTACAACCATTTTCATCTTACCACTTTCATGTTTTAAAGATACTGCGTGAGAACAGGCCGTTTGGCCCGTTTAGTCTCTGCTGACCTGTGATCACCCCTACACTATCATTATCCTACACACTAAGGACATTTTTTACAATCATTTACCAAAGCCAATTAACCTACAAATCTGTATGTCTTTGGAGTCTGGGAAGAAACTGGAGCACCTGAAGATAACCCACGCGGTCACGGGGAGGAGATGCTGGTTTATACTGAAGGTAGACACAAAATGCTGGAGTAACTCAACAGGTCAGGCAGCATCTCTGGAGAAAAATAATAGGTGACATTTCGGGTCGGAACACTTCTTCAGACTGAAAGTAGAAGTGCGGGTGGTGCAAATAAATTGGTGGCGAGAAAAGACCAGAACAAATCAGGGCCGGAAACACATGACCTCAGGAAGGGTGGAACCCATATTGGCCCATTGTTGGTTGGGGAAGGTGTAATAATGAACGTATGTAAGGATGCCAACAGTGGAACTGGTAGGACAACTAGTGTGGGGGGGATGGGAGGGAATGCAGGAGTTACTTGAAATTTGAGAAATCAACATTCATACGCTGGATTGTAAACTGTCCAAAAGAAATATGAGGTGCCCAATTCCCTGAATTTGCATTGGGGTTCACTCTGACAGTGGAGGAGGCCCAGGACAGAAAGGTCAGTGTGGGAATGGGAAAGTGAGTTGAAATGTTTGGCAACTGGGAAGTTTCATTTACTTTGGTGGTATTTCCATGGTTATGCCTTTGCTACATGTAATATAGGGCCCTTGAATTGAAGATGAATTGAACAGGTACTTTGGATCTGTCTTCACTAAGGAAGATACAAACAATCTCCCAGATGTACTCGTGGCCAGAGGACCTAGGGTGATAGAGGAACTGAAGGAAATTTACATTAGGCAGGAAATGGTGTTGGGTAGACTGATGGGACTGAAGGCTGAAAAATCCCCAGGGCCTGATGGTCTGCAAACCAGGGTATTTAAGGAAGTGGCTCTAGAAATCGTGTAATCATTAGTGATCATTTTCCAGTGTTTTATAGATTTAGGATCAGTTCCTGTAGATTGGAGGGCAGCTAATGTTATCCCATTTTTTAAGAAATGCTGGAGAGAGAAAATAAAGAATTATAGACCAGTTTCTTGACATTGGTGGTGGGGAAGATGCTGGAGTCAATTATAAAAGATGAAATAGCGGCACATTTGGATAGCAGTAACAGGATCAGTCTGACTCAACATGGATTTACGAAGGGGAAATCATGCTTGACTAGTCTTCTGGAATTTTTGAGGATGTAATGAATTTTTGAAAATGGACAAGGCAGAGCCAGTGGATGTAGTGTTCCTGGGCTTTCAGAAAGCCTTTGATACAGTCCCACATAGGAGATTAGTGGGCAAAATTAGAGCACATGGTATTGGGGGTAGTATACTGACGGATAGAAAATTGGTTGGCAGAGAGGAAACAAAGAGCAGGGCCCTAGTGAGACCACACGGAGTATTGTGTGCAGTTTTGGTCTCCAAATTTGAGGAAGGACACTCTTGCTATTGAGGGAGTGCAGCGGAGGTTCACAAGTTTAATTCCCGGGAAAATCCAGCGGCGACAAGAACAAGATACGACTCTTTGGGCGACTACCCACGACCATACAGGCTTCACCCCGTGACATGTCGCCAGGGTGTCACCTGCATGGTCGTGAGTAGTCTTCTAGTCACCCAAAGAGTCTTAGTGTCCTTCTGGTCGCTGCTGAATTTTCAAAATGTTGAAAATATTTGGCGACCTAGACGGGTGCTGGCAATCGCTGAAAAAGTCATGTAAGTGGAACAGGCACTTTAGATAAAGCTCTTAAAGATAGCGGAGTCAAGGGTATGGGGAGAAGGCAGGAACGGGATACCGATTGTGGATGATCAGCTATGATCTCAGTGAATGGCTTGAAGGCCCAAATGGCCTACTCCTAGGAGCACCTATTGTCTATTGTCTATTACACAGCAGGATCAAGATGTTTAAACTTTTCCTCATAAAGTTACATGACAGGACTGCCCAGTTTTACTCCACTGAGATTGTCCAGAACCATAGTTCAAGGCAAATCTATGTGAGAACAGATTTCTTTTTGCTTCAAGATCACTTGAATAGCTTCAATAGCTTCCTCTAGATTTGTTATTAGAACTGGTGTCATTGTGTTTTTACAAATGGCCTTTCAGTGTGGATGAAAAGCAAAAATATAATATAATAAATTATGCCTTATATTAACATATGAATATATTATATAGACGTATCTTAACTCCGCTAATGTGCAGCTGGTTATTGGTTATCGGTGTTCGAAAACAATACTCAGTGTTGTAGGTTAAAGACATCTATTTGGTTTAGCTTAGAGATACAACATGGAAACAGGCCCTTCAGCACAGTAAGTCCATGCTGACCAACAATCGCGTACACTAGCTCTTTGTTATCCCACTTTCTCATTCCTTACATGCTAGGGGCAATTTACAGAGGCAAATTAAACCAACAAACCTGCACGCCTTTAGGATGTGAGAGAAAACTGGAGCAAAGCAGAGGAATCCCACACTGTCACAGAGAGAACATGCAAACTCCACACTGGCAGCAGCCGAGGTCAGGGTCGAACCCTGTGAAGCAGAAGCTCTACCAGCAGCACCACGCTGCCACCCTTTTGTGATGGCATTACAAGAAGGTTGAGATAACAGTGAGAACGTCTGCTTGGAGATCAAGCATACCCTTGTCAGTTCTTGATAATAACATTTTAGGCAGATATTCAAAGGGCTGTGATGATAGAAATGATATGAATGTTGATAATGTAGATAACAAACAACTTTGTGAAACAAACTTAGGGCGGCACGGTGGCGCAGTGGGAGAATTGCTGCCTTACAGCGAATGCAGCGCCGGAGACCCGGGTTCGATCCCGACTACGGGTGCTGTCTTTACGGAGTTTGTACGTTCTCCCCGTGACCTACGTGGGTTTTCTCCAAGATCTTCGGTTTCCACCCACACTCCAAAGACGTACAGGTTTGTAGCTTAATTGGCTTGGTAAATGTAAAAAGAGTCCCCAGTGTGTGTAGGATAGAGTTAGTGTGCGGGGATCGCTGGTCGGCACGGACGCGGAGGGTCGAAGGGTCTGTTAGCGCGCTGTATCTCTAAACTAAACTAAAAAAGTTATGACATTTTGAATCAGCCGCTATACAACAATGGACACTTTGTAATGTGATGTGTCCCAAAACAATCTTTAACTTCTGCATGCTTTTCACATGAAGGTTTCCAGACGAAAAGCAGAAGTCAGAGTGACAAGAAACATCAGAGATTCCAGAAAGATCAGTGTGCCAGTCTCATACCACAAGTATTTGAACTGGCCCTTTAAGGAATCATGGTCTCGTTGGAAAATGGGAAATACATTACATTAGTGACTACACTTTAAAATATAGTTTATCAGCTATCAAGTGGTTGGGATTATCCTGGTTTGACTTTCCAAAATGCATCACCTCAAGCTTGTCCGAGTTAAAAGTCCATCAGCCATTACCTGGCTGCGTCCCCTGTTGATCTCGATCCTTTTGTAAGCTTACATAGACCCATCAGGCTCACCATACACACATCAGGCTTACATATGCCACCTGATACTAAATGAGTCAAAGTAAATGCATATATCCTGCCACACTTACACTCTTACAAATGGCTAACAAAGGTTTAGTTTAGTTTATCATTCTCATGTGTACAGTTACAAATATTTTGCGCGCTATCCAGTCAGTGAAAAGTTCACGTTCATAATTTCATGAGATGGGAGCACAATTAGGCCATTTGGCCCATCAAGTCTACTGTGTCATTCAATCAAGGCTGATCTATCTCTCCCTCCTACCCCTATTCTCCTGCCTTCTCCCCATAACTCTTGACACCCATACCCATCAAGAATCTAGCTGAATCTGCCTTAAAATTATCCATTGACTTGGCCTCCGCAGCCTTCTGTGGCAATGAATTCCACAGATTCACCACCCTCCGACTAAAGAACTTTCTCCTCATCTTCCTTGAATTCTGTGGTTATAAACCTCTGGTCCTAGACTCTCCCACTGGTGGAAACATCCTTAAACGTCCACTCTATCCAGGCCTTTCATTATTCTGTAAGTTTCTATGAGGTCCCCCCTCATCTTTGTAAACCCCACCGAGTACAAAAACTACAAAAGACCATACATGATTACAATAAAAAAGGCTGAAACATTATCTCTGATGTTCTTTTAGCTCATTTGGCTCCTGGTAAATCGAACTATCAAAAAGATTCTCATCAATGCATAGTAAGAGGTCCAGTGATTTAATATGTGTGAACTAATAATACCTGTGTGGTTTATTATTTTAATATGTATTTGACAGGGCCACGCCTGACCTACCAGCGAAATCAGATTGCAATCTCGAGAGAAGCACAACTACATCTTAAAGGGCTTAGTTTTTTATTCATCTTTCAAGTTCAGGTTAATTTCACTCTGTTCCTAATCAAGCAACCTGTCTTTTATTGCTGCTGAAATTATTCAGGTCTATGAGCATCAATATAATAACATAGAAACATTGAAAATAGGTGCATTCATAGGCCATTTGGCTCTTCGAGCCAGTGCCGCCATTCAATATGATCATGTCTGATCATCCAAAATCAGTACCCCGTTCCTGCTTTCTCCCCATATCCCTTGATTCCATCAGCCCAAAGAGCTCAATCTAACTCTCTCTTGAAAACATTGTGCGAATTGGTTTCCCTGCCTTCCGTGGCAGTGAATTCCACAGATTCACAATTCTCTGGGTGAAAAAGTTTTTCCTCGTCTCAGTCCTAAATGGCCTATCCCTTATACTTAAACTGTGAACCCTGGTTCTGGACATCCCCAACATCAGGAACATTTGTCCAACATCTAGCCTGTCCAATCCCTTAAGAATTGTACATGTTTCTATAAGATCCCCTCTAATCCTAAATTCCAGTGAGTACAAGCCCATAATATTTAGGGTCCTGACTATGTGGGTTAAAGCAAAATGAGACACACCACATCTGCAAGGAAACGGAGAGCAAACAGACCACAGAACTGATTAATGAGAAGTCATTGTAACAATTTGTCTGATGCTGCCAATAGCTTCCTCAGTTGAACTTTTCAATCAGATTCAGGCAGCAATTAACATTAACTAACGCGATTTATAGAACAGAATTGTAACTGCTGTTTCTAAAACACAAGGAAAAACTGTGACCCTATGCTGGAGTTCCAGGCTTTCGTTAAGCACAAAGGTCAATACGAGGCGATACGATAGAACTTTATTTATCCCAGGTGGGAAATTGGTCTGACAACAGCCATAAAACACAACAAGATACATGAAACCTGATATTAAAGTGACGAGTGGAAAGTACAGGATTGGGGATTGCAGAGATTGGGGAGGGGTTGGAGGGGGAAGGGGGAAGGCGTGTCAGTCTACCTTATGACAGAAGGAGGTGGACAGGACATAGAAACATAGAACACAGAGAAATAGGTGCAGGAGTAGGCCATTCGGCCCTTCGAGCCAGCAGCACCATTCAATATGAACATGGCTGATTGTCTAACATCAGTACCCCGTTCCTGCTATTTCCCCATATCTCTTGATTCCTTTTGCCCTAAGAGCTAGATCTAACTCTCACTTGAAAACATCCAGTGAATTGACCTCCACTGCCTTCTGTGGCAGAGAATTCCACAGATTCACGACTCTCTGGGTGAAGAAGTATTCCTCATCTCAGTCATAAACTGCCTACCCAAAGCCGGTGACCCCTGGTTCTGGACTCCCCCCAACATCAGGAACATTTTTCCTACAGTTTGATAGCCACAGGGGAAAAGGATTTAATATGGCGTTCTGTACTGCATCTTGGTGGAACCAGTCTGTCATTGAAGGTGCTCCTCAGGTTGACCAGTGTGTCATGGAGGGGGTGAGCTGTATTGTCCAAGATGCTCCGCACTTTGAGGAGCATCTTCCCCTCCGAGACCACCTCCCATGAATCCATCTCCACTTCCAGGACGAAGCCAAGCCTTTCGGATGAGCTTGTCGATTCTGTTGGCGTCCGCGGCCTTCGTCCTGCTACCCAGCACACGACAACGAAGAAGATGGCAAACCATACAGTATAGAGTATGCAATGCAGTAAACCCTCGCAATAATGGACCTCCATATAGCAGATAGGTGCAAAATGCAGGAGTAACTCAGCGGACACGCACCATCTCTGGAGAGAAGGAACGGCTGATGTTTCAGGTCAAGACCCTTTTTTAGACAGTCTTGAATCGAAACGTCACCCATTCCTTCTCTCCAGAGATGCTGCCTGTCCCGCTGAGTTACTCCAGCATTTTGTGTCTATCTTCAGTGTAAACCAGCAACCAGCTCCTTCTAACACACTCTACTGTATATATTGGATTTCAGTTAGAGAGGATCACCGGCTTTGGGCACCATATCTGAGGAAGGATGTGCTTGCTCTGGAGAGGGTCCAGAGAAGGTTTACTCTGAATGAATAAGTTGACCTATGATGAGCGTTTGTCGGCACTGGACCTGTACTGCTGGATTTTAGAAGAATGAGGGGGGACCTCATTGAAACATACAGAATATTGAAAGGCTTGGATAGAGTGGATATGAAGAGGATGTTTCCACTAGTGGGAGAGTCTAGGATTAGATGTCATAGCTTCAGAATTAAAGGACGTTCTTTTAGGAAGGAGATGAGTTAAAATCTCTTTAGTCAGAGGGTGGTGAATCTGTGGAATTCTTTGCTACAGAAGTGCTTTGGAGGCAAAGTCAATGGATATTTTTAAGGCAGAGATAGATAGATTCTTAATTAGTATGGGTGTCAGAGGTTATAGGGAGAAAGCAGGAGGATGGGCATAGGATGCAGAGAAAGATCAGCCATGATTGAGTAGCGGAGTATGGGCCAAATGGCCTAATTCTACTCCTATCACATGACCTTATGACCTTAAGGCTTCCTTTGCACCGCACACCTACTTCAGCCAGTTACCCAGTGAGCTGGTGTCATGTGGTGGGAGCTTCTGGTTGCGGGAGTGGAGGAGCATGAAGGTAGCGTGGGTACTGGGCCCGTCCTTCGCGCACCTATTTCTCCCCTCCCCTTCCCCTCCGCCGACATTCCTTCCTCTGGCCCATAGGTTCATAAGCTCCCTCTTTCCACTGGGTGGCGCCATCAGCGATGGCAGCCTCGCCAAGGGTCTGTCTGTCTTTTTGTATTTTTTGTTATTTTTAGTGTGTTTTAAAAAGTATGTGTTATTGTTCTCCGGTTTGTTTTTATGGGGGGGGGGGGGGGGGGGGGGGGGGGTGTGGCGGAGAGGTTCGGAGGAAACTTTTTTTTCAATATCTTGCCTTGCCGGAGATGCGATTGTTTTCCAGATCGTATCTCCAAAGTTGCAGGAGGTCGACGAGCTCCAACCCGGTGTCCGATCGCCCGGCGCAGGGGAGCTGAGATCCCCCCGATGCGGGAGCTTAATTGTCCCGATGCAGAGGGCCCGACCGCCGGTTGCGGGAGCCAAGATCGTCCCTTCAACAGAAGGTTCGAGTGCCCCGGAGAACAAAGAAGGGAAGAAGATTGAACATTTTTTGCCTTCCATCACAATGAGGAATGTGGGGGAGTCACTGTGGTGGATGTTCATGTTAAAAATGTATTTGGGTGTCTTATTGCTCTTTATTGGTATGACGTTATGGCAAATAAAATTCTTCATTTCCTGCAAAACATACGGCTAATAAAGTGCTATTATGATTATGATTCAAGAAATTCAAGAGAGTTTATTGTCATGTGTCCCTGATAGGACAATGAAAGTCTTGCTTTGCTTCAGCACAACAGAACATAGTAGGCAGTGACTACAAAACAGATCAATGATAAGTAATAGAAGCATAATTAGGCCATTTGGCCCATCAAGTGTACTCTGCCATTCAATCATGGCTGATCTATCTTTCCCTCCTAACCCCATTCTCCTGCCTTCTCCCCATAGCCTCTGACACAAACGTGGTGGTTGAAGATTAATCAATTTAACCACAGTCATCTCTACAGGAGAATGATGTCCAAAGTGCAACTGACTTTAGCTGCCTCATCAATGACCTTTCTTCAATTGTAAGGTCAGTACTCTGGATAATGAAGCAACTGAACCTTGCGCTCGGTCTATTGCTTCCAGATCTCCCGGTTGCTAACCATTGCCACACCCTGTTTTCTGTCCTGGACCTTCTCCATTGCCAGAGTGCGCCACAAACAAACTGGGGAACAACACCTCATATTCCAATTAGGTAGCTTACTTTGAACATTGAATTTGATAGAGCCCTCCTATCACCACCCCCCCCCCCCCAACCCCCCCATCTTTCTCCCCATATTCCTTCGTTCTTTATCTTCCCCCCCACCTCCCCTATGTCCCACTTGGGCTTGCATCTATTTCTCCCTTCCTCTGCCACCCATATTCCTTTCTCTGGCTTCACAATTTGCAACTCTTCAATCCTTTTGTCTCACACACACTGTTTTTCATTTCTGGCCTTTGCCTAACCATTTGCCTTCTAGCTCCATCCAAGAATGCAAGAAATTGCAGCGAATTGTCGATGGAGCCCAGACCATCAAAAAAAAACATCTTCCCTTTTATTTACTCCATTTATCCCTCCCGCTGCCTTGGCAAGGCCAGCAGCATAATCAAGGATGAATCGCATCCTGGCCACTCCCTCTTCTCCCCAGTCCCATCAGGCAAAAGGTATAAAAGTGTGAAAACGCACACCTCCAGATTCAGGGACAGTTTCTACCCAGCTGTTACAGGCAACTGAATCATCCTACCACAAAGAGAGCAGTGCTGAACTACTATCTACCTCCTTTATTCCCTTATCATGTATCTATACACTGTAAATTGATCGATTGTAATCATGTATTGTATTTCTGCTGACCGGTTAGTACACAACAAAATGCTTTTCACTGTACCTCGGTACACGTGACAATAAACTGGACTGAAACTGCCTATCAAAACCTCCTCACCTGTGTTCACTTATTACCTGCCATACTTTGCCCTCTTCCTCGCTTCCAGCTTTGTCCCACTGAGTTACTCCAGCATTTTGTGTCTATCTTCCCTAAGGATAACATTTGCTCAAAGAATTAAAGGTGATTGGAAGAATATGTTTAGCCCGAGTGCTTTACAATGGCTTCCAACTTTTCCGATCATCGTTCACCCTTCCAAAAGTGCAATTTGTTGCTTTAGTTGCATCAATTCCCCCATTTGGTCTGTATCCTTTATGAATTGCAGTTCCAGCCTATCACCTTCTGAACATAACTTGTGAGACAACTATATCTTGCATCACTGAAGATAGCGTGATGGAGTAACTCATTGGGACAGGCAGCATCTCTGGGTAGAAGGAATGGGTGATGTTTTGGGTCCAGCCTCTTCTTCAGACCTTTGGGCATCTGCAGCTCCTTCCTACACATATCTTGCATCATTTCTATTGATCTTTCAGCAGCCTTTGTGCTTTTAAGATGTTTGTTCTAAAAACAAATAGAAACATAGAAACATAGAAACATAGAAATTAGGTGCAGGAGTAGGCCATTCAGCCCTTCGAGCCTGCACCGCCATTCAATATGATCATGGCTGATCATCCAACTCAGTATCCCGTACCTGCCTTTTAGTTACAATTTCCTAGAAAATCTGCAGACATTGGCTTCATGAACATCTAATTCCATCTCTCTTTTGGGTCGTTCACTCTGTCTGAGCTACAGAATCCATAATCTTGCAAGCAGGGTCTCAGCTTCAAAGCACACAACTTATCCGCTGGTAATAACGGTTCATCTTCCACAAGACTCAACTCTGCCTTCAGCTCATTGTCCTAAAGCCAAAGTACGTTGTTATTTTCAGGTCTAAGTACTGCAAGGTTTTGCTTGGCGATATTACAACCTTCATTCAGAGCAATTTATCCACATCTCTCCTGAATGTAATACACTTTATGTTGAATAAAACACAAAGTGCCGGAGGAACTCAGCGGGTGGGGTCAGGCATCATCTGGGGGAGATATGGACAGGCGATGTTTCGGGTCGGGAACCTTCTGCAGAACCTTCTTTACGGGGGGTGGGGGTGGGGGGGGGGGGGGGGGGGGGGGAGAAAGCTGGAGAGGAGAGGTGGGGGAGGGGCAAACCTTGGCAAGTGAAAGGTTGTAGGTGAGGGGGGGCTGTTGATTGGTAGAAGGATGTAGTTAGTGACAAAGGCTGGAGGTGAAAAGGCAAAAGGATGTCAGATAAGAATGTTCTGAATATTTCTTAAGCATTGCAATAGTCCCTGCCATAACTACCTCCTCCAGCAGTTCACTCCATACACCCACCTTGTGTAAATAACTTACCCCTCAGCTTTCTATTAAATCTTTCCTACTTCACCTTAATCTTATGTTGTCTGGTTCTCCATTCCCCTACTCTGGGCAAAAGATTATGTGTGTTCACCTGACCAATTCCTCTCATAATTTTGTACACCTCAATAAGATCACTCCTCATCCTCCAGTGCTTCAATAAAATCCTAGCCTGTACAAACAGCAGTAGCTCAGGCCCTCAAGTCCTGGCACCATCCTTGTAAATCCTCTGTGCACCATTTCCAGCTTGACAACATCTGCTTAATTAAATCAACACAGTATAAGGTTATGTCCTGGTCCATCTCTATAATCTTATACAATGAGTGGTTGGATTTTTCTGTGTTATGTTATCAAAGGAGTAAACAACTAAAAAGTTGAAAACATTTCTGTGACCTAAAATTGGTCGCCATGGAGAAAATCGATAATCCTGTAGTCGTAGGTGCAGTTGTAGTGGGGTCGCCATGTAGTTATAAGTGGTCGAGGTAGTCGTAGGTAGTTTTAGTTAATCGCCTTTGCTGACCGGGCATTTTCATTGGCTCATTGGGAAAAAACAAAACGTAAGCACGAGTTTTCAGAACCAAGGATAACCGACTGGTAATGTTAAATGCCTGTCAAACTTTACAGCTGTGTATCTCTGGCTTATTAAAAGTTGTCTGGCTTCTTAAAAGTGTCTCCACTCCTTCTCCCCCTTTCTCCCCTCCCCCTCTTTTAAAGGACCTACCTTGCACTGTACCAACAGTCTTAACCTTCCTGTTCATCGTGGTGTGCGTCTGTATCACCTTGGCTTTGCACCGTGTGAATTTCAGACAGCGTTCCCCCGCTTTCTCTGGCCCCCACCTTTGTGTGTGTGTGTGTGTGTGTGTGTGTGTGTGTGTGTGTGTGTGTGTGTGTGTGTGTGTGTGTGTGTGTGTGTGTGTGCGCGTGTGTGTGTGCGTGTGTGTGTGCGTGTGTGTGTGTGTTCCACTCTGACTGCCGCCATGCCAGTTCCCGGTTTTTCATGCGGCTGCTGGGAACTTGGCAGTCGCCGGCAGTCCGCTGAAAAATCGCCTAAGTGGAACAGGCCCTTAAAGGCCTCGGTAAGTGGTCACGTAAAATGAGTAAGAAGACACAAAGTGTTGGAGTAACTCGACGGGTCTGGCAGCTTCTTGAAGAACATGGATAGGTGCCATTGCGGGTCGGCACCTTTCTTCATAATTCAGCAGTTGGATGAAGATTCCCAACCTAAAACATCACCTACCAATGTTCCCCTGAGATGCTGCCTGACCCGCTGAGTTACTCCAGCACTCTGTGAAACGTCACTTACCAATGTTCCTCTGAGATGCTGCCTGACCCGCTGAGTTACTCCAGCACTCTGTGAAACGTCACTTACCAATGTTCCCCTGAGATGCTGCCTGACCCGCTGAGTTACTCCAGCAGTCTGTGTGAACCATCACCTACAAATGTTCCCCTGAGATGCTGCTGACCCCCTGAGTTACTCAGCTGTGTGAAACGTCACTACCAATGTTCCCCTGAGATGCTGCCTGACCCGCTGAGTTACCTCAGCACTGTGTGAAACATCACCTACCAATGTTCCCCTGAGATGCTGCCTGACCCGCTGAGTTACTCCAGCACTGTGTGTGAAACGTCACCTACCAATGTTCCCCTGAGATGCTGCCTGACCCGCTGAGTTACTCCAGCACTGTGTGAAACGTCACCTACCAATGTTCCCCTGAGATGCTGCCTGACCCGCTGAGTTACTCCAGCAGTCTGTGTGAACCATCACCTACCAATGTTCCCCTGAGATGCTGCCTGACCCGCTGAGTTACTCCAGCACTCTGTGTGAAACATCACCTACCAATGTTCCCCTGAGATGCTGCCTGACCCGCTGAGTTACTCCAGCACTGTGTGTGTGTGTCATTTTTGGAGCAGCATCTACAATTTAGTTTAGTTTCGAGATACAGCGCGGAAACAGGCCCTTCGGCCCAGAGAGTCCGGGCATCCAGTGATCCCCGCACACTAACGCTATCCTGCACAGACTAAGGACAATTTTACAGTTTTACCTAGCCAATTAGCGTACAAACATGCACATCTTTAAAGTGTGGGAGGAAAACGGAGCACCCGGAGAAAACCCAAGCAGGTCTCCGGGAGAAACTCTGCGCAGACAGCACGTGTCGTCAGGATCGAACCTGGGGCTCTGACGCTGTAAAGCGCAGCTCCACTGCTGCACCATCGTGCATGCCTATAGTTCCTTGTTTCTACATACTGTAATACAAGTGGCTGTGTTTGAATGGTAAGATGCTTTATTAAGAATGCTGCCACTTATTTGCTGGCACCTGTACAATGTCCCTGCAAGGCATTTTGGCTCAATCCTTACTGTGAGTGAACATTTCATTTACTTTCAACCATCCCAGGACTTTACCCTAATCCTTTTAATCTAAGAAAATCCAAAATCTCCTGTGAGTTGAGTCCTGACGGGTTTTGATTTACGGGTCAGTCGGCTTCACACAAACGGCACTTGTGTCAGGTTTCGCCTCTAATGAAGCTGTCTCTTGCAAGATTGTACCCTTGAAGGCTGCAGAGCCGCCCTCCTGAGATGGTTTGGGGTATTTAAAGTCCTTTCAGTAGCGGTGCTTGGATCTGTTTCCCTCAGGAAAGCATCAGGGGTGTTTGTGGGAGGTAGAACAGACTGAACTGCACAACGTCAAACAGCAAATAGGCTTATCTGTTTTATAGGAGCCTGATTGATCCTGATCCTGGAAGTTTTATGCAAAAGCATTTAAACAGCTTACAACCCAACAGTATGAATATTAATTTTCTCTAACTTCAAGTAACCCTTGCATCCCCTCTCTCTCCGTCCCTCCCCCACCCTAATTATCCTGTTGCATTTTACTGTCTATATAACTCGTTATCACCTACCCCACAGCAAACAATGGACCATTGTGGGCTCCACCTGTCCTTGATCATCATTGCTTTTTGCATATCTTTCATTCATTTATTCTTCGTACCTTCTATATGTCTCGTTTCCCTTTCCCCTGACTCTCAGCCTGAAGAAGTGTCTCGACTCGAAATGCCACCTACTCCTTTTCTCCAGAGATGCTGCCTGACCCGCAGAGTTTCTCCAGATTTTGTGTCTATAAACAGAATAGACTGCAGATTACTCTTACTTAATGTACACACGGGACATCTAAGTAGTAACATTGCGCGACAGATTTCTCTGCTAGCATGCCACTATTCCCCTGTTGGCACAAGAAAACTATGATAATTTTTAACATAAGTGGCACACAGGTTTTTGCTACATCTCACAAGTATAATTGTTCAATTGACACGTGTGTATATCAGGAGACCACGTTTGTTAAAACCCTATATAGGGGTAGTGGGATCGTGATGTTTAACTATTTTGAGGGTCTTAGTACAATGTGGGCACCATACCAACTTCCTGTTACATGCTCGTTTGAATGACTTGTACATTTAACCAGTGCTAATTACTTTGTTCACTGACTAGATGCTTTGGCAGTGAGTCAATGTTGTGAATAGCCGGTATCAACTAAAACCAGCCTGCTCTGTTTAAAACTTAGACCATCTATTATTCGTGAGGAGCATTGTGGTTAAAACTAGATCCAACATTGATGCAGGTGGTGATTGTAATCACTGCTACCATCAGGCAAGAGGTACAGAAGTTTGAAGTCACACACCACCACGTTCAGAAACAGCTACTTTCCTAATTACCTGAATTTTCAGTCAAGACATTGGAACGCCTGATAAATGAAGTAGAAAACAGAACGGAGTCAAGAGCATTTTATTGTCATATTTCCAGATAGAACAATGTAATTCTTACTTGCAACACAACAGAATATGTAACAGAACAGAATATATACATATATACACACACACACACTCACATACATACACACAAAAAACAATCAATAGTAGTGCAATACAGTAATAAAAATAATAGTCTATTGTAGTTCAGAGCTTATTTGAGGTTGAATATACATACAAAAACATACTTGCCAAGACTTTGGCTTGAACCTTGGAACAAGATTGCCCCTCTGCCGCTGGGATCCACCCACAGACCTCAATCAGCAATAATCTACAATAATTCTTAACACCCGTGAGCCTGTCGCCCACTAGACTCCCTCCGTGGGCAAATTTGTCTTGAATTCCATCAACAAGTTTACTGACGACACCCCTGTAGTGGACTGGATCACGAACAATGACGAGACAGAGCACATGAAGGAGATAGAAAATTTAGTGACATGATGTCATGAGTAATAACCTCTCCCTCTAAGTCAGCAAGATGAAGGAGCTTGTTATTGACTTCAGGAAGAATGGTGTACACGCCTCAATCAACATCAATGGTGTGGAAGTGGAAATGGTTGTGAGCTTCAAGATCCTGGTCAATTATCTGGTATGGACCAACCACATTGATGCAACAGCCAAGAAGACACACCAGCATCTCTAATTTTTGAGGAGACTGAAGAAGTTTGGCATGTTTCCAGGGTCACTTACAAACCTCTACAGATGCACGATAGAAAGCATACAGTTGGGTTGCATCACAGCTTCGATTGGGAACAGCTCTGCCCAAGACCGCAGTGAGTTGTAGTCAAGTCTGTCACCCAGACCAGACTTCTCACCATTGCCTCCATCTACACTTCACGCTGCCTCGGAAAAGCAGCCAACATAATCAAAGACTTGTCCCACCTTGTTACACCTACTTTCCTAATTACCTGAATTTTCAGTCAAGACATTGGAATGCCTGATAAATGAAGTAGAAAGCAGAACAGAGTCAAGAGCATTTTATTGTCATATCCAGATAGAACAATGTAATTCTTACGTGCAGCACAACAGAATATGTAACAGAACATAATACTTGTCCCACCTTGTTATCCCTTCTTCTCCCCGCTCCCGTCCGGCAGAAGGTACAGAAGCTTGAAAGTGCGCACCAACTGATTCAGAAGCAGCTTCTTCCCTTCTGTTATCAGGCTTCTGAATGGTCCTTCCATAATCTAGGGTACAGTCCGATTCACCTCTACCCCATTGAGGACATTGGACATTGTCTACAGAATGATGTGATACAAGGCACTAAAATGTTGACTACTAGATTCTGCAATCTGTATCTTCCACTTTGCTCTATCTATTGCATTTGGGTGACTTGATTGTATTTATGTATGGTATATCTTGTCTGTTTATATAGCATGCAAAACAAAGCTTTTCACTGTACCTTGGCACATGTGAATAATAATAAACTTAATCATAAACCTAGGCACAAAGTCAAAATGTTTCTATGGAGTGAATTGCCACAGACTCAACACAAGAGCATTGCATTCAGAACTTGGATACAAAATCACATGGAGTTCAATGAATTCAGAAGACTGGATGAGATCAGTGAATGAATCTTCAAGGGCCATGTCACACCAACTGCATGAATTGTTTAATTGTTCACCCTCTCAACCTCAACTGATCAGAACACCTATTCTAGTTGAGATGCTCCACTGCCTTACACATGTAGCAATGTTGTAAGTCAACTACATAACTGCTCAGATGTCACTCATGGTTAGTTTTACAATCTCAACAGCTGCATCGCCCAAACAGTTCTAAATACACAATATTTCCTCCTTCTCCATCTTTTGCCAGACAAGGTGATAAACAGCTGCAGGCAACAAGAGGAAACTGGAGACGGACAGATACATCTGCACGTTGAAACGCTCAGAGAGCAGACAGTGTTAGCTCTCATTGCGACCCACGAACTGACCAATTTACGACAACCGTATCCTCACAACTAAACCTCCTTCTCATATTCCATTTCTTCCCCTCCAATTCTTTCGACCATCCAGCCTGAAATGCAATCTGCAGATGCCCTGAACAAGTGCTCCCTACATTCCATTGGCCAAACATGACCGTTCTGGATAACTAGACAGTTCAATTTGCTCACACAGTGGAGAAAGGTGGAAGAAAAGGAAAGAAGATAATAAAAGTGAATATTTTACTCAGTTGCTCACATACCGATACTGAGTCTGATACTGTGTGTGATTTAGAGAACAGCATGCTATGGTATTGTGTAGGTATTAATGGCACATGTACTGAGCAATAGTGAGAAACATTATTTTGTGATATCCAGGTAAATCGCTATACATCAATACAAACAATCCAAACATGAGTAGTGCAAAAAGAGAAAAGGAACAAAGTGCAGGATACAGTGTTACAGCTACAGAGAAAGTGCAGATAAATAAAAAGTGCAAGGGTCACAATGAGGTAGATTGAGAGATTGGGATGGAACCTGGATCTATCTAAACTTGCACAAACAGGGGAACCCAGAAAAGGACTCAAAGTGCTGGAGTGACTCAGTGGGTCAGGCAGCAGCTCTGGTGAACATGGATCCATCGGAAGAAGGGTCTCGACCCAAAACGCCACCCATTCCTTCTCTTAGAGATGCTGCCTCTCCCGCTGAGTTACTCCAACATTTTGTGTCCACCTTCGATTAAAACGAGCATCCGCAGTTCTTTCCTGAAAATAGATTGGTGATGTTTTGAGTTGGGATGCTTCTTCACGCTTCTTCTGTCTGAGGAAAGGTCCTGACCCAAAACATCACCTATCCATGTTCTCCAGAGATGCTGCCTGACCCACTGAGTTACTCCAGCACTATTGTATAAACCAGCATCTGCAGTTCTTTCTTTCTACAGCCTGAAGTTAGGACAGAGGCAAGGATTTCCATAGCTCAGACCATCACGCAAACCAACCTCCATTCTGTTGACTCCATTTACACTTCACGCTGCTTCGGCAAGGCCACCACCATAATGAAGGATGTGTGACCCCAGTCACTCTCTCTTCCCATCTCTCCTATCAGGCAAAAAGTACAGAAGTCTGACAACGCACACCTCCAGATTCAGAGACAGTTTCTTCCCAACCGTTGTCAGATAACTGAACCATCCTATCACCAACGGTCTTGACCTACCTTGCACCTCACTGGAGACCTTCAGACTATCTAGAATTGGACACTACAGGAGCTTATCTTGCTCTAAACATTATTCCCTTATCCTGTATCTATACACTGTGAACTACATGATTGTATTCATGTATTGTCTTTTCGCTGACTGGATAGCACACAGCAAAAAGTTGTTTTACTATACACATGACAATAATAAACCAAACTAAACTGAAAGATAAATTTAATGAAAAGGAGCATGATGAAGTCCAGGTTCAACTTGGCACAACATTTTCCACTGACCTTCCTATTTGCGGACAATGGTGCAGCTCTGATGACAATGGGCAATGGAGGCAAGCACATCATATTCTTCTTTGCCATCCTATCTCCTTGTGATACCACCTTCAGTGAGCTATGAACTTGGACTCCAAGATCCCTCTGCTGTTAAAGGTCTTGCCATTAACTGCATACTCTCTCCTTACATTCATCCTCCCAAAGTGCCTTTGCTTTCTCTGGTTCTATTATCTACATTCAATCGGCTGATTGGATTTAGTTAATTAACAAGTTGCCACTTCAGGCTGAAGAGTTTGCAAGTACTTCAGACCTGCCTTTGGCATTCACATGCCATGGTCAGACAAGGGGGAAGGGAGCACTCTGGAAATCTTCTCCACTCATTGGCCGTTTAATTGTCCATCACCATTTCCGATTGCTGTGGGAGGACTACAGAGCTTTGATTTGATCTTTTGGTTGTGAGATTGAGCTGAGTCATGGGTTATGGTCAGAATGCATGAGCATGGGGTTGAGAGGGAAAGATTGATCATCCATGATTGAATGCTGGAGTAAACTTGATGGGCTGAATGGCCTAATTCTGCTCCTATTACTTATGAACTCATGGATTTATGCTCTGCCTTTTGCTTGCTGCTTTTACTGGTTGGCAAGCCTGCAGTTCTGTGTCACAATGTAACTGTTGCTAATGGTGAATAACACCTGTAAATACTGTGGATGCTTAGATTTGACCTGCCAAGTTTGCTCTGAGCTTTTCCCCTTCAGCCAAAGATGATGTCAGATGGTGTGATGGAGTTGTACTACATTGAGACAGGCCCTTCTGCCCACCACACCCATGGTAATGATCATGCCTATTTATACTAATCCCACTTGCCTGCATTAATTCCACATCTCGCTATTCTTTGCTCATTCAAGTACCTGTCAAAATTCCTCTTCAATGTTGTTATTGTTCCAGCCTTCACTGCCCCCAGATATCAGCTACACTTTGTGTGAAACCATTACTCCTCAGATCCCTTCCATATACCTCCCTCTCACATAAAACCTATACACTCTAGTTTTAGACACCTCTGCCGTGGTGAACAGATTCTGGCTATGTACCTTATCTATGTCTGAAAATGGGTCCCGACTCTGAACCTCGTCTGTGCTTTCCCTCCACAGATGCTGCCTGACCTGCTGAGTTTCTTCAGCAGTTCACTTTTTGCTCAAGATTCCAGCATCTGTAGTTTCTTGAGTCTCCTTCAGAGCTCGTTCAACATGGCCAGCGATATTGCCACAAGATCCACTCTGATTAATCCTACTTACTGTAGAGGTGAACGATAAAAAGACAATGTTGGTCTTAAGTGCTGCATTTGTGATAATACAACCCTACAAGTAGTAAAACTGCCACATTAATCTTCAGCTGTTTTACTTGACTGTCCTTTCCAAATAATTATATTTGCTAAATGTTTACTTTAAAAAAGTAGATTTTGTCAAAGGGCCAACAGATTATTCATCTCAACAGTTATACGGCATGAATTCTGGCACGGAAAAGCAACAGGGGCGATGACAAACTGGGATAAATCATTTCGTGATTTACAGTTAGGTGATACGATATGTCAGCAAATCTTTCAGAAATGGCCTAGGGCATATCACGTACAGTTAAACTGATTGTAGTCACCGATGTGGCATGTGGCAAATTATTGTGATTGCCCCATAGCCATGGCAACTCTTTTTATGTGGATATATATTTTAAATAGAAGTTGAGATTGAAAGGTTGGATAGCAAAATATTGTGAACCAGCATTTTCTGTGATATAATTTCTTTCGCAGGTGGCTAATCTCTGGCAGAGATAATACTCAAAACCTACAGTGTCTCAAAAGCTGCATGATAAAATAATCTTTCTACAAATGCCGAGATTTCATCTTGAATCAGAGAGATAGATTATATTGACATATTAGTCAAGAGAAAGAGAGTCAAGACAGTGTTCCGTTATCGTACAAACAATACCATCAATAGTACAATGAAGACAGACTGAACACCTTCGCTCAGTCTGCCTTGGCCTACACGATCTCCCAGTTGCTAAACACTTTAACTCCCTCTCCCATTCCCATACTGACCTTTCTGCCCTGGACCTCCTCCACTGGCAGTGAGGCCAAATGCAAATTGGAGGAGAAGTATCTCTTTTTTTTGCTTGGGCAGCTTACAACCCAGCGATATGAATATTGATTTATCTAATTTCAAGTAACCCTTGTATTCCCTCCCCCACCCTAGTGATCCCACCAGTTTCACTGTCATCCTGCTTAGTTTCACTGTTTGTATCCTCTCATTATCATCTTTTCCACAGACAACGATGGACCTTTGTGGGCTCCACCTTTCCTTGATCAGATGGCATGGATTTGTTCTTTTCATACCAATCATTCATTTACTTTTGTACCTTTTTATACCTTTCCTAGTTTCCTTCTCCCCTAGAAAAAAGGAATAGGTGACGTTTTGGGTCTGAAGCAGGGTCTCGACCCAAAACGTCACCTATTCCTTTTCTCCACAGAAGCTGCTTGGCCCACTTTTTGTGACTATCTTTGGTGTAAACCAGCATCTGTAGTTCCTTCCCGCACATAGAACAATTAAATTATTACTTGCAGCAAGGCCGTAAACACAATATGCACAGATGAGATACATTTAATTTATTATTATTATTACAATCAAACTGGTCTTTGTAGATTCCTGGGCAAGAGGGGATGGAGTACAGGAGAGGGAAATGTGACTTTCTGTCATGAGGGTTAACTCAGCACATTAAATATCATCAATGCCAATGGTAAAAAAATGTTTTATGAAAATATGGAACCATCATAGTCACAGAAATACAGCATGGAAACAGGCCCTTCGGCCCTTCAATCCTTACTAATCCATCAACCACTAACTTACACAGATCCCATTTTATTCTTGCCATGTTCCAGATTCAATTCTTCACCTACGCACTGGGGCAATTTACAGTGACCAATTAACCTACCAATCCGCGGTCCTTGGGATAACATGCAAACTCCACACAGACAGTGCTGGAGGTCTCGATTGAATGTGGGTCCCTGGAGCTGAGAGGCTGCACCTCTGTGCTGCCAATTATATCATGTTATATTATCATATTACACTAAGTTATAATATAATCAAGATATTTAACAAAACGATTATCTTCAATGATGTGAAATATGGTCAACATGGTCAACTGATACAAAGGAATAGACCACAGCTGATGATAAATGGAATTAAATAGACAGTTTGAAATAAAAGTAGTAAAAATATATTCCTAAATAAGAATACAGTTTTAAACTGTGAATTCTCTCATTTGTTTACTAGAAATTGTGATTCAAAGTTTAATTCATCTAAAAAGCATCGAGCAACATGGATCTAAATACATTTTCCCCAACATTTATTTCGGATGCATTACACTTAGAAATCTGTGTCATCTTTATAACCATATCATTGACCTAAAAAATTAGAGGATGTTTCAAGCTACAATTGTAATTCCTTTGAAGAGGATTCTTAGTCAAGAGCAAGATAGGCTTCTCCTGTTCTGACAGGAGTGAATAGTTTACATTAATTGCTTTAGTCAGTGGAAGCAATGTCTGCAGATGACGTCTGAAGCTTCCAGCAGGAAGGGAACATCTTGGGTCTATGCAGCTTAGCGTGCTAGGCAATGAAGGCTATAAATTGGATTTAAACTGAGACAACATGTTCTGTAGCTGTGATTACTATTGGGACAGAACTAATCCCAGAACTAATCTAATTGGTGAAATTCTTAATGGTTTTTAGATGAAACTTGAATTATGACTGACTGAACCAACTATTTATTCTACATTGAACCTGTTGACCAAAGGGAAGGGGAAGAAAGGGTTATGTAGGTCAAAGTAGATGATGCTGAATCATCATAGTGATTGGTGAACAAAAGTGAGGCATGTAACATCTGAATGAAAAAAAAACATTTGGCGGCAACTTTTTCACACAGAGGGTGGTTTGTAGATGGAGTGAGCTGCCGGAAGAGGTAGTTAAGGCAGGTACTGTGAGGACTGTGGGGAATCTGCTGCGGTGGATATTTATGTTAACTTTTATGTAGTTGTGTGTCTTGTTGCTTTTGTTTTCGTATGGCTGTACCTTAATTGGTACATGCAACAGTAAAATACCTTTGAAACCTTTGACTTTTAAACTTGCAGATTAACTTTTTGGGAATTCTGCATCAGCACTCCCAGCACTTCTGGATTCTCTCACCATTTAAAAGATAGTCTACACCTTTATTCCAACTACCAAAATGCATGACTCCACACTTTGCTCCACTATATTCCATCTGCCACTTCTCTGCCCACTCTTCCAACCTGCCCAAGCCCTTCTGCAGAGTCCCTGCTTTTTCTATATGACCTGCCCTTCCATCTATTTTCATATCATCCGCAAACTTGGCCACAAAGCCTTCAATTCCCTCGTCGAAATCATTGATATACAATGTGAAGAGTAGTGGCCCCAGCACCGACCCCTGCTGAACTTTGCTAGTCACTGGCAGCCAACCAGAAAAAGTCCCCTTTATTGCCACTCTCTGTCTTCTGCCATCCAGCCAACCTGCCAGCCATGCTAGTACCTGCATTTCCTTAGCAGCCTCACGTGTGGCAACTTTCAAACACACAATTGGAAAGACGGGTCCCATTCAGAAAACTCTTATTAGCAAGAGTCCCCCAAGTATCAAAGTATCAGCCAACCATGCTTGTTGTCATATTATAAGCAAAAGCACTTGTTTACAGGCATAAAGCTGCTTTACGCTTCTATTAAGCAAGGTTCATTCATAAAAATACTATCACAAAAATCATGATAAACAGTCCACTTGAAGATGGAGGATCACTTAACTCAACAAGGTTGTATTTACAATGGTGAGTATATTATACCAAAATATTTAATTGTTTCTCTGAAGCATTATTACATTTTTGTTAAAAATATATGTGATAGATACAAGTATTTTAAGCACAACTGAGCAACAATAGATAACCGATCTACATAATGCAGAAGGCAGTTTCACTTGGACAATGTTTTAAATGTCTGTTCTTCGATCGAACTCCTAATTATAAAAATCACACAACAAAATATGCAGAATTATTCTCTGTGCCTAACACAGCCAAAACTATGAAAGTGAGAATTTTTTAATTTGATTAAGCAATGCAATTAAAAACTGCTTGGGGTTAAATTACATCATTATATGACATTGCATATATGAATATTCAGAATCGGGGAGAAAGCTATATTTTAGAGGATCAGATGATTTGTGGCAGCTACATAGTAAAAGAACAAAAGAAGAAATGTCAGAATTAGGAAAGGATGCAGAAGAGGTTTACCAGAATGCTGCCTAGATTACCCGGGCATAGATAGACACAAAATGCTGGAGTAACTCAACGGGTCAGGCAGCATCTCTGGAGAAACAGAAAAGGTGACATTTCAGGTCAGAACCCTTCTTCAGACCCTTCAGGATTGACGGGAATTAGCTATAAGGGGATACAAAGTTCTGGAGTAACTCAGTGGGTGAGTCAGCATCTTTGGAGAACATGGATATGTAACGATTCCCGATGTGGTCTCCTTTGTATCGGCGCGACCGAGCGCAGACTTGGCGACCGTTTCGCTGAACATGTGCGCTCGGTCCACCAAGGCCTACTGCATTTCTGGGTTGCTAATCATTTTAACCCTTTTTCCCGTTCCCATTCTGACCCTACTGCCCTGGCTCTCCACTTTAGTCAGAATGAGGCCGCACTCAAGCTGGAGGAAAACCATTCCATATTCCACTTGGATATCTCAACCTTACGATGTGAATATTAAATTCTCCCATTTTAGGTAACTAACCTCAACCATCCTCCGGGACTCCCCACCCCCTCCCCCAACTCCTCTCTCTTCCTTGTGCCCCAATTGCATGTGCACCCATTTCGCCCCTCGCCCTCCCCTTCCACCTATATTCCTTCCCATGGCTTCTATACTTAGCTCACTGTTTTCATCACTGGCCTTTCTCCAACCATCTTCTTAACAAGACCTTTCCTCACCTGTATCCACCTATAAATAGACAGGCTTTACCCCTCTTCCTTTCCAGCTTTCCCTTCCCCCACCACAATCAGTCTGAAGAAGGGTCCCGACCCGAATCGTCACTATCCATGTTCTCCAGAGATGCTGCCTGACTTCAGCACTTTGAGTTACTCGAGCACTTTGTGTCACGTTGTCTTATAAAGCAACTGCAGTTCCTTGTTTATCCTTTTTAGTTATAAGGAGATGTTTGACATTGGACTTGGATTTGAACTTGGATTGTTTTTGCGGTCCCATCGGAGGCTGAGAGAAGACCTGATTGAAGTTAATAACATTGCGAGAGGCATAGATAGGGTAGACAGTCAGAACCTTCTTCCCAATGTAGAAATGTCAAAGACTGGCGGGTATGGCTTTAAGGTGAGAGGGACAAAATCTAGAGGAGATGTGTAGGGCAGGATTTATAAAGAGAGAGGGGTGGGTGCTTGGAAAGGGCTGCCAGGGGTGATGGTGGAGGGATATTGAAGATGCTTTTAGGTAGGCACATGGATATGCAGAGAATGGAGGCATATGGATCATTTGCAGGCAGAGGAGATTAGTTTGAAATGGCGTCATGTTCTCTCAAGAGCTAAGAGCCATCAAGAGTATTACCTATCATATGTACCGGCAATGAAACAATGAAATTCTTACTTGTTGCAGCTTTACAAACCTGTTAAAGCATATATTAATATACAATAATCCATTATACTATAAACTAATAACCAGATTACCATGTGGTTTCTCATAATGGGCCATTGATGAAGATACTGATTATTGTAGCTTACCGCAAAAACAGACCCAGTTCCCTGAGGGTAAGTGTAGGAAGGAACTACAGATGTTGGTTTACACCGAAGATAGTCACAAAATGCTGGAGTAACTCAGCGGGCCAGACAGCATCTCTGGAGAGAAGGGTCTGAAGAAGGGTCTCGATCCGAAACGTCACCCGTTCCTTCTCTCCAGAGATGCTGCCTGTCCCGCTGAGTTACTCCAGCATTTTCTGTCTTTCTTCCCTCAGGATAAGATTAGCTTAAATAATTAAAGGTGATTGGAAGAATATGTTTAGTCTGAGTTGTTTACAATGGCATCGACATAAACGATAGGCAGGTTATTCAAAGATTCATATTTATGCAGTAAGCAATTATGCTATATTAAACCAAAGATCCAGCTAACTTGCTGCAGGTGGAAACTGGTGCTATATAGAATGATGTCTGAAGTAGAGACAACATTAAACAGACTCAGAGCGTAATGGTCAACACTGCACAGTATTAGTGTGACACACACTGATGCTAAAAGTAGACAAGACTCCAGTTTTGCAGGAATTAGAAGGTAACCTTAAACCTGAACAGTAGATAATGAACAATACCTGTTGACCATGTTGATGGATCTATGTGCTAAATTGTCAAAGATCAAAGTCTGTACCAGGTTGAACTTGTCACACCCATGTACACAATTCATCGTGGATGAAAGAAAGATAACATTATCTCACAATAAACACCCAAGACATGCTTTGTACATATAGTACCAAGCTCCCTTAGGGCAAGAAGTCCCCACCCAGAATAATTGGGACATTATGGATGACAGACCAAGATGCAAGCAAGATGTTGTTTTGATTGCAGCTACCACAGAAAAAGAAACTCTTCTAGCTCCCCGACTTACATCATGTTTACGTTTCATGGACCCTTGCATAAGTCAGATGTTACGTCGGAAAAGGACGTGCTACTGCGTACACGTAAATTTACTATTCAATGTGGAGGAAGTGCATCGTGGAGACCACAGGGGAACTCCGACTCGGAGAACACAGGGAAGCTTGGATGTACGGACAACGTGGTAGCTACGGTGCAGAGACCACGGGGTGCTCCAACTCGGAGACCATGGGGGAGCTCCGATGTGGAGACCACACGGGAGCTCCGACTTGGAGACCATGTGAGAGCATTGGCGAGAACAGCTGATTAGCTTGTGGAAATGTCCAAAGATCCTAGAGCAAGCAAGATAGATCACTCGACGAAAAAGGCGTAGTACGGTCATGGGCAGATTCATGGATAATTTTAGGCCCCATTTCCGTAACCGGCTTCCGTCTCAGCACCAAAGATCCCATAGCGGAGCAAAGATACTAGTGCGGAGACGGAAGCCGGTTACGGAAACATCCTCGTAAAAATAAAAGTTATTTGGTAAAAATCTTCACCTCATTTACAGAATTTAAATTTATTAACACAAACTGTTCCGCGCATCGTTGATTACACTGCGAGTCGGGATGGGTCGGGTCGGGTCGGGTTACGGAAATGGATGACAAAAAGGCCCACATTCCGTTCCGTTGCGTACTACACGTCAGCCCAATGCATATAGCAGGAGTGATCTATCTTGCTCCGCAATAGGATCTTTGGAAATGGCCACATAGCTACCAAGACTACCGAGACACGCTTCTTGGAAATAAAGCAGTGGGCTTAAAGAATTGCGTACATAAGTGTGAGTTTACATAGGACGTCTATTACTTAAGTCAGGGAGTGCCTGGTCTTTGAAGTATGTGGGAGGCATCATGAGTGTACTATGAGACTCCAGAAAAATAAACATGCCCTGGTTGAGAATAGGTGCAAACACTCTACAAACAGTCAAGGAGAAGGTTGGAACCATTATGAAGAATAGAAAACTTGAGAAAGCAAATGTCAAGCTTTCTTATGCCTATCTGTATTTCTGTAAACCTGGCAATGGTATTGACTCTACTAAATCAAATACTGGAAAGCATGAACCATGGCAATGGGGAATAGAACTATAGATGTGTTATCAGGAATGTCTTATGAAATTTCTCATTCAAATAGAGGAATGGAAATGTACACTTGAGATGGAGTAAAGAAAGATATTTGTCGAACAGCAGAAGGACGTGGAGGGATCC
>CM069153.1:19577991-20002615 GCA_035221665.1 Okamejei kenojei
AGTTGTGAGGCGGTAGGTCTATGAGCTGCAGCACTGTGTCACCCAGTCTACTGTTTGCCAGTCTACTGTTAAATTTGTGTGCTTCTGAGCTGAGAGCTCATATTCCAAATATCAACTCTTGCCTTCAAAAATGGAGCTTCTTATGAAAACTTTTTTTTCTTTGTATTATGCAATTTATTTTTACAAGGCAGTGACAAAATATGAACTGTTTCAATATTATTGCTGGAAATTAAAAAAGTTGAATGTTCAAAAATTAATTTCCTTTCTACCTAAAAGAGTATTCTAGCTAATACTGGAGCACAGGCAATAACCATAACCATACATTCAAGTGATGTTTCTTTTGAGATCCAACATGGAAACAGGCCAATAGGCCAGGTCTGCAAATGGCAGGGGAGGAGGTGTGAGTGGGGGGATGGCGTAGACAGCTGGCATAGTAAGTGACAGGGTAGGCGGTATGAGCCTGGTGTAGTGTGGGCGGCCGATGGTAGGTCTGTCCGCTATAATCAAAATCTGTTATGAAGAGGTCCATTAAAATGAGGGTTTGCTGTGTCAGGGTTTGCTAAATTGGAACTTCATGATGGCAATCTGGTGAAGAAGTTTTTAACTTCAAGTGACAAACACAAGATAGACAAGAACAGCGGGTAGATGACTGCACCAGCACCCATGAGGGTCTCTCCAAGTCACACACCATCCTGACTTGGAACTAGTGTTAACTATAACAATGTGGAAATAACTTCACCAGAGGGACTGCAGCAATTTAAGAAGATAAATTACCACTCCTCTTGAGAAGGGAAATAAATGCTGGTCTAAATGGAGACAGTTTTCGTATTGAAACATACAGACAAAAATGTCTATGAGATTTTTTAAGATATATTTTGTATACATTGCAGGAGACTCTGGTATTATGGAAAGGAGGGGTGTGGCGCTCTTAAAATTGTATTGCAATTTTCCATAACACCAAGCTACATCACCTACATGTGCATCAAACAACCAAATTGAAAATAAATAACTTTTGAATTTATATATTTACTTTTTTTTCACACATAGATTTTGCGAGAGCATACTTTGTTGCATTTCTCAAATCTTTGGATAGTGGTTTGTGAAAACTGCGACATGTAGTACAGATGAGCAAGCTTAGGTCCATGGGAAGTATGGCATTATGCATGGCATATGAGCGATCATGTTTATGTTAGGTCTTTGTTGATGCATTAGCCATTGCTAATGACACTGACAGTACAAACCCAGTGGCATTTATAAAGAATAATTTATTTCCCCTTTAAAAATATGCAGTAGACTCTGTTTTAATATTCACTGCACGAACATGGTCTGTCCTCTGGAAACGTTCTCTGAAGATAAACTATCCCACGTCATACTTATTCTACGTTTCTGTTAGCCTGAAGAAAACTTGCTTCAGAAGCTGAAAATAAACTACGAAGCTTCTTATTAATGTCAATTTGCCTTCCCGAGAAAATTCTGTGCAAGTGTCGCATTAACAAAGAGGGCAGTCACATAAATAAATATAAATGATAATTATATTATGATTAGTCAATGTAAATATGAATTTGATGTAAATTTGACCGCTGACAGCTTCAAACCCAAATCCACTTATGCTAACATCTTTAATTTACCATGAAATTAAACTGGAATAAGTAAAGCTATTTCCTTGAGGATTGTGTGTCCCTAATTGTTCATTTTAAATGCATTATAACTTCAAGATAAGTCTGTCCATTAGGATCTCATTCTTAATTTAAGAGGTTGGTGATTGACATTCTGTTCCTTTGATCTTGGGTTTGAATGAAGCAATCATTATTGTGGATGGCCATCTCAAATAATCAGCCAAATCATTTATAGACACAAAATGCTGGAGTAACTCAGGGGCTCAGGCAGCGTCTCTGGAGGAAAGTAATAGGTGACGTTTCAGGTCGAGGCCCATCTTCAGACTGAGACTCAGGGGAAAGGGAAACGAGAGATATTGACAGTGATATAGGAGGATACAGAACAAATGAGTGAAAGATATGCAAAACAGTAACAATGATAATGGAAATGGTCGATTGTTGGCTGTGGGCTTGGTGAAAACGTGTTACACAGACAAAGAAACTCACCAAATATGACAGTTAAACTAGTACAACGACTAAGGTGGAGGGGGGATGGAGAGAGAGGGGATGCAAGGGTTACTTGAAAATTTAAAAATCAATATTCATACCGTTGGCTTGCAAGCTTCCCAAGTGAAATATGAGGTACTATTCCTTCAATATGCGTTCGGCCTCTCTCTGACAATGGAAGGACTCTCTCAGGACTGAAAGGTCAGCATGGGAATGTGAAGCGGAGTTAAAGTGTTTGCTAAATCATTAGTTGTTGTGACTGGAAGTCCCATTATTACAGAACTTTCAGTCAGGGAAGGAAAATACATCCCCTGAATTAGTTTAGTTTAGTTTGTTGCCATGTGTACCGAGGTACAGTGAAAAGCTTTTGTTGCGCAGTAACCAGTCAGTGGAAAGATTATACATGTTACAATCGAGTCATCCACAGTGTACAGATGCATGATAAAAGGAATAATGTTTAGTGCAAGATAAAGTCCATAAAAGTCAGATTAAAGATTGTCCGAGGGTCTCCAATGAGGTCGATTCAGAGTAGTTCCCTAGTTAATAATAGAGTGGTTCAGTTGCCTGATAACAGCTGAGAACATTGAAGTCCGATAAAGATGTTTTCCAGTGAGGTAGATGGGAGGTCAGGACTGCACTCTAGCTGATGAGGGGACTGTTCAGTTGTCTGCTGACAGCTGGGAAGAAAGTGTCCCTGAAAGTGTTGGAAAGCCTCGAGCTGGATCGACTGTCGGCATTGAAACCGCGAGCTGGATCAACTGACCACACACACACACACACACACACACACACACACACACACACAGAGAAATACATCGCAAAGACTGGGGCCAGGGAAAGCGGGGGAGTGCTGTCTGAAATTCACATCCACGATGAAGAGGAAGGTAAAACGGCTGCACAGTAACGGTAAGTCCTTTAGAGAGGGTGGAGGGGGGGGGGGGGGGGGAGAAGGGGAGAGAAGGGGAGAGAAGGGGGGAGAAAGAGTAGAGACACTTTTAAGAAGTATAATAAAGTTTAGCGGGCATTTTATCTACCGGTAGATTTTCCTTGGTCCTGAAAACTCCAATGACCCAATCAAAATGCCCGGTCAGTGAAGGAGATTCCCTACGGCTGCCCGTAATTAAATAGCTACCCCACTCCACTGCACTACGAGTTCAAAAGAACCATGCCGACCAAATTTTAATTGCGGAAATTTTTCAACATGCTGTAAAAGTTTCCGCGACCTAGCTGAGGCCACGAGTATTTGGGAACTTCCCTCGAGCATGAAGGAGAGTTCCAGGGACCTCATAGGTAGCAATGTTACAAATTGTGAGATTTAAAAAATCAAGTCTGCAATTTATCCCATCAAATAAAGCATAAAAATAAGTTTAATTTGACACCTAATTCACTTTCATATCTTCAGTATTAAAAAAGTTATGGCTATTTTCATACTCGGAAATTAGCATTGTCAAAAGCCCATAACTTTCTTAAAAATTAAGAGAACTGAATGACATTTTCAGTTATTATAGATTGAAGCATTCTGAAACAAATATGAAACAATCTTGCTTGGATGACCTGAAATTAAAGCATATAATTAGCTAGTTACCTAATTGTAGCTAATTACAAAATGCAATTACTAGATCTAAACATCTATCCATTTCTTAAGAAAAGGTTAACATTTTTAAATAGCCTAAGTGTCCAAATAACATGCACACAAGAATTCACAATATAACATGATTTTTAAATCTCATTGTCATGAATTTATAGGCCAAATGGTAGGAATTTAATGTTTAATTCCCGCAAATTAATGGCTATTTTAATCATTTTGTGAGTGGGTTTTTGCGGAACGCGATCGTGTGGAATGTTGCGATTGCAGTGAATTTAAACCCCATATCAGCAGGAAAAATACTGCCGGTTCGTATGGCTCCTAAGTCACCTTTTCGCAACGTGAAATTTTGATTAAAGGCATCCTAAGAAGAAAGTTTATATGAAAAAATAAACGGTGTACCTTGCCTTGTCCCCTACGTGAGATCCGTCCCGTTGTCAGCGCTGACGGCATTAGAAGATTATTTTAATATTACTCCTGCTATTAAATTATCCAGCGCTAATTTTAATAAACTTAATAAAATGGCAGTGAAAGCGATTTTTCTTCAGCAACTAATCAGCCTGTTCAAAATCGATTTGAACAGGCTGAAGAAAAAATGCATTTTAAACCCGCCCTCCTCTTAATGGCGCCAAAGTCGCGCACACGGCCAGTGACAGAACTGCAGCGCCGCTGAAGGTAAGTTTTGTAACATACCTATCATAGGACCTACTAGAAACATAGAAACATAGAAATTAGGTGCAGGAGTAGGCCATTCAGCCCTTCGAGCCTGCACCGCCATTCAAAATGATCATGGCTGATCATCCAACTCCGTATCCCGTACCTGCCTTCTCTCCATACCCTTGATCCCTTAGCCACAAGGGCCACATCCAACTCACTCTTAAATATAGCCAATGAACTGGCACCTCAGAGAGAGAGAGACTCACCACTTCTGTGTGAAAAAAGTCTTTCTCATCTCGGTCTTAAAGGATTTCCCCCTTATCCTTAAGCTGTGACCCCTTGTCCTGGACTTCCCCAACATCGGGAACAATCTTCCTGCATCTAGCCTGTCCAACCCCTTAAGAATTTTGTAAGTTTCTATAAGATCCCCTCTCAATCTCCAAAATTCCAGAGAGTATAAACCGAGTCTATCCAGTCTTTCTTCATAAGACAGTCCTGACATCCCAGGAATCAGTCTGGTGAACCTTCTCTGCACTCCCTCTATGGCAATAATGTCCTTCCTCAGATTTGGAGACCAAAACTGTACGCAATACTCCAGGTGTGGTCTCACCAAGACCCTGTACAACTGAAGTAGAACCTCCCTGCTCCTGTACTCAAATCCTTTTGCTATGAAAGCTAACATACATTCGCTTTTTTCACTGCCTGCTGCACCTGCATGCCTACTTTCAATGACTGGTGTACCATGACACCCAGGTCTCGCTGCATCTCCCTTTTCCCAATCGGCCACCATTTAAATAATAGTCTGCTTTCCTGTTTTTGCCACCAAAGTGGATAACCTCACATTTATCCACATTATACTGCATCTGCCAAACATTTGCCCACTCACCCAGCCTATCCAAGTCACCTTGCAGTCTCCTAGCATCCTCCTCACAGCTAACACTGCCCCCCAGCTTAGTGTCATCCGCAAACTTGGAGATATTGCCTTCAATTCCCTCATCCAGATCATTAATATATATTGTAAAAAGCTGGGGTCCCAGCACTGAGCCCTGCGGTACCCCACTAGTCACTGCCTGCCATTGTGAAAAGGACCCGTTTACTCCTACTCTTTGCTTCCTGTTTGCCAGCCAGTTCTCTATCCACATCAATACTGAACCACTTTCCAAATGTGCTGCTATCCCATCTTTAATAACTGACTCTAGCAGTTTCCCCACTACCGATGTTAGACTAACTGGTCTGTAATTCCCCGTTTTCTCTCTCCCTCCCTTCTTAAAAGAGGGGTTACATTGGCTACCCGCCAATCCTCAGGAACTACTCCAGAATCTAAAGAGTTTTGAAAGATTATCACTAATGCATCCACTATTTCCTGAGCTACTTCCTTAAGTACTCTGGGATGCAGCCTATCTGGCCCTGGGGATTTATCGGCCTTTAATCTATTCAATTTACCCAACACCACTTCCCGACTGACCTGGATTTCACTCAATTCCTCCTTTGACCCACGGTCCCCTGCTATTTCCGGCAGATTATTTATGTCTTCCTTAGTGAAGACGGAACCAAAGTAGTTATTCAATTGGTCCGCCATATCCTTGTTCCCCATGATCAACTCACCTGTTTCTGACTGCAAGGGACCTACATTTGTTTTAACTAACCTCTTTCTCTTCACATATCTATAAAAACTTTTGCAGTCAGTTTTTATGTACCCTGCCAGTTTTCTTTCATAATCTATTTTTCCCTTTAAGCCCTTTGTCCTCCTCTGCTGGTCTCTGAATTTCTCCCAGTCCTCTGGTATGCTGCTTTTTCTGGCTACTTTGTACGCATCATCCTTTGCTTTGATACTATCCCTGATTTCCCTTGTTATCCACGGATGCACTACCTTCCCCGATTTATTCTTTTGCCAAACTGGGATGAACAATTTTTGTAGTTCATCCATGCAGTCTTTAAATGTCTTCCATTGTATATCCACGTCAACCCTTTTAGAATTGATTGCCAGTCAATCTTGGTCAATTCACATCTCATACCTTCAAAGTTACCTTTCTTTAAGTTCAGACCATTGTTTCTGAATTAACAATGTCACTCTCCATCCTAATGAAGAACTCAACCATATTATGGTCACTCTTGCCCAAGGGGGCTCGTACAACAAGGCTGCTAACTAACCCTTCCTCATTACTCAGTACCCAGTCTAAAATAGCCTGCTCTCTCGTTGGTTCCTCTACATGTTGATTTAGATAACTATCCCGCATACATTCCAAAAAATCCTCTTCCTGTGCCCCTGCCGATTTGATTCACCCAATCTATATGTAGATTGAAGTCACCCATTATAACTGTTTAGCCTTTGACACTAGGACCATGTGTCGACCATGCTGCGAATTTGAAGGTCGAAAAAAAACTCTTCTAAACTCACCGATTAGGCCGCCCAAGTGGGACAGCCCCTGAAGTGAGTAGGGTGAGACTCATCCTCGATTATGCTGGTGGCCTTGCCGAAGCAGCGTGACATGTAAATGGAGTCAATGGAAGGGAGGCAGGTTTGTGTGCCAGTCTGGGCCATCCACAATCATCAGTCTCAGATGGAGCTGTTCCCCAAACCATGCTGTGATGCATCCCGATAAAATGCTTTCTACGGTACGTTTGTAGGAGTGGGTAAGAATTGTTGGGGACATGCTGAATCTCCTAAATCTTCACAGTAAGTAATTGTGTTGGTGTGCTTTCTTTTGAATTTGTTCTATGATGAAGCTCTTGCATTGAGATTCTTCTCAGCTGCAAAATTGAAAAATCTACCAATGTAATTTAAAATACAAGTACGGACATTTCTGATGATTGCACACACTCCAATAATGAATTCTGCTCCATCGTCACGTATCATTGTGAATTTGGAGACACAGGAAGCTGCAGATGATGGAATCTTGCCTAGAACATAAAGTGCTGGAGTAAATCAACAGATCAGGCAGCATCTTTGGAGGATATGGAAAGGTGACGTGTTGGGTCAGGACCCTTCTTCAGACCATCTGAGAGCTGTCATCCAGTGATGTTGCCTGGCCTGCTGAGTTACTCCAGCACTGTGTTCATTGCGAGTCTGGAATTCAAAATAAAAGGGTTAAATAAAATAAAATAAAAAAATTTCCAGCACCGAACCAGCCTCAAGAATATAGAACCATTGGATTTATATTATATTACTTACTGACAAGTTTCCAAATGTATACGATCAAAAAAGGAAGAGATAAATTTTACAAATTTTACAAATGATTACTTTTACAAATTTGGAAAATAAATAATTGATTAGACCACATGCTGCCTTATAGCGCGAGATACCCAGGTACGATCCTGACTACGGATGCTATCTGTACTGAGTTTGCTCATTCTCCCTGTGACTGCGTGAATTTTCTCCAGGTGCTCCAGTTTCCTCCCACATTCCAAAGGTGTGAAGGTTAGTTTAATTTTCTTCTGTAATTTGCTCCTCGTGTGTAGGATAGAAATAGTATACAGGTGATCACTGGTCGGCATGGACTCAGTGTGCTGGAGGGCCTGTTTCCATGCTGTATTTCTAAACTAACTTAAACTAAACTAAACTAAACATAACAAAACTAAACTAAATTAAACTAATCTAAACAGAAATGTTGAATAACATGTCAAATTAAGGAAGAAGTGACTCTTTAAGGAACCCTTAGTATCAAATGGAATTGGTTATAGGACCAAACTGAGCTGAATTTAGCCTGGCCTCCAGGCTTGTTGACCAAGGTTGAGATCAGCACATATTTACCTGGGCAGGATATGGAGGGCAAATTTATCTAGACCTCAACTATGTACTGCTGAGGCCCTGCCCCCCTGTACACCCAGACAGAGAATGTGAATCTATCAAAGCTGGACATCTCTTCTTAACAGTATTTATATGCCTCTGATACTCAGAAAAGTTTTAAAGATTATGAAATAGGTAAGAGAAACAGAAGTAACTAAAAACACAAGAAAACATTAGGAATAATTAAAAGCAGTAAATAAAATAATAAAAGTCACAACTAGTCTATAGAGCTAGGATACTCAATCAACTGAATGGGAAAATCATAAATGTAAATAAGCAATTCACAAACTCTTAAACTGTGCAACATCTTTTAATGATAGCACATGGTATTACATACATCATCAAGCACTGGCTATATTCTTCTACTGAACTGTACCCAGGGGGGGAAGGCGTTATGATTGATGTTAACTAGGCGGGGTTAATGGTACTGAGGTAGCTATATTATTGGTTGCATATATAAGCCATCTACATCCTTCCCCTTAGAAAATCAACCACAACAACAAAATTAAACAGCAGAATTAAACAAAATCGCCATAACGAACAGGTGGCTTACTAATCCGGCCCGAGCGGTAACAGATGTCTCCCCCTTCCCCCCGAAAGAGCAGAAGAATCAGGAGGACGCGAGGCAGCTGGGGAACCAGGGAAGGGCGGTGGGGTGGTAGAAGCAGGAGAGTGAGAACCGCGACCGGCAACAAGTGACCCGCGCAGAGGGGAACAGGGCGCTCGATATGGGGATCGAGACATTGCAGGGAACACTGGCTGGGACGGCAGCCGGCTGCTGGTATGAGAGTGGCGGGGCATAGGGCCCCGGGGGCTGCAGCTTCGGCTCATTAACCGCCAGCAGGTGTTATCGGCTTCTTCGGTAGATAGTTCCCTCATAGCCGACCAGGTACGAACGAGGTGAGTCGGCCACCCCAACCACGGTAGCCAGACGGGAGTGACCACCGGTGGTCTGCAACCAAACACCTGTCAAGGCAACAGAGGATTGAGTGGTCTGCACCCCTTTAGGGGAGTCAGGATCAGCGCGGTGTGCGACGTTGACAAAGTGGGTGAAATCAAATTCAAACGTGGCCCAGCGCTCAGTGATGTCAGCATCAAAGACAAGCTGTGCGGGCTTTCTGCAAGAGGACGCCATGGTCAGAGAGATTAAGCACAAATAGGCATAAATCAAAAGAAATAAATAAAACCCGATAGACAGGAGACGCAGGTATCTTCCAGCTTCGACGCCATGTAAATAAGCAATTCACAAACTCTTAAAGTGTGCAACATCTTTTAATGATAGCACAGGGTATTACATACATCATCAAGCACTGGCTATATTCTTCTACTGAACTGTACCCATGGAGGGGAAGGCGTTATGATTGATGTTAACTAGGCAGGGTTAATGGTACTGAGGTAGCTATATTATTGGTTGCATATACAAGCCATCTACAATAAAGTTATAGTGTACAGCATGGAAATAGGCCCTTGCCGACAAAGTGATTGTATGCGAGTCCTGGATGCTGCAGGATTGTAGAAATGGATTCTTCAGCATAATGCAAAAGCATTACGATCAGTGTCTGCAACAGTAGTTCAGAGATGGATCAGAGTGTTAGATGGATCTGCAGAAGAATTGCAGAAGTCCAGGACTTACCTGGGAGTGGTTCAATGCCACAGTTCCCTTCAGAGCTATTAATCATAGCCAAAACCACGCAGCCACCTTGTTAACAAATTGAACGAAACATGAGATATATTTTCTTTTGTGAAGAGATTACCAGCTACAAAAATGCAGGGGACATGAGCAAGAGCAAGTATCAAAGTATTCTGTTCATAGTGACTGTCAAAGGCTGATGGTAATGGAGTCAATTTATTCCCGGCTACATCTATAACCTCACAGAAATATCCAGCCAATATCCTGCCTCAAGCAGAAGTTGTTTTAGTTTATGGAGATTCTTCACAGGCATCAGAGACGATGTTTGACAAGCAGATTACTGGGCGATTAAAGGCACTGGCAATAAGTGAGAGTCTATTAACTAGCTGTACAATGTACAAAAACATTCCTTTCTGTAATTCAAGACCATACTTGGGGGAAGGAAGCTAAGCTCATGAAGTTTCTATTGTTAATGCTTCCTACAAAGTATGTAATGAACTACTTCATACAAAAACACAAAGCATTCCTCAAAGAAAATGACACAGAAATTATACACTACAAGAGGAACTGCAAAATATGGACTAATCTAACATGAGATGGTCTATGAATTTATATATCCAATAAATGCTCTAATTTTAAACATTGAAGGATTAATTCTGAATGGCTCTGCAAAGAGAGTTTGACTATTGTCAGAAATATTTTACCTGTTGATTGGTTTACTATCTATGGATGTAATGTAACTATTTAATACGGGTTCACAAGTTCATGTCATAGGAGCAGAATTAGACCATTTGACCCATCGAGTCGACTCCGCCATTCAATCATGGCAGATCTATCTCCCCCTCTCAATCCCATTCTCCCGCCTCCCCATAACCCTTGACAACCTTACTGATCAAGAATGTGTCAATCTCAGAAATACCTGCATGATTGGTCGTGCAGTCCATGACAATGAATTCCACACGTTCACCACCCTCTGACTAAAGAAATTCCTCCTCATCTTTTTAAAAGTACATTATTTTATTCTGAGGCTATGCCCTCTGGTTCTAGACTCTCCTATCAATGTATAATCACTGCATTTTGCATTTAGTGCACACATTTACAATGTTAGTAATTACCCTATTAATCTAATAATATATTTTATATATAAGATATTCGTAGGCAAATACTTGATCCAACTACACTGGCCTTAATCAGTTTGATTATTGTCCTGGCATTGTATAGTAATTTCACAGGATCACATATGTGCATTAGGTCCTTAAACCGGTAGAGTCTGAAGAACGTCACCTGTTCCTTTTCCCTAGAGATGCTGCCTGGCCCACTGAGTTACTCCTGCATTCGTGTGTATGTTCGATGTCTGATAAAAATACATCTATTGATGGTCCTGAACACATCTTCAGTGATGTAACCTGGGATCATTGGGTGTTTCGAGTCTTTCAACACAGACACCTTCACCCAGGCGACCCAGCCATGGTTGATCAGACCACAACTTGTGTTCGGGTGGCATTCGCTCCTCCCCATGGACCTCCTCTCCTGATCCAGAGCCATCTCGAGGCCTTCTCCGTTGCCTCTGTTGTGTTCTTGATGGCTCTTCTCCTCTCCATTCCGTTGATGCTAGCAACCAGCATCTGCAGTTCCTTCCCAGACACTCGATAATACACTACTAACGTAGAGTTAAGAGAAAGTCTGGTATAAGGTCGATATATATAATTGTAAATGTATTATTGCAATATATTTACAGTTATATTAAAATGTAATATTATTGTTCACTATATGTTCTATTCTATGTTCTATTGTTCTATTCTATGTTCTATGTTCTATTATTATTTCATTCTGATAAATGATAATGGTGTTCTATTTATTAATCTAATCTGATATTACTCTGCCAAGCAGCCCAGTAAAATGACTTTAGCTTGGACTAAATTGTGAACCTCAGCAGAATAATATTATTTTTAAAATGCAAAGATCTGATTAATTATATATATTTTAGAACTATGATTCACAGACTAAATAGATATATAATTAATAGACAAGATAATTCGCTGAGAACAAAGGCATTATTGAATTATCTGGTATATTTTTCAGGCCTTGTCCTTGTGTAAAAAAATCCAATGTTATTTTAAATAATCATTGACAGTACAGCCTTATATTTAAAGTATTGCCTTGAGTAAAGGATGATCCATCATTCATGGAAGTTGAACTAATTTACGGTCATGTATCATACACATTTTACATAAATTTAGATAAGACGTTAAATTATTTGCTTTCTGAGCCAGGGGAAATAGGACTGTGCTCCCTTTTGCTTTCAAAATGTTACAGATTATCGGTCAATAGGTTTTTAGGTGTTTTGAATTCTGCTTTTACGGATTGACTTGTTTTGCCAATCTTTAAAGCTGAAGACTTCTTTGTTTGGCTATTTTTCTGTTTGTTTGACTGAAATTACACATAACCAGCTTCAAAAACTTAACGGGCCATTTAGGAAATCAATGTTGATAAAATCAAAATGACCACTAAAATGTACCAAAAATTACAATAAAAACCACATATTTTTTGAGACAACATTGGACAACAATTAGAAATTCAGAGTTTTGCAGCACATTTGATTTTAGATATCCTGGTTAGCATTTACTAGATGGGCTGAAGGTCCTGTTTCTGCACTGTGTTCCGCCATAAGGCTAGAAAGACTAATTTGGTGTTAATATCAATACATTTATATTCTAAGAATATCTAAAACGACTGCACATCAATGAACTACGTGTTGGGTACAGTCACATTTGTTTTATTTTAGTCAATTGTGCAACAGTGAGGAACTGTGAGAAGCAAGAACATAAACCTGTATTGGTGATGATAGTTGGCATATGTTGGCCACTTACTGGGAGAACTCCTGCATTGATTATGTCATTGAATCATACAGCATAGACACCAACTAATCCATGCTGCCAATATGCCCCGTCCAAGCTAATCCCATTTGCCCATGTTTGACCCATATTCCTCTGAACCTTTCCCATCCAGGTACCTGTTCAAGTGCCTTTTACCTGCCTCAACTACGTTCTCTGGCAGCTCGTTCCATATACCCATCACTCTCTCAATGAAAAAGCTGCGCCTCAGGTTTGTATTATCTTGTCCCTCTGACCTTAAACCTATGTCCCCTAGTTGTTGATTTCCCTAAAAGACTGAAAGTGCTGAAGTAACTCAGCGGGTCGGGCAGCATCTCTGGAGAACATGAATTGGTGATGTCTTGAGTCGAGACCCTTCTACACACTGCTACCCTGAATAAAAGTCTCTGCATTCATCCTACTTATTTCCCTCAAGACTTTATACTTCTATTTCTTCTACCAGTGGGATCACCTTATGGCTCAGTTATTAATTGTTTTAACATTCTGATGACTTGATTGTTGAAATCGAGGTTAGTGCTTCAGGCATATGCTGACAGTGTGATGTACTTAGTTTAGGTTAGTTTAGTTTAGTTTAGTTTAGACACAGTGCAGAAACAGGCCCTTTCACCCACAGAGTCCGCACCGACCAGTGATCCCCATCTTTGGATTGTGGGAGTTCCCAGAGAAATCCTACGCAGTTATGGGGAGCATGTACAAACTATGTACAAACAGCAGCTGTAGTTAGGATTGAACTTGGGTCTCTGGCGCTGTAAGACGGCAACTCTTCTGCAGTGCTACTGTGTCGCCCCCAAGTACTAGATCTTCAATTCACCATGATATTGATCGCTGGATTCTTTTAGGTGTACATAAATGATTTTACTTCGTGAAGACCCTGCCAGCACACATGCGCGGCATATCGTCGCGCGCATTTGCATCAACAAGCTGGGGGGGGGGGAGTGCGCTCTCTCCTCCAGATCCTTCATAAGGGCCGGCAGGTAAGTGCTTACCTTTACTCCACAGGATGGACAAGGGCAAGCGGACGGCGACGCTCTCCAGGAGCCGTGCTGCATCGACCAGCCAGCGGCCTTTGTCCCCGGAGCTGCAAGCACCACCGGCAGCTTCAGGACGTATGGGGGCAAGAATGCGGAAGTCGGGCGCTCCCGCTACTTTAGCGCCCGACTCATCACCTGAGTGGTTTACCGCCCTGGAGCTGGATACAACTGATCCAGTCTTCGAGCCCCCTTCCCCCAAGAAAAGAGGGGGGAAACCGGTACGTACAAAGGGGCCTCACTCATCGCCAGCGACTTCACCCCGAGTTCCAGTAGACCCGAGGGGGCTGGGCCGGGGGACAGCTGCACTACAGGGGAGCCCTACAGCTGTGCTCCACCACGTACCACTGCCAGGGAGATCTGCCGTAGTGCAGTCTGGCAGATCTACTGCTGTGTCGAGCAGGCCTGCAGGAGCAGGTGCTGCCGACAAAACACCCCGTCAGGCTGCGGTCAAGGGCGGAGGTGGCAGCAGTAGACGGTCGGTCAGCTCAGCTCTGGGAGCGGCTGACCATGCTCCTCCATGCCAAAAATTGGGCGATTGTGGAGGTAAGCCTGCACGGACTCCGGGGAGTCAGGTTCCGAGGGCCGGCGCCGATCCAACTCACCAGCCTTCGTATCAGACAGGTGGGCCGCCACAGTCTGGAAGAAGACAGACTAGTGGAGAGTCCGTGCGGGAGTCGTATGAGCTTACATGGGCTGTAGGCCATGACAACCTGCCATTGGACCCTAGACAGCACCTTACGGAGGTGTGGTCCGATGGTGGAAGCCCCAGTGATTTCGCAGGGCCTGGGGAAGTCGGCTTGTCCGCTGCACATAGCAGGGACGGTCGCATAGAGCGGTTGGAGCTCTTAGTGGAGCAACTCCTCCAGCAGGACCGGGACCGGGAAGAACAGGACTCACGGGCATCCACAAGCCGTGCAAGGAGTCCTCTCAGTATCTCGTCGTCACCAGCCAGAAGTGCTAGCAGTTGCCCAGCCGCTGTATTTGAAGACGACCCGGGACAGCCAGTGACCGCTGAGCCAGAGCATGAGGAGGATATGCTGGACGTGGTGGGTAAGTTTGCCGCTACTACACAGTGAGGAACCCCTGCACCACAAACTGGCGGGCACCATTGATTACCTGACTACTCACCAACTCCAGAGTCAGGTACTCAATGATACTATGGAGAAAATAAAACCGCCCGAGAACTGCATCAACCTCAGTGTGCCCTTGGTTAATGCTCAAATCTGGGGACACTTGAGTACGGCCACCAGGATGCAGGATGTCCGCCTCCAGCGTATCTTAAAGGTTCTCTCCACGGGCATAACGCCGTTTGCTAGGACCCTTGACGGGGATAATGTGTCCAGTGAACAGCAAGATGCCCTGGCACTCCTATGCAACACCCAGTATGAGATCAACTGCCTGCGTAAGAGCTCCATTAAGCCCTCACTCAACCCCAAATTCGCGGGGTTGTGCCGTCCATCAACCGCCTCATCATTTGTTTGGAGACCTGTCCAAACAAGTGAAGGAAATAGACGAGGAGGCCAAAACAGCTGGCCTCATGAAACCTCCTACGACTAGACTTCACCCATACCACCGGCAACAACCACACACAAACTGGAAACCGCGGCTGCCGGACAGGACACAAAGGACCTATCCACCTCCACTTCCCCAAACACAACAACCTTTTTTAGGACAAGGCCAACAGCGGCCTGCATGGAAGATGCGGCCGCCATCCCGTCAACCTCCACAACGTCCACCCAAAACGCCATACGTGAGGAACCGTCGTTAACCATGGAGGTAAGGGGGCCTGGTTCCTATCACACCGTAGCATCCCCTCCTGCACAAAGTGGTGGGCGATTGCGGGTTTTTTTGGGAATATGGAACACTATCACTACAGATGAGTTTATTTTACAAAGTGTTCAAGGCTATGTTATAGAATTTGTTGGTAGTAAAACTCCCCCTACCCAGCATTCGCCTCATCGGAAATTTACACTATCCCAAAAAGAGGTGGAGGCAGGACATGCTGAAATTATACGGCTAGCAGCAAAAGGGGTAATTGGCAAGACAACGCACGAACCTCTTGAGTTTGTGTCTAACATTTTCACCAGAATTAAAAAAGATGGGGGATGTCGGATTATAATAGACCTAACTGAGCTGAACACTTTTGTACAATATACCCACTTCAAAACGGATATTTTTGAAACAGCCAAGCAGATGCTTTACCCGGGGTACTTTATGGCATGCATCGATTTAAAAGATGCATACTATACGGTGCCCATCTCTGAGGCTCACAGGAAATTTCTAAAGTTTGTCTGGAAGGATCAATTATGGGAATACAAAGCATTGCCCAATGGAATCACCACAGCCCCTAGGCTGTTTACAAAATTAGTAAAACCTATATTGGCTCTTCTCCGACAACAAAATTATATGGTTATGGCATATTTGGATGATATCCTTATAGTGGGTCAGACCCTCCAATTGGCTACACGGGCAGTGGCTGCAACTAAGGCTCTCTTCGAGAAGCTGGGATTTGTAATCCATCCAGACAAGTCAAAATTGCACCCGGTACGGGTTATGGATTATTTGGGGTTCACCCTAGACACCAACTTAATGATGATTACCATCCCAACCAATAAAGCTACTGCTATAAAAGAAGAGTGCCACAGTCTTGCTTGCGCCAGCCAGTTTCGACTGAACTGCATTAACAGCCTTCCTCCATCAGACTTACGGCAGTGTGATAGCATGGACGTTGTCCAGGGCGTGAAATCACAGAGCTTTGAAATCTTCATGAAGTCACTCACGTGACTCCGAAGTAAAATAGTAAGATTAAACGAGAACCTACCAAGTTTGAAGGTTGATCTTTATTTTACGAGGAGTCGCGGTGAGGGATTTCGTGCCCCCCGCTCCCACCCTCTATCATAAGGTCAACTCGGAAGTTCTACGTTCTTCATCTTACTATTTTCAGTCATGGTGCGTTCTGTGATTCCACACCGCTGCTTTGAAGGATGTCGCGCATGCGTGCTGGCGGGGTCTTCACGAAATCCCTCACCGCGACTCCTCGTAAAATAAAGATCAACCTTCAAACTTGGTAGGTTCTCGTTTAATCTTACTATTATGTTCCGGAAGTGAGTATTCTCTCACATGTCTCTCATTTAACCAGCACAAACAGATTATATGTTCATATTATTGTAACTGCTGAGTTTCAAGGTTTGATGCAGCTTGGAGACATGACCTTTGGCATATTGAGACTATGTCTAAAATCTAGTACTCATTTACGTTAATACTGCATCAGTCCCATTCTATTCTCCTCAAATTCCCGTCAATTCCCAGTCCCCACCCCAACCTAGATACCGGCACTACCTCCCTAAACATTCAAGGCTGATTAACTTTGCAACGTGCATGTTTTAGGGATTTGGGAAGAACCTGGAATGCCTGTGGGGAACTCACGTGATTGTAGAGGGAATGATGGTGCTAAAGGTCGGGACTGATCCAAGTTGTGAGGCAGAAGCTCTGCTTTACCAATACACCATTCACTGTGGGAGTTTGACAGTGGACAAATGGCTCTTGTGCTTCCTACATTACCTAAGTGACTACATTTAAAAAATACCTTAGGAGCTGCCAGAGACACAGGTTCAATCTTGACCTTGGGTGCTCCTGTTTCCTCCCACATCATAAAGACATGTGGGTATGTAGGTTTATTCCCCTCAAAGTGTGCAAGGAATCGATGTGAAAGGGGGGTAATATAGAACCAGTGTGAACAGGTGATCGATGGTCAGCATAGACTCAGTCAACCGAAGGGCCTCTTTCATGCTCTATCAGTTTACAGGTAAGTGGTGAGAGGTGAAAGATCTGCCACAAATGTGAAGCAGGTGCCAACAAATGGCCTGCTCCTACTCCTATTTCTTATGTTGTTATGTTCTCATGCAAGAACACGAAATGAGGCTGAGGTGAATGCAATGTAAAAAAACTAATCACAAAATGTTACAAACATAAACTGCCACTGGTGAGGGAGAAATACTTAGAGATGAACCAATCTGAAGAAGTGCAGGTCATTCCTAGCAGAATTTATGTGGTTTAATTTTGTTTGCAATGAGCTTTGCAAAACGCATTGTAAGGAGTTTTAAATTGGATAGAATATCTTAATAACATTTTATCTGTAGATGCTAACCTTGAGACGTAGAATAATTTAGAAATACTAGTGTCGGCCCCAAAGGGCCAATAGAAAAACAGCTGCCACTATGCAAAAAAATGTGAACTGATACTTTGGGAATAGGTGACGCTTTAAAGTCACAATATAGAGTTTCATGACTGTGTCTAAGACAGGAACAGCTTAATAACTTCATTTATCCCTCCTTATCCTTTGCAAACCGCATGTCACTTTACATCCCTGACTCTGTGTCTGTGTGGATATAGCATTTCATTAGAAAAAAATAATTGTGTTTATGGAGACATTTCTACTGCAGATAAGCAGACTGCGGTCACCTGATTTTCTCTGTCATCCTCTCTTTGCAACTTTATAGAGGTACAATCTTATCTCTGCTTCTTGCCAGGACTATTTAGCTCAAGGAGACTGTCAAATCCAATCTGCAGGGGCTGGACATAGCAGCAGAAAATCATAACAGGGGAATGGTGTTAGTTTGAAGTAATATTCAGCAGCTGTTTTCTATCCGCAGAGGATCTTTCATTTCTCTTTCAGCAGCTAATGATGTCTTCAAAGTTTCAATGAGGGAAGGCATAATTGATTGCAATGGTACAGTGTACAACACGAGAAACTCTGTTGTGGGGAATTAATTTATTTTGGCAGAGTTGGTTGTGGTCCGGAAAATAGAAAAATTATTTTAAAAAAGTGGTGAGCATATAAATTGTTTGCAGTAATTCATCGCTGAGAGATAGTTGAAGAATTGCTTTGTTGTTTTATTGTTTGAATTGCCTGGAAATTAATTACCAGTTTGTAACATTCAATGCACGGTGAGACAGTGCCAATGTATTGTCCTCTGCCCCAGAAATGTATTCAGATCTTTGTATCCAGAGATAAGCTAATAATGCTGCTCTATAGCAAGTTTAATGCAATAGTGTTTAAATTTCTTTGCTAATGTGCAGGCGTTTGTGGCTTTACCATTCCATGGCAACATCTTCCCCTCTTTTCTTAAAGGTACATTGCCCTAACTAGGGTTCCTGCAATTTCGTATCTCGAAATTGAGGGAGTGCAGCGTAGGTTTACAAGGTTAATTCCCGGGATGGCGGGACTGTCATATGCTGAGAGAATGGAGCGGCTGGGCTTATATACTCTGGTAAGCCATTTAGAACGGAGACAAGGAAACACTTTTTCTCACAGACAGTTGTGAGTCTGTGGAATTCTCTGCCTCAGAGGGCGGTGGAGGCCAGTTCTCTGGATACTTTCAAGAGAGAGCTGGATTGGGCTCTTAAAGATAGTGGAGTCAGGGGATATGAGGAGAAGGCAGGAAGGGGGTACTGATTGGGGATGATCAGCCATGATCACATTGAATGGCAGTGCTGACTCGAAGGGCCAAATGGTCTACTCCTGCACCTATTGTCCATTGTCTATTGTCGATTGATCCAGGAGTCTTTCTTCTTACGTATGACTGTTGGGATTTTCTGCCAGCAGTTCACAAGTTCACGTTATCGGAATAGAATTAGGTCATTTGGCCCATCAAGTCTACTCTGCCATTCAATAATGGCTGATCTCTGCCTCCCCATAACCCTTGACACCCGTTCAAATCCAGAATTTGTCCATCTCTGCCTTAAAAATATCCACTGACCTGGCCTCCACAGCCTTCTGTGGCAATGAGATCCACAGATGAACTACCCTCTGACTAAAGAAGTTCTTCATCACCTCCTTTATAAAAGAGGACCCTTTAATTCAGAGGTTATGACCTCTAGTCTAAGACTCTCCCACCAGTGGAAACATCCTTTCCACATCCACTCTATCAAATGCCTTTCATTATTCTATAAGTTTCTATGAGGCCCCCCCTCAACCTTCTAAACTCCAGCGAGAAGAGGCTCAGTGCCTTCAAACACTCATCATATGCTAACCCACTCATTCCTGGAATCATTGTTGTGAATCTCCTCTGGACCCTCTCCAGATCCAGCAAGTACTTCCTCAGATATGGGGCCCAGATTTGCTCCAAATGTGGCCTGACCAGCGCCTTATAGAAGCTCAGCATTACATCTCTCTGTTGCAACAAACAGGAATAGTTGAATCATTTAATCTGCTTTCCCCTCCTTACCCTGGGACTTCTTTAAGCGGGTTTTACGAAATGCAATGCACACTGGGAAATTGTTTTTCTGTTGGCGTGATTCAATTATTTTACATTTGTTGACCAGCACTTTTGTTTAGATGGGTGAAAGTTTTCATTGGAAAGTTAAGAATTGCATTTCCGTATATCTTTGTGATATTTAGTGCAACAATAATATTTTTCGTGGCTCTTATTCTGAGAAAGTAAATGAATTATTATTAACCTCTGTATAGGCACATATATAAAATAGCCTCGTGCCCAGAGTAGGGGAATTGAGAACCAGAGGTCAGAGGATTAAGGTGAAGGGGGAAAGATTTAATAGGAATCTGAGGGGTCACTTTTTCACACAAAGGGTGGTGAGCATACAGAATGAGCTGCCAGAGGAGGTAGCTGAGGCAGGGACTATCGCAACATTTAAGAAACAATTAGGTACATGGATTGGACAGGTTTAGAGGGATATGGGCCAAATGCAGGCAGATTGGGACTAGTAGATGGGGCATGTTGGTCAGTGTGGGAAGTTGGGCCGAAGGGCCTGTTTCCCTGCTGTATCACCGTATGACTCCATGAGTTCATTAGCAAAAAATGTAAGCATTTGGTTTTTGCATCCCTTAAGTAATTTTACTTTATGTCTTTGATTCATTACAAGCATTTAAGAATCGGGGCACAAAAGGGTAATCCATATCTTGAAAAAGAAAAGGAGGATTTTCAGTCTTTGCTATTTGCTAAATGTACCAAATGGTTTCAATGGAATGAAGGTAATTACTTACACCTTAAACTGGACAGGTGTCAATAGCCTCAAAGATCCAGTATGTATTTAGTTGTTCAATCTCATTTCTACAGGGCAGTTACTGTAATGACTTACTTCAAAGTAAAGTTACTAAACCTGTTTCAAGTTGCTGCTCTATGCTAAATAGTCTTCCAGTACAGCTATGGGGGTCTCTGTTGAGGCTAAAGTGCAGCAGATTGTTTTTATCCTTTGTAATACATGCATAGTTTACAAAGTCCTTGATTTTAATTCCCTTTGCTATTTTCCATCAGCAAAGGGGTCAACAAAAAGGGGTGTAGGTTCAGAGTATTTGGTGGAAGGATAAGCAAGGAGGTGTGGAAGTTTTTTTTTTACACACAGTGGGTGGCAGTAATTGGATGGATGGAACTCACCGCCTGAAAGGATAATAGAACCGGAAAACCTAATTCCATAAAAGCGATGCACGGATACATACATGAACAGCTGTGACCTGCAGGAACTAAACTAGACATAAAGTGTTGGAGTAACTAAGCAGGTCAGGTAGCATCTCTGGAGAACACAGATTGGTGATGTTTCGGGTCGAGATCTTTCTTCAGACTGCTATCCTGGGTAAAAGGCTTTGTATTCACCCTATCTATTCCCCTCATGACGTTATACTTCTATTCTTCACTCAAATTGTCACCTATCCATATTCTCCACAGATGCTGCTTGACCTGCTGAGTTACTCCAGCACTTTGTGTCATTTTTTTGGTAAGCCAGCATCTGCAGTTCCTTGTGACTAGCTGCAAGAACTAGTTCTGGAAGACAATCATAATATGTAACCGATACATGGGTATGTATTAATGAGATGTGTGCCTGCCCTTGTCCTTGAAGGAACTGCCATTGCTGGTTTACTCTGAAGATAGACATAAAATGCTGTAGTAACTCAACGGGTCACCATCCTCTGGAGAAACGAACCGGTGACGTTTTGGGTTGAGACCCTTCTTCAGAGAGTCAGGGGTGCCCTTCCCAATCCCAGACTGATCTTTCTATCCTGGGCCTCTACTGTCAGGATGAGGCCACACACAAATTGGAGGAACAGCACCACTTATTTTGCTTGGGCAGCCCTGCAGCATGAACCCTGCAGCATGAAGATTGATTTCTCTAACTTCAAGTTACCCTTGCATTCCCTCTCTCTCTGCCCCTCCGCCACCCTAGTCGCCTTGCTAGTTTCACTGTTCTTATCACTTCGGTATAACCTCCTCCTCAGCCAACAATGGACCATTGTGGGCTCTTGGCCATCGGAGTTGTCTGTGCTTTGTTTTGTACCTTTTCATACGTCTGGCCTCCCTCTCCCCTCACTCTGAAGAAGGGTCTCGACCTGAAATGCCACCAATTCTTTTCTCCAGAGATGCTGCCTGACCCGTTGAGTTACGCCAGGATTTTGTGTCTATTAACAGATCTGTTTTAATCTGTATAAAAATATGAGAACAGAAACAGATAGATAATGTTCCGGAACATATGCTTATAGGTATATTTCAAGAGTCAAGAGTGTTTTATTGTCATATGTCCCAGAGAGGACAATGAAATTCTTAAGGGCCTGTCCCACTTTTGGCGATTTTTTCGGCGATTGCCGGCATCATTGACTGACAATACAGGTCACCGAATAATTAGCGGCGTGTTGTGACGGTGACACGGCGTGATGACGTATGACGCCCGGTGTTTTTTCAAGTGTCGCAACATTTTTTTTTTTGCTACTGGCTTTTGAAATGTTCAAAATCATTTGGCGACACTAATATGCCGTCAGCAGTCGCCGAAAAAAATCACAAAGTGGGACAGGCCCTTTCTTGCTGCAGCACAACAGAATATGTATACATAGTACAAAATGGGAGAAAAAAAAGAAAAAAGTTCAGTGTGTATATATACACATACACACACATAATCATTAAATAAACAAATATAGTGCAATATTAATGATAGTCTGTTGCAGTTCAGAGCTTATTTGTTGTCGTGTTTAAAAGCCTGATGGTTGTAGGAAAGAAGCTGTTCCTAAACCTGGACGTTACAGTTTTCCGGCTCCTGTACCTTCTACCCAATGGTAGTGGTGAAATGAGTGCAGCAACTTCGAATAGATTCCTTCGATGTCAGAGCAGGTGATGGACTGGGCAGTGGTCATAACTTTTTGCAGTCCTTTCCGTTCCTGGACGTTCAAGTTGCCGAACCAGACCACAATGCAACCAGTCAATATTCTCTCTACTGTGTACCTGTAGACATTCAAGAGAATCCTCGTTGACATCCCAAATCTCCGTAGTCTTCTCAGGAAGTAGAGTCGCTGATGTGCCTTCCTGTTAATTGAATCAGTGTGCTGGGGCCAGGAAAGATCTTTGGAAAATGCATGCCCAGGAATTTGAGGTTTTTGACCCTCTCCACCATCGTCCCATTGATGTAAACAGGATTGTGGCTCCTCATCCTTCCTCTACTGAAGTCCACAATCAGTTCCTTGGTTTTACTGATATTGAGAGCCAGGTTGTTGTTCTGGCATCATTTGGTCAAACGGTCGATCTCGCTTATATTCTGACTCGTCACCATCTGAAAATCGTCCAACAACAGTGGTGTCGTCGGCGATCTTGATGATGGAGTTCGCATTATGTCTGGCTACACAGTCATGGGTATAGAGTGAGTAGAGCAGGGGGCTGAGCACACAGCCTTGGGGTACTCCCGTACTGATTGTTACCGAGGATGAAGTGTTTCTGCCAATTCGAACAGACTGTGGTCTGTGGATGAGGATGTCAAGGATCCAATTGCAGAGGGATGCACAGAGACCCAGTTCCGTGAGCTTTTCTACTCCAGCAACAATAATTTGATCATTATACATAAGAAAACATTTTGAATTTTGAATATTCTGTCAATTCTTAGTGAATAATTGAGATGGATCAAAGGCACTTTTTCCTAATTCATTATTATTTTAAAGAGCCATGGATGATTCATGAAGAGGATAGTTTTTGCTCATAATATATGGTTGTGTTAAACAATTGCATATGTTTAACCTGTGGTATTAAATAATTGCTTTGTTTACCTGTGGTAGCATTTTAAACAGTGGTATTGTTCACCCATGACGTAATTAGGCATCTGCGTTATTCACCTATAATAATGAGACAATTGCATTGCTCAACCACAATTTAATTGCCTAATTATCTAACTAAATTGTTCAGATTATTTCATCATTAGGTATATGATATATGCATCATTACATTGTTCTGAATTTGGTGACAAATTTACATCAGTGGGCTTGTTATGAGTAACATAAACTGATTTTGGTTCAGTTCCAGTATTTGAAAGGAGATCCCAAACATATAGGACATAAAGAATGAACACAAAATGCTGGAGTAATTCAACAGGTCAGGCACTTTGTGTCTATCTTTGGTATTAACCAGTATCGGCAGTTCCTTCCTACAAACTATGTGTCTATCAAGTGAAATGTTCTAATTGCTTTAAATAAAGTAAATAGAACATTGGCTTAACTTGCAAAATGAGGAATTATTTTATTACATAAAGGAAATGAAATGCTGGAGTAACTCAGCGGGTCAGCAGCTTCCCTGGAGAACAGGGATGGGTGGCGTTTTGGCTTGGAACCCTTCGTCAGTCACATTTCAAATCCTGAAGATAGACACAAAATGCTAGAGTAACTCAATGGGCGTCAGTGGGCTTGTAATAAATGTCAGTCAATGGTCTATCTCCTGTGATGGAGACGGTGAGACCAAGAAAGGGGAGGGAAGTGTCGGAGATGGTCCAAGTGAATTTGAGAACAGGATGGAAATTAGTAGTGAAGTTAATGAAGCCCATGAGTTCTACATGGGTGCAGAAGGTTGCCATGATGCAGTCGTCAATATAGCAGAGATCGGGTTTTGGGATAGGGCTAGTGTATGCCTGGAACAAGGATTGTTTGATGTACCCTAAAAAGAGGCAGGCATAGCTGGGGCCCATGCAAATGGCTACACCTTTGATTTGGAGGAAGTGGGAGGAGTCGAAGGAGAAGTTGTTAAGACTGTGAACCAGCTCTGCTAGGCGGAGGAGAGTGTTAGTAGTGGGAAATTGGCTGGTTCTGCGGTCGAGGAAGAAACTGAGGGATTCCTGGTGGGGGATGGTGGTGTAATGTGATTGGACATCCATAATAAAGATGAGGGAACGGGGACTTGGAAAACAGAAGTCATTAAAGAGAGAAAGAGATTTGAGTATCGGAGCAGGGAGGTTCTACTGCAGTTGTACAGGGTCTTGGTGAGACCACACCTGGAGTATTGCGTACAGTTTTGGTCTCCTAATCTGAGGAAAGACATTCTTGCCATAGAGGGAGTACAGAGAAGGTTCACCAGACTGATTCCTGGGATATCAGGACTTTCATATGAAGAAAGACTGGATAGACTTGGCATATACTGGCTAGAATTTAGAAGATTGAGGGGGGATCTTACAGAAACCTACAAAATTCTTAAGGGGTTGGACAGGCTAGATGCAGGAAGATCGTTCCCGATGGAAGGGCCGAGAGGACCTGTTTCCGTGCTGTAATTGTTATATGATGTTGGGGAAGTCCAGAACAAGGGGTCACAGTTTAAGGATAACGGGGAAGTCTTTTAGGACCGAGATGAGAACACATTTTTCACAAAGAGAGTGGTGAATCTCTGGAATTCTCTGTCACAGAAGGTAGTTGAGGTCAGTTCATTGGTTATATTTAAGAGGGAGTTAGATGTGGCCCTTGTGGCTAAGGGGATCAGGGGGTATGGAGAGAAGGCAGGTATGGGATACGGAGTTGGATGATCAGCCATGATCATATTGAATGGTGGTGCAGACTCAAAGGGCTGAATGGCCTACTCCTGCACCTATTTTCTATGTTTCTATGAAAGGGTGTGTGACGTGCCTTAAGGTTGGTGATAAAGTTGGAAACTGTGGAGGGCAAACAGCCGGATGTGATAAAGTGATGATCTGTGAGATAATGGGCTGGTGCTCATCTGTTGGGTCATGAGGTAAGTAGGAGGAGGTGCCTGAGAGTTGGTGCCTGGCCTCAGCCTGATACCATGTTACCTCCCTTGTTGGCGGGTTTGATTATAAGGCAATTGATATCACGCTGGCTGTTAGAAATGAAAACATTTAAAGAAAGTAGGCCATCACGGGGGGGTCCAAGAGGAGTGGGACCGGTGGAGTGGGAGAAGGGGTCACCACTGGGTGGTGAGGATTATGCATAGAAAAAGCCACAGTGGCAACGGAAGAATAGCTCTATGTCATGACGGACCCGGAACTTGTTGAGGTGGGTGTGAAAGGGAAAGAAGATAAGGGCTCTGTTGAGGACAGACCATTCTGTATCAGAAAGGGGGAGGTCAGGGGTGATGGTATAAACATGAAAAGGATGGGGGTTGGGGTCAGAGATATGTGCAGAGGTTGAGGTGGTCCTGTTGGGGGATGGTGGGGGTTCAGAGAGGAGGGGGGGACACAAGGACCAGTGTATGGATGAAGGGTAGTCGGGGTAACCTGATTGATCCTGCCTGACTCATTGAGTTACTCCAGCACTTTGTGTCCTTTTGTGTAAACCAGCATCTGCAGTTCCTTGTTTCTACTAAACATAAAAGTTGGAAGGCACAAGTAACTGGAGATGCTGGAATCTTGAGCTAAACATGAAGTGCTGGAGTAAATCAATGGGAGGGAATGGACAGGCGATGTTTCACGTCAGACCTGAAGATAAAAGTTATCACTCATAATATATGGTTAAGTTAAGCAAATGCAATTGTTAACCTGTGGTAATTGTTTACTTGAGGTAGTATTTTAAACAATTGTATTATTCACCCATGGTGTCATTAGGCAATTGAATTATTCACATATTTTATATTATATAAACAATTGCATTATACATCTGCAGTGTATTTAGCCAATTCAATTGTTCAGATTTTATGTCATTAGACAATTACCCTGTTCACATGTGGTAGTATTAAAAAATTACATTGTTCCTCATAAGGTCATAAGTGATTGGTGCAGTATTATGCCCATCAAGTCTACACCATTCAATCATGGCAGATCTCTCTCCCTCTCCTTCTCCCTCTCCCTCTCCCAACCCCATTCTCCTGCCTTCTCCCCAATACCCCTGGCACCTGTACTAATGAAGAATCTATCTATCTCTGCTTTTAAAATATCATTGACTTGGCCTCCACAGCCTTCAGTGGCAAATAATTCCAGATACACCACCCTCTGACTAAAGAAATTCTCCCTCATCTCCTTCCTAAAGCAACGTCCTTTAATTCTGAGGCTTTGACCTCTAGTCCCAGATTCTCCCACTAGTGGAAAAATCCTCTCCACATCCACTCTATCCAAGCCTTTCACTATTCGGTAAGTTACAATGAGATCTCCCGTCATCCTAAACTCAGCGTGTACAGGCTCTTCGTATGTTAACACACTCATTCCTGGGATCATTGTTGTAAGCTTCCCCTTAACCCTCTACGGAGCCAGCACGTCCTTCCTCTGATATGGTGCACAGCACTTGAGTAAAACACACTATGATGGAGTAAAGGGCCTGTCCCACTTACGTGTCCATGGCACGCAAATTACCGACCTCGTGGTCGCGTTAAGCCGCGACAGTCCTGCAAAGGTAGTGCGCGACTTCATTCGACCGCACAGCCATCTGGAGCGCGTGACGTCATTTGAAGATAGACGCAAAATGCCGGAGTAACTCAGCCGGACCGGCAGCATCTCTGGAGAGAAGGAATGGCTGATGTTTCGGGTTGAGACCCTTCTCCAGTCTGAAAGAAGGGTCTTGACCATTGACCATTGCCATGATCATCATATTGAATGGCGATGCTGGTTCAAAGGACCGAATGGCCTACTCCTGCACCTATTTTCTATGTTTCCATGTTTCCAGTTCAGGCAAGTACTGAAACATCATTTAAAAATCATTTGGATGGGTAAATATATAAAGAAGGTTTAGAGGGACAGAGCAGCTCAGTGCCACAGCAGTAGAGTTGCTGCCTTACAGCACCAGAGATCAAGGTTCAATACTGACTACGGGTGCTATCGGTATGGACTTTGTACTTTCTCCCCGTGACTGCGTGGGTTTTCTCCGGGTGCTCTGGTTTCCTCCCACATTCCAAAAACTTACAGGTTTGTAGGTTAATTGGCATCTGTAAAGTGGTAAATTGTCCTTATTGTGTAGAATAGTGCAAGTGTACAGGGTGATCACTGGTCACCGTGAACTCAGTGGCCCGACGGGCCTTTTTCCACACTGTACCTCTAAAGTAAAGGGGTATGGCCAAACACAGGCAAATGAGCCACTTTTGATGTTATCTTGGTCAAGTTGGGCAGAATGGGTTGTTTCCATGCTGTCTGACTAGATGACTCCATGTAGACAATCAGATTGTCCGCTTCTTTAAAACAAAATCAGATCTGGAACATTTTCCTTCTTTAATCAAATCTACTAATTTCCACGGAAACAGGCCCTTTTGCCCACCGAATCCATACTGACTAGTGATCTACCCATACACTCGCATTATCCTACACACTAGGCACAATTAACAGTTACCAATTAGCCTGCAAACATGTACGTCTTTGGGATGTTGGAGGGAACTGGGCCATCCGGGGAAAACCCATTGCGTCACAGGGAGAGTGTACAAACTCTGAACAGACAGCACCCATAGCCATAGTAAAACTTGGGTCTCTGGTGCTGCAAGGCAACAACTCTACCACTGCACCCCTGTGCTGCCCTTCAGTTCTTAACAGTTTATGTGCATTCTCAGTTGATTGTTAAGATAAAGGGTTGTTCCAGTGACTAGAGTAAGAGATTGAAAAGGAGAAGCAAAGGAATGGCAGAGACAGCTCAGCCAGCATGCCTGCTATTAAGCAATTATTGAGCACCATGGGAAATCTAAAGCTATGGCAAAGAACAGCTGCACATAATTTGAGGGTGACAGTAAAGGAAAATAATTAACCATTATTTCACGTTCATAGCCCATTTGTATGTAATGAAATGTGCAACGAAATTTGCCAGACAATTCAAATGCAAACTATTAGAACTCAGAAACACAATAACATGCAAGTCCAAGATCACAAAAGGAACTTATTTACTCAGAAAATGGAGCCTTAATTATCAGAGCAACAGATAATATAGCCACCCCTGTTTGTAAAGACATTACAAAATATATGCCCATTAATATAAATAGCCAAAGCATATCCCAATGGGATAATATGCTTCTCAATATTTTCTTGAAAGCTTTTTAGTTTACTTTATTATTGTCACGAGCACCGAGGTATCCAGTCAGAAAAATTACTATGCATGAGTACAATCAAGCCATCCACAGAGTACAGGTTAAGGATAAAGGTTTAGTGCAAGATAACGTCTGATAAAGATTGATTAAAGATAGTATAAAGGTCTCCAATGAGGTTGGTGGAAGGTCAGGACTGTTTTCTAGTTAGTGATAGGATGATTCAGATGCCTGACAACAGCTGGGAAGAAACTGTCCCTGAATCTGGAGGTATTAGAAAGGCTTGGATAGAGTGGACGTGGAGAGGATGTTTCCACTAGTGGGAGAGTCTAGGACTAGAGGCCAAAGCCTCAGAATGAAAGGACAATTCTCTAAGAAGGGGATGAAGAGGAATTTCTTTAGTCAGAAGCTGGTGAATCTGTGGAATTCCTTGACACAGAAGGCTATGGAGGCCGTCAATGGATATTTTTAAGGCAGAGATAGATTCTTGATTGATACGAATATCAGGGGTTTTGGGTAGAAGGCAGGAGAATGGGGTTAGGAGGGAGAAATATCAGCCAAGACATCATGGCCTAATTCTGCTCCTATCACATGACCTTATGACCTTATGTATGCGTTTTCACACCTGTACCCCTTGCCTGATGGGAGAAGAGAGAAGGGGGACAGGGGTGAGACTGGTCATTGGTAATGCTGGTGGCCTTGCTGAGGCAGCATGAAGTGTAGATGAAGCCAATGGAAGGAAGGTTGGTTTAGGTGATGGTCTAGGCTACCTCCACAACTCAATTTCTCGCAGTCTTGGATAGAGCTATTCCCAAACCAGGCTGGTGATGCCTCCAAATAAAATGGCGCATCTGTAGAAGTTGTTGAGAGTTGTTGGGGACATACCAAACATCCTAAGCCTTCTAAAGAAGTAAATGCATTGCTGTGCTTTCTTGGCTATACCTTTGATGTGGCAAATTGCTGATTCTTATTCCTAGGAACCTGAAGCTTAATCTCTACTTTGCACGAATGAGCAGAATCAAAGAGGTTCAGACGTAATTAATGTGTAAGTTCACTGAAGAATATATGCTTAAGAATACTTAGTATATAAAAATGGTCTACCATCAGAGAAAATATGGATAAAATAATTTAATCACAGGACAACGTTTCCCCATCCCCCTGCAAAGTCTTCATCTCTTTAAATATTCATTTACTCATGCAGTTTTTTGTAAACGTATCCTGTTCCCTCTTCATTCAACTCTCTGATCTGGTTTCTTGCCCATAACATAACAAGTTAAATCACTAGCCTTGCAAACTCCTCCAGTCTTATCCATCTTGTGTACTTCCACCATCCTTTCTCACTGTTTTATGTAATATCGTTTGTTATTATCCTGAGTTGCTGCAAACCAGTTTCAGTCATTTAGTGTTAAAGAAGGAACTGCAGATGCTGGAGAAACGAGGGTACACAAAAGGCTGGAGAAACTCAGCGGGTGCAGCAGCATCTAAGGAGTGAAGGAGATAGGCGACGTTTCGGGTCAAGACCCTTCTTCAGACTGGTCAGGGATCAGGGAAACGAGAGATATACTGTGGCTTGCAAAAGTATTCATACCCTTTGAACTTTTCCACATTTTGTCACGTTGCAATCACAAACGTAAATGTATTTTATTGGGATTTTATGTGATAGACCAACACAAAGTGGTACATAATTGTGAAGTGGAAGGAAAATGATACATGGTTTCCAAATTTTATTAAAAATAAAAAACTGAAAAGTGTGGCGTGCAAAGGTATTCAGCCCCACTGAGTCAATACATTGTAGAACCACCTTTCGATGCAATTACAGCTGCAAGTCTTTTGGGGTATGTCTCTTCCAGCTTTGCACATCTAGAGACTGAAATTTTTGCACATTCTTCTTTGCAAAATAGCTCAAGCTCAGTCGGATTAGATGGATAGCGTCTGTGAACAGCAATTGTCAAGTCTTGCCAGAGATTCTCATTTGGATTTAGGTCTGGACTTTGACTGGGCCATTCTAACACATGAATATGCTTTGATCTAAACCATTCCATTGTAGCTCTGGCTGTATGTTTAGGGTTGTTGTCCTGCTGGAAGGTGAACTTCCGCCCCAATCTCAAATCTTTTGCAGACTCTAGCAGGTTTTCTTCCAAGATTGCCCTGTATTTGGCTCCATCCATCTTCCCATCAACTCTGACCAGTTTCCCTGTCCCTGCTGAAGACAAACATCCCCACAGCATGATGCTGCCACCACCATGTTTCACAGTGGGGATGGTGTGTTCAGGGTGATGTGCAGTGTTAGTTTTCCACCACACATAGCGTTTTGCATTTATGCCAAAAACTTCAATTTTGGTCTCATCAGACCAGAGCACCTTCCTCCACATGTTTGCTGTGTCCCCCACATGGCTTGTGGCAAACTGCAAACAGGACTTCTTATGGCTTTGTTTCAACAATGGCTTTCTGCTTGCCACTCTTCCATAAAGACCCGATTTGTGGAGTGCACGACTAATAGTTGTCCTATATTTTAAAGATGGACGACCTCAAAAAAATCATTATGGGTGAGTTGAAACAAATGCTTAAAGATATGAAAAAAGAATATAAAGAAGAAATAAAGACTTTAAGAGCCGACATCTTGGTGTATCATGAGAATTTTAAAGAAGAGTCCAAAAAGGAAGTTATAGCAGCTGTAAAGACTATGATGGACGAATGGAAAGATAAAGCGGATACTGCTTTGCAACAACAGATGGATGTTGTAAACCGTAAAACTGGTGAGATGGAGGTGCTGCTGGATACCAAGTTGGAACCGATTATAACTTCACTTAACCAACAAAAAGACGTAATCAAAGAACTGACTGAATCAGCCGAAAAGCGCCTTGCTGAGAACAAGCGTTTATCAGAATTATTACATAAAGTAACTGAGAAATGCATTGACTTGGAAGGACGTCAGAGGCGTAGGAATCTGCGTATTGTTGGGTTGAGTGAAGGCCGAGAGGGAAATCAAGACCCTCGAAAATTTGCTGCAAAACTTTTAAAAGATATTCTGAACTTGGACCAAGAACCTCTGCTGGGCCGAGCACACAGGGCATTGAGACGTACCCCTAGGAAGGATGCTCCCCCAAGACAGATGATTGTGAAGGTGGCTTACAATCATGTTTTTGAAGATATGATGAAGATAATAATACGAAAGAAAAATCTCAAACATGAGGGAGCCAACATCAGTATATATAGAGATTACCCTGCGGAAGTGGCCAAGAGAAGATCTTTATTTACAGAAACAAGAGGTATCCTGAGGAACATAAAGAATCTGAGATATGGCCTGATGTACCCAGCAACATTAAGGGTAACTTATGATAATAAGGAACACCGCTTCACCAAACATACAGAAGCTCTTGAATTCGCTCGAGATATTCAGAAGAAACTGGAAGAAGAAGGAGGAGAGGAAGAAGAAGATGAAGATGAAGGACACTGAATATTACTGATCACCTACTTGATGAGACTGATTAACAATCACTTATCTAATGATACTGTCCACCCATAGAAAAGGAGGAGGATTTACATTGAAGGAGGACTCGCAGGGAAGGAGACAGAACAATAGACATGGACTCTATCTTGGGGTCAAGGAGGGATGGATGGATTATTAAAAAATATAGTTTTGTATTAACTACGCCTCAAAAATATATGTTTTACTTCGGAGTCACGTGTGTGACTACGAGAAGAAGCCCCGCCTGGCGCTAGAACGGCATTACGTCGACGCTGACGGCAGAAGCAAGAGCTGCAGAGCGCAGCTCCTCGCAGCGGCCGGAACAGACCCGCAGGTAAGTGCAAGGAAAAGAGGGGACGTTCTAAAAAAGACGTTACGCTGGTAGAACCAGCAAAAGTGAAAGTAAAATTTAAAATCAGAGTCACGCTGGCGTACTGAACTAGCCAGATAATAAAAAAAGAGAAATGGAGGTCTCAAAGGAAAATTTCGCGGGTAAAAAGATCGTCCCGGGGTGAAGCTAAAGAGTCGGGACAAGAGTTTAGTGCGGATCCAGTTCCGATACCGGTGGCCGCTGATTCACCCGTTAGTGAGACTATAATTTCTCCAGAAATGCAAACCACGGAGGAAAATGTTCCTAGAAAAAGTAAAAAGAAATCCGTGAGGCCCGTGGTTTCTGATAATGACTCTGATAATGAAAGTCCTCCGGATAATAAAGCTATGTGGCTTAAAATGGAACATATGGAGAAAGTATTCCAAAATATAATGAGACAAGGGTCACAGTACCCAGAAGTTTCCCAAAATCACCCTGAGGGGTTTGAATATCCAGAATATGGCTATGTGCCAAATTGGGAATTTGAAACTCCAGAACCAGGATTAAGGGTGGAGGAAGTCTCATTGGATATAATTCCAAGTGTATCAGGGCTGCAAAAGTCAGACCCTGCAAGTGGTGATGTGGATTATGAGTGCACACCATGAATAAAAAAGAAGAGGCCAGATGTGCCTGATATGGCAAAAGATTTTGCTATACCTGAAGGAAGTGGTGAGGCTATGGAAGAAAGCCTAGCTGCCAGTATTAATTATATGGTATCTCACCAACTTCAAGATTCTGTGATGGTTGAAACAGCAGAATTATATAAAACACCGGAAAATTGCACCTCATTGAAGGTACCTATGGTTAATCCGTCTATATGGACGCCTGTGACTCCAGGCATGAGAGGACAAGAAATAAGATTTCAAAGAATCCTCAAACTGATTTCAGCTGCCATTACTGCTTTTGGAATGCAAATAGAAGGGTCGGAAATGGTTAAAATCCAAAAAGATACTTTGGACTTATTGTGCAATTCCTTCTATGAAATTAATTGTATGAGGAAAATTGCGATTCGGCCCATATTTCATCCAAGGTTGCAGGTCTGTGTCGATCAAGTGGTGTTCAAGCTCCTGGTTATCTATTTGGAGAGAACCTGCCTAAGCAAATAAGAGAAATGGATGAAGAGGCTAAATCTATTAGCCACATGAGACCTTTCGTTTTTGGATAAAAAAGGTATTTTTCGTCAAGAAGGGGATTTGATTTTGGAAACAGAGGCAGGAATATGATAAGAAAATATTACCATCCGACACAGCCTAATGTTCACCCGTATACGGGGAGAAGGAGACCACCACGTTCATATGGAGAGGTACAAAAAAATTAATTCAATTCTTAAAGAAACTGTGGACAAATCTCCAGTTGGAGGGAGATTACAAATGTTTTATGATGAATGGCTTGCCATCACATCTGATCGGTTTATTTTACAAACAGTTTCAGGAGCTACTATTACATTCAAAGAAGGTGTTAATTCTCCGGTACAAAATAAACCTGCTTATGGTTTCATGTTTTCTGCAATTGAAGAGGCAGAAATTAATGTGGAAATTGACAAATTGTTTAAAAAAGGTGTTATTGAAAAAACTGTTGAACATAAACATCAATTTGTGTCAAATATATTTCCAAGAAGTAAAAAAGATGGTGGTTGCAGAATTATTCTGGACCTTACAAACTTTAATACTTTTGTCGAGTATAAACATTTTAAGATGGAAACATTCAACACTACAAGACATTTGATATCAGCAGGTTGTTATATGGCTACAATTGATTTAAAGGATGCGTACTATTCAGTACCGATACACCAGTTCTTTTGAAGGTATTTAAAATTTAATTGGCTGGGACAGCTGTGGCAATTCAAAGCTTTACCAAATTGGTTAAGTTCAGCTCCCAGGCTCTTTACAAAGCTGTTGAAACCAGCTTTAGCACAATTAAGAGCACAAAAGCACATCATTATGGCTTATCTGGATGACATTTTAATCATCAATAGTAATCAGGAATCAGCTGAAAAATCAGTTTCAGCAACTAAAACTTTATTTGAGAAGTTAGGTTTCTTGATTCATCCAATTAAGTCCCAGCTGCAGCCAGCACAGTCAATTAACTATTTGGGGTTTGTGATTAACTCAGTTACTATGTTAGTAACTTTGCCAAGAGATAAGATTGATGATATTTTAATGACCTGTTGGGGTCTCATTCACAAACCTTATCCCTCCATCCGGGAAGTAGCAAAGGTTATTGGTAAATTAGTAGCAGCATTTCCTGCAGTAGAATTTGGTCCATTACATTACCAAAACCTTCAAAGGGACAAAATAAGAGCTCTAAAAAATAGAGCAGGCCATTTTGATAGGCCTATGCAATTAACAAAAGAAGCTTTATTGGAATTGCAATGGTGGATTGAAAATGTCCCACAAGCTGCTAAAAACATTCTGATACAACAGCCTGAAGTAATTTTACAAACAGATGCTAGTGCTCTCGGATGGGGGGCGACAGATTCATTCACCAGCTGTGGGGGCAGATGGACTGTCCAAGAGGAAATGTTTCTCCAAACATATGGTATTAACTATTTAGAATTATTGGGGGCGTTTTATGGGTTAAAAGCCTATTGTTCTACAAAAAAGAATCTGCATGATACAATTAGACAATAAAACAGCTGTTGCATATATTAATCACATGGGTGGAGTCAGATCGGTATCATGTGATTGTCTGGTCAATCAGATATGGCAGTGGTGTATTAAGCACCAAATTTGGATTTCGGCAAAATTATATCCCAGGTAAAGACAATGTGGTGGCAGACAATAGATCAAGGGTGTTTAACGACAACACAGAATGGATGTTGAACCCAGTAATTTTCAGTAAAATTGTGATTCAATATGGGTTACCAGACATTGATCTGTTTGCATCAAGATTAAATCATCAATTGCCTAAATATGTGTCTTGGGAACCAGATCTAGATGCAGTAGCAGTAGATGCTTTTTCACTACATTGGGGGAATATGTTCTTTTATGCTTTTCCGCCATTTGCTCTGGTTCAGCAATGTCTGAAGAAAATAAAACAAGATTCTGCCACAGGATTATTGGTGATTCCAAATTGGCCGACACAACCATGGTTCCCATTGATGTTAAACATGATTAAAGAACCATATATGTCAATTCCTAGCAGCAGTGATTTATTAATAAAACCAGTAACCAAATAAATTAATCCATTACATGCTTATATGAATTTGTTAGTCTGCAGGTTTTGACCAGACCACTACAAGAGCTTGGATTGTCGGATAGAACTATGGATATTATAGTCACATCATGGCGAGATAGCACTCAGAGACAATATATGACACATATAAAGAAATGGGAAATTTTTTGTAGACAATCAAATATATCCTATCATACTGTGAACATTGCAAACATATTGGAGTTCCTTGCCGAGTTGCATTTTGAACAGCACTTAAGTTATAGTGCCATTAATAGTGCACGTAGTGCCTTATCATCTTATTTAGGACAAATCTCTGACCAGTAATCAATTGGATCACATCCATTAATATCCAGATTTATGAAAGGAATCTTTAACAAAAATCCACCCAAACCAAGATATACAGAAATTTGGGATGTCAGCATTGTACTTACTTTACTTAGGCAATGGACTCCAATCGAAGTTTTATCATTGGAAAAGTTAACATTTAAATTAGTAATGTTAATGGCATTGGTTTCAGCTCAAAGGGTGCAAACATTACAAATGCTACGTTTAGACTGTATGCATGTGGCTGCAGATAACATTGTGTTTTATGTTTATGATCTGATCAAACAAAGTAGACCAGGGAGAACTGGAGCAAAGGTAATGTTTCAAGCTTACCCTATTGATCCAACGTTGTGTGTAGTTAAACATTTGAATCAATATATAAAAGTTACCAAAATTCTTCGAGGTGATGAAAAAACATTAATGATTACGCATAAGAAACCACACTCAAAAGCTTCAGTGCAAACAATTTCAAGGTGGTTAAAACAGGTGTTACTTTTAGCAGGAGTAGACACTGATGTGTTCAAATCTCACTCCACCAGGGCAGCAGCTACGTCCGCGGCGAAGTTACAGGACGTACCACTCGAACACATTTTAGAAACCGCAGGGTGGTGTAAAGAAGAAACTTTTTTAAAGTTCTACAATAAACCAGTTCACACAATGACAGGCTTTGGACACGCGGTGTTGGGTTCACTATAATCACCTGCTTTGTTTCACTATCGATTGATATTATCGATTATGTTATCACTTATATCTTTTATCACTTTGTAATGGTTTCCCCAGATGTAAAAAGGGGGTTATTATATGTTCTTTTATCATTCAAAGATTTATGGAAAGAACTAAAACTGGCCTGGTAAAAGGTTTTTACTCATGTATGTGTTGACCTAGCTGGACTGTCCTATGGAAGAATTCTACGACATGGAAAACACAGAAGCTTCAAAATCTTCACGTAGTCACTCACGTGACTCCGAAGTAAAATAGTAAGATTAAATGAGAACTTACCAGTTCGAAGTTTGATCGTTATTTTATGAGGAGTAATGATGAGGGATTACGTGCCCTCCACTCCCCACCCTCATAAAATAAATGATCATCTGGTAGTTCTAAATCTATGATGAGCCTTACTATCTTACTCCGGCTATTGTGTTCTGTGTTTTTCATGCCGCTGCTTTGAAGTATGCCGTTCTAGCGCCAGGCGGGGTTCTTCACCCAATCCCTCATCGTTACTCCTCATAAAATAACGATCAAACTTCGAACTGGTAAGTTCTCGTTTAATCTTACTATTAGCTCTCCTAATATAGTGCTACGATACTAATTGTAATTGATATTAGTAGTATTATTAATCACTAAGTATATAAATTTAATACCCTGCCCCGACATATATAGCCCTTAAGGCAAAAATGGAGCTGGAATTATTAACATCTTTTTTTTTTCTCATGGAAGTCCGTAGATTAGTAGCCACGCTAGTGTGGCTTACACTAACACTAACTACACTAACTATAGTTGTAGTCACTTTTTTTTTCCCTTTACACTTTATTAACATCACCTACTTTACTTACATTTTTTATTATTATTTTTATATTATGTATTTTATTTCATATTATATACTATATGGATTTGAGTATGATTGGTATTACATAGTTAGTTCAAGGAGATGTGTGTATAAGATAATGTCACAGACATTAAATTTCATCGATCTGATGTCTGGGTATAGGATTGGGTTGGATGAGCTGAGACATCTACTCCATTATAAACATAGAAACATAGAAACATAGAAATTAGGTGCAGGAGTAGGCCATTCAGCCCTTCGAGCCTGCACCGCCATTCAATATGATCATGGCTGATCATCCAATTCAGTATCCCGTACCTGCCTTCTCTCCATACCCTCTGATCCCCTTAGCCACAAGGGCCACATCCAACTCACTCTTAAATATAGCCAATGAACTGGCCTCAACTACCCTCTGTGGCAGAGAGTTCCAGAGACTCACCACTCTCTGTGTGAAAAAAGTCTTTCTCATCTTGGTCTTAAAGGATTTCCCCCCCTTATCCTTAAGCTGTGACCCCTTGTCCTGGACTTCCCCAACACCGGGAACAATCTTCCTGCATCTAGCCTGTCCAACCCCTTAAACCACCTTAATAATAAAATGTATGATATAAACACTCGGATTGGGGGTGATGGAATCACCTTCTGTAGTTGGAATGTTAAGGGAATTAACGAACCAATTAAAAGAGGTAAGGTTTTAGCTCAATTAAATAGATTGAAATCTGATATTATTTTTCTCCAAGAGACACACCTTAAAAAAGACACGCAGCATAGATTAACAGCAAAATGGATTTCCAAAGTATATCACTCTTCATTTACACATAAGTCTAGAGGGGTAGCAATAATTATTCATAAAGGTATACCTTTTAAACAAAGCTCAATAATAGAAGATGTTGAGGGTAGATATATAATAATTACAGGTGAATTATATTCTAAAAAAAATAATCCTTATGAATATATATGGTCCCTAATTTTGATAATCCATTATTCTTCAAGAAAATATTTACCAATATCCTTATATCCACTCAACATAATCTAATAATTGGAGGAGATTTTAATTGTACCTTAGATAATTATTTAGATAGATCATCAATGAAAGGAAAACCACTTCTAAGTCAAGTACATTTATAAATTATTTTATTAATACAGCGAACGTTAAGGATATCTGGAGAACTGATAACCCATCTGGTCGAGAATATTCATTCTTTTCACCTGTATTTGGAACCTACTCGAGGATAGACTATTTTTTAATAGACTCAAAACTAATCCCATTTACATATGACTCAAAATATCATAATATTATTATCTCGGATCATGCTCCATTAACATTTAAGATAAAATTAAAATATATAATTATTAAAACCTCTAACTGGAGACTCAACCCCCAAATATTAAAGGATAGGGCTTGTTATGATTACTTGGTAAAACAGATTAAATTATTTTTTGAAACTAATGACAAACCTGGAATTTCACCATCATTGCTCTGGGATACATTTAAAGCATTTATGCGTGGTGCGATAATATCAGCACAAGCATATTTTAATAAAGAAAATCGAAAGACTCAACAAAAGTTGGAAAATGAAATAAAACTATTAGATATTGAAAATGCAATATCCCCTTCTAAGGGATTAAGTAATAAAATTGCATCATTAAAATACAAGCTAAATAAAATATACTCAAATCAGATTATTAAACTTTTTCAACGGACTAAACAAGTACATTTTGAATTTGGGGATAAACCACAAAAATTACTGGCACGACAGCTTAGAAAATCAGATGAGGAGAATATGATACATAAAATTAGATCTGATCAAGGAGAAATATTGACTTTACCAAAAGATATCAATGATACATTTTTACATTATTATCAAAATCTTTACTTATCTAAACTAGCAGGACTATCAGATGGAATGGAAACATTCCTACAAGAATGTCATGTTAATAGTTTAGATCAGGAACGTAGAGACTTGTTAAACGCTGATATATCAGTAAAATATATTGAAGAATCAATTGGATCATTAAATAACGGAAAAGTTGCAGGCCCTGATGGCTTAGGTGTTGAATTTTATAAGAAGTTTCATGATTTGATCTCTCCACGCTTACATACAATATATAAATATGCTTATGAACAAGGAAAGTTACCAGAATCATTAAATGAGTCTACAATTACACTTATCCCTAAAGCTGATAAAGATTTGGAAGACCCTGGATCATACAGAGCAATAGCTCTTTTAAATACTGATCAAAAAATACTAACTCAAATTTTATCTCGGAGGCTGAGTTTAGTGATTAATAAATTAATACATCATGACCAAACAGGTTTTATTCCAAAACGCTATTCATCCTATAATCTGAGACGTCTATTCAATGTCATGTACTCAAAAAGAGTGAATGATACTGAACTAGCTGTCATATCCTTAGATGCTGGAAAAGCATTTGACCAGGTTAAATGGCCATATTTATTTAAAATAACGCAGAAATTTCAACTGGGGGATATATTCTCCAAATGGGTAAAAATCATATACTCGAATCCAGCTGCAAGAATATTAACAAATCAAATGCTATCAGCAAAATTTAAACTCTTTAGGGGTTGTAGACAAGGATGCCCGTTATCACCATTACTATTTGCTCTGGTAATAGAACCATAGGCCGAAATGATTAGATCAGAACCAGAAATATATGGATATAATACCAAAACTACAACGAATAAAATATCTCTATACGCAGATGACATCTTAATTTATATTACAAAACCGGAGATTAGTATCCCCAATCTATTTAATGTTATAACTAAGTTTAGTACATTTTCTGGGTATAGAATTAATTGGAATAAAAGTGAAATTATGCCTATAACTGGAATAAAATTAAATATATTAGAACAATTCCCACTTAAAATAGTCACGGACAAACTCAAATATCTAGGAATTAATGTATCTAAATCGTATAATTGTCTATTTAAATATAATTACCCTCAATTATTAAATAAACTAAAAAAATATATTTTATATTGGAAAACACTACCTAGTCATATAGAGCTATATCTCTTTTAAATACTGATCAAAAAATATTAACAAAAATATTAGCACAAAGATTAAACAAAGTGATTAATAAATTAATTCATTCAGATCAAACGGGATTTATACCAAAACGATACTCTTCAAATAATTTGAGAAGATTATTTAATATTATATACTCGAAAAGAAATATTACGAAGGATTTATCAATTATCTCGTTGGACGCAGAGAAAGCTTTTGATCAGATTGAATGGTCTTATTTATTTTCGGTTATGGAATCTTTTCAATTGGGAGAGAAGTTTATAACATGGGTTAAATTACTATATACTAGACCAACAGCTAGAATATTAATTAACCAAGTGTTAACAACGAAATTTAACTTATTCCGAGGTTGTAGACAAGGTTGCCCTTTATCTCCACTACTGTTTGCACTTGCAATAGAACCATTAGCAAAATCTGTGAGATCAAACCCTGAAATATATGGGTATGAAACTAAAGAAACTGAAAATAAAATCTCATTGTACGCAGATGATGTATTACTTTATATCACAAAACCAGAAATTAGTCTTCCTAACTTGTTAGATTTAATAACTCAATTTGGATCATTTTCAGGATATAGAATTAATTGGAATAAAAGTGAACTTATGCCAATAATGGGAAATAATTTACATATATTACAACAATACCCTTTTAAGATTGCAAATGAAAAAATTAAATATCTTGGAATTTATGTAACAAAAAGATATAATTCATTATTTAAATCTAATTTTTTTCCCTTATTGAATAAACTATTTAAGAATATTCAATATTGGAAAACATTACCTATTTCAATGTTAGGTAAGATTAACGCGATAAAAATGATTTTTCTTCCACAACTACTATATTTGTTTCAAATGATCCCGATATATCTTCCTAAAAATTTCTTTAAGAAAGTGGACTCCATGGTTACTAATTTTATTTGGGATTATAAGAATCATAGAATAATTAAAAAGCAACTATGTAAATCAAAAATAAATGGTGGCTTTGCACTGCCTAATTTTATGTTTTATTATTGGGCAGTTAATATAAAAAATATGAATTTTTGGCTGGGTGAATTAGATAAAACAACCAAATTGGTTTAAAGATGGAAAAAGAAGACTGTACCCCGTTTGAAATTGGTTCGATTTTATTTGCTAATACTCCAATACATAAGAAATCTTATAAAGAAAATCCATTAATAGAAAGTGGAATACGTATTTGGAAACAATTAAAAAAAACATTAAAATTACAGAATATACCACTAGCTCTTCCAATAGTAAACAATATTTCTTTTAAACCTTCACTGATGGACAAAGGTTTCTTAAAATGGAAGAACTACGGAATAAATAAGATTGGTGATCTTTATAGGGAAAATTTATTTCTCTCATTTCAGGAATTACAACAAAATTATGGATTACATTTTAAAGAATATTTTCGATATCTTCAAATTAGAGACTATGTTAAATCAAATACACTGGATTTTAGGAATAGAAAGACAGAAATTTTAGATGAATGTTTAAATAAACATCCGAATACTGAGAAATTAATATCATATATTTATAATATTTTATTGGAAAATGATTTACCAAATACGGATAAATATAGACAAGCATGGGAAAAATGAACTAGGTCAAGTAATGTAGAGAAGTATGGAATGAAAGTTTACAATATATACATCATTGTTCATTAAATGCTAGACACTCCTTGATACAATTTAAAGTTATACATAGATTACATCTCTCAAAGTCCAAATTAAATAGAATTTTCTCAAATGTGTCTGCAATATGCGATAAGTGTCAACAATTAGAAGCTAATTTAACGCACTCATTTACAAAATGTATAAAAATCAGTAATTTTTGGATAGAGATTTTTAAGATAATCTCAACTGTAGTTATTGCAAAGTTAACTCCAGACTCAAAAACTAATTATATTGGGAATACTGGAAACAAACCAGATATTAACAACACAACAAAGAATTTTTATCGGTTATAGTTTAATAATCGGTAAAAAAATTAATACTACGATTTTGGAAAGGTCCTACTTCCCCCACAACTAAAATGTGGATTACAGAAATGTCGGAGACATTGCACTTGGAACGATTAAGGCTTGCCCTGATGGACAGGCTGGACCAGTTCAGAGGAATATGGTCTCCATTTATTGAATATTTAAAGGGTTAAGATGGTCCAGTTCGAAGCCATGACGGAAGCCTGAATGCATGAATGGATGAAGAATTATAGACAATAGTTCATAAATATATCTCCATTGAAGAATACCTTGTTTAATATTCCACTCAATCAGTTTATCTCTCTTTTTTTCCCCTTTCTTTTTCTCAACTGCTATAAAATTAAAAAGAAAAATTATAGAAGTACAAATAAGATTGACTGTTAATTTTAAAAATATTAAGAATGTATGTGACGTTAATATTTTCCTTTGTTTTAATTGAATCTTATATTTCTTCTTAATATGTAATTACTTCTAATAAAAATATCTTACAAAAAAAAAGAAAACACTACCTATATCAATGATCGGTAGAATAAATGCTATATTTATTAATATAGCATTTATTCTATAAAAATGATTTTTTTACCACAATTGTTATATTTATTTCAAGCAATCCCCTTATATCTCCCTAAAATGTTTTTTAAAAATATAGATACTTTGGTTAATAGTTTTATTTGGGACTATAAAAACCATCGAATCAGTAAAAAACATCTATGTAAATCTAAAATAAATGGTGGACTAGCACTACCAAATTTCCTATATTATTTCTGGGCAGTTCAGATTAAGAATATGAATTTTTGGTTGGTAAATTTTGATCATGAACCAAGCTGGCTAAAGATGGAAAAGGAAGACTGTTTGCCTTTTGATGTAGGTTCGATTCTTTTTGCACCAAGGGAAGTACAAAAAAAAATGTATGGTAACAACCCTATAATTCAGAGCAATAGACGTATTTGGAAACAAATAGTTAAGACCCTACATATGGATAATTTGTCACTTTGTTTGCCAATTATGAATAATCCTTTGTTTAAGCCCTCTGTATTGGACAAGGGGTTTAATCATTGGAATGATTTAGGAATTAAAAGGATAGAACACCTTTATAAGGAAGGAACATTTCTTTCATTTCAAGAGTTACAGGATATCTATGGATTGCAGTCAAATAACATATTTAGGTATTTACAAATTAGAAATTATATTAAGTCAAATACGCAAGACTATAAAAATAGAAAACCAGGATTATTAGATGAATTGTTTAATAAACACCCAAATACAGAAAAATTAATAGCGTATATATATACTATTTTGGATAAGGAAATCCCAACTTCGGAAATATATCGACAAACATGGGAAAATGAAATGGGTTTATCTATAACGAAGGAAATTTGGGAAGAAAGCCTACAATGTATACATCGTTGCTCATTAAATGCTAGACATATATTGATACAATTTAAGGTATTACACAGATTACATTATTCAAAAACGAAATTAAATAGAATTTATTCTAACATTTCTCCTATTTGTGATAAATGTCAGAACTTGGAAGCTAATTTAATGCATAGTTGTGTAACATGTATAAAACTTAATTATTATTGGATAGAACTCTTTAGAGTTATTTCTGAAGTTCTTAAAATTAAACTAGACCCAGATCCAAAATTAATAATATTAGGAGTTCCGGATTCAAATCTAACATTAACAGTAAACCAAAGAAATTTCTTGGATTACTGTTTGATAATAGGGAAAAAATTAATATTGAAATTTTGGAAGGGAACATTATCCCCCACAATTAAAATGTGGACAGTGGAAATGTTGGAGACATTGCATTTGGAAAGAATCAGATTTGTCCTAATGGACAAATACGAACTCTTTGAACAGATATGGTCTCCATATACAGAATATTTGAAGGGGTAGCTGTTCTTGGCATCACAACTCAATGGGTACCCGGCAGGATTAGATGAAAATAACTCTGTTTTTCTTTTTGATTTGTATACATGTCTCCATTAATATTGCTATTTGAAATTGTGTTATTCACTATTAAGATGTATAGTATAATCTCTCTCTTTTTCTATATAATACTTTATTTTAATTAAATACATATAGCAAGAATATATACATATACATATATATTTTTTCTCCTCTTTTTTCTTTTCCTCTTTCTTTATAATCAAAATTATTATTTAATCACCACTCTTATTGATTAAAATCTATTCTTTTCTTTTTCTACTTAAAAAAAAAAATAGAAGTTTATAAGTACTATTCATAACATTCGTATACTTATTGAAATAAGCTGGTTGTGTATTTGAAAAGTTGTAATACCGTTGTTATGAAGGATTCCTTTTAATAAAAATATTATTACACAGAATCTCCCACCTGAGCTGTGGATCTCTGCAGCTCCTCCAGAGTTACCATGGGCCTCTTGGCTGCTTCCCTGATCAATGCTCTCCTTGCCCTGCCTGTCAGTTTAGGTGGACGGCCATGCCTTGGTAGGTTTGCAGTTGTGCCATACTCTTTCCATTTTCGGATGATGGATTGAACAGTGCTCTGTGAGATGTTCAAAGATTGGGATATTTTTTTATAACCTAACCCTGCTTTAAACCTCTCCACAACTTTATCCCTGACCTGTCTGGTGTGTTCCTTGGGCCCAAGAACATTGTTTGTTCACTAATGTTCTCTAACAAACCTCTGAGACAGTCACAGAACAGTTGTATTTATACTGAGATTAGATTACACACAAGTGGACTCTATTTACTAATTAGGTGACTTCTGAAAATTGGTTGCACTGGATTTTATTTAGGGGTATCAGAGTAAAGGGGGCTGAATACCTTTGCACGCCACACTTTTCAGTCTTTTATTTGTAAAAAGATTTGAAAACCATGTATCATTTTCCTTCCACTTCACAATTATGCGCCACTTTGTGTTGATCTATCACATACAATCCTAATAAAATACATTTACGTTTGTGGTTGTAACGTGACAAAATGTGGAAAAGTTCAAGGGGTATTAATACTTTTGCAAGCCACTGTAGACGGTGTTGTGGAGAGATAAAGAACAATGAATGGAAGATATGCAAAAAAATATCGATGATAAAGGGAACAAGCCATTGTAAGCTGTTTGTAGTGTGAAAATGGGAAGCTAGTGCGACTAAAGTGGGGGAGAGATAGAGAGAGAGGGAGAGAGACTGCATCCACTGCTCCAGATGCCAGATGATCTATAGCGGTGAGACCGAACACCTCCGCTCGGTCCGCATTAATCAACCCGACCTCCCGGTGGCTCAGCACTTCAACTCCCCCTCCCATTCCGTAACTGACCTCTCGGTCCTGGGCCTCCTCCACGGCCAGAGTGAGCAACACCGCAAGTTGGAGGAACAGCACCTCATATTCCGCTTAGGGAGTCTGCATTCTCTGGGCCTGAACATTGAATTTTCTCAATTCTGTTAACCCTTGCTGCCTCCTACCCTTCCCACCTCTCCCTCAGCCCTCGGGCCCTGGCATTCCCTCTATCTCTATCTCTCCCCCACCCTAGTCGCACTAGCTTCTCATTTTCACACTACAAACAGCTTACAATGGCTTGTTCCCTTTATCATCGATACCTTTTTGCATATCTTTCATTCATTGTTCTTTATCTCTCCACATCACCGTCTATATCTCTCGTTTCCCTGATCCCTGACCAGTCTGAAGAAGGGTCTCGACCCGAAACTTTGCCTATCTCCTTCGCTCCTTAGATGCTGCTGTACCCGCTGAGTTTCTCCAGCCTTTTGTGTACCTTCAGTCATTTAACTTGCTTTCTGGGGCTTCCTGCTTAAACCTTTTCTCCTTTCTCTGACCTTTAAAAAGCCTAAGCACATCGGGTACCATCTGCGAAGGGAATGGACAGGCAACGTTTCAGGTTTGGACCCTTCTTCAGACAGATCTTCAGAAGTGATCTGTATCTGAGGGAGGATGTGTTGGCTCAGGTGAGGGTCCAGAGAAGGTTTACAAAAATGTTTCCAGGAATGAGTGGGTTAGCATATGATGAGCATTTGACAGCACTGGGCCTGTACTCACTGGAGTTTAGAAGGTTGAGGGGGGACCTCATTGGAACTTACAGAATAATGAAAGGCATAGTTAGAGTGGATGTGGAAAGGATGTTTCCACTGGTGGGAGAGTCTTGGACCTGAGGTCATAGTCTTAGGATAAAAGAGTGCTCTTTTAAAAAGAAGGTGAGGAGGAACATCAGAGTGTAGTTAATCTGTGGAACTCATTGCCACAGAGGGATGTGGAGGCCAAGTCAGTGGATATTTTTTAAGGTGGAGATGAACAAGAACTCGATTAGAATGGTTGTCAAGGGTTAGAAACATACAAACATAAAATAATAGGTGCAGGAATAGGCCATTTGGCCCTTGGAGCCAGCACCGCCATTCAATATGATCATGGTTGATCATCTAAAATCAGTACCCCATTCCTGCTTTTTCCCTATATTCCTTGATTCCTTTAGCCCTAAGAGCTAAATCTAACTGTGGGGAGAAGGCCGGAAAATTGGATTAGATGACAGAGATTAGCCATGATTGAATGGTGTAGATTTGATGGGCCAAATGGCCTAATTCTACTCCTAGAACTTGTGAACTTGTGACATGTGGACACAGATGAAAGGGTAAATTTGCACCTGTCGCTTGCCAACCTCTCTTTGCCAGCTTTCTCCTCCTTACTCCAATCAGTCTAAAGAACAGTCCTGATCCGAAATGTCACCAATCCATTTCTTCCCCGGATGCTGCCTGACCCACTGATGTCCTCCAGCACTTTGCGTTTTGCTCAAAATTCCACGATTGCAGTTGCTTCATTCTCCTTTACGAGCCCTGATTTCAAGTCAGTTCATCAGTCTGAAGAAGGGTCCCTAACCTAAACATCGTCAGTACATTCCCCCCCAGCAGATGCTGCCTGATCCGCTGAGTTCCTCCAACACTTTGTTTTTTTTTATTTCAAGCCAGCTTTCAGTTGTCCCCCCTACCACCCACAACATACATTTTATATTTATATGTAATTTTCCCTCTGCTTCCTGTAAAAAGCACCTTGAGGCTACAAACTATGATAATTGTGCTGTGAAGCAACTTTTATCTTGTTGGTAAAGACAGCTGCTGTTTTATACACAGTAAGGTTTTGCAAACAGCAATGTGATGAATGAGCTGTTAATCTTTGTTGGCTCCCACAGGTTAAAGAAAATAGTCATCTTTTGTAAAGCACTTTAATTGCCGCATGAACTACTACATCAGGATCAATAACATTACAGATTTTTGGGGGGTATTTTACATGTAAAATTTAGCATGCCAGTTGAGAGCTGACCAGAGAGTAACATGGCCAGTAAACATTTGGAACATGTCTAATTTCCACAACATTTTTTCTGTCCGCTTGAATAATTTCCGACGTCTTCAATTTTGTTAATACATTGCCCAAGCAGAGAAAATGAGCAGAATTTTTGCAAGTGGTAAACATCACTCATGGACTCAATTACCCTTTGTTCTCAACCATACATTACATTCCATGTAACTGCTATCGAGACGAATCTTACCTCCTCCTATTTTATAATATCATTAATTATTTTAATAACAGGAATGGCATGTTTAATAACAACATAAGCATGTTGCAAAGTGTTTTTTGTAGATTGTTTTTTTGTTTTTTGTAGATTGTTAGGCATGGATTTTTTGAAAACAAAAAGATGCCAGCAATCATATCAATTAAAAATTAAGCTACATTTACCTGTACTTTTACTTTTTAGACTTTAGAGATGCAGCACCCAAATAGGCCCTTCGGCCCTCAGAGTCAGCGCCGACCAGTTCACCCCATACACTAGCACTATCCTATACGATAGGGGCAATTTTAAAATTTGCTAAAGCCAATTAACCTACAAACCATGTGCATTTTTGGAGTGTGGGAGGAAACCGGAGCACCTGGAGAAAGCCCATGCAGTCACAGGGAGAGCGTACAAACTCAGTGCAGACACCACCCTTGGTCAGGATCGAACCGGGGTCCCTGCCGCTGTGAGGCAGCAATTCGACAATTGGTTTTCACCAATATATCCCCATCCTTTGTTTTGATTTTGTGACCCATCAATTTCTAATTTAATAAATTAATAACTGTAAAGTATAAAATGAACAAATATTGAAAGTTAAATGTATTATTAACATGTTGGAGATGCCGATACACTGTACCAGTATGAAATGTCACAAAGAAATCAATGGCCAAGAAAACATGCAAACGTCTTTACTTCCTTAGAAGGCTTAGGAAGTTCCACACGTCCCCAACCTCATCAACCTCTGCAGATGTGCCGTAGAAAGCATCTTATCGGGATGCATCTCAGCCTTGTTTTTGAATAGCTCCATCCAAGAACACAAGAAATTGCAGGGAGTTGTGGACATTTACACAACTTTTACACAAACCAACCCCCCCCCCTTCCCTTCATTGACTCCATCTACACTACACGCTGTCTCAGCAAGGCCGCCAGCATAATTGAGGACCAGTCTCACCCCAGCCACTCTCTCTTCTCCCCTCTCCCATCAGGCAAGATGTTCAGTACTTTGGAAATGCACACCTCCAGTTTCAGGGACAATTTATTCCCTACTGTTATCAGGCAATTCAATGGTTCTCTCATCAGCTAGAGTGTGGTCCTGATCTTCCATCTTCCTCATTGGAGTCCCCTTGAACTTTCTTTAATTGGACTTTGGCAGACTTCAATGTTATAGCTTGTCGTAAATGTTGTACCCTTTATCCTCTATCTGTGCACTGTGGATGTTTGATTGTATACTCTTTTCTTTGACTAGATAGCACGTGACAAAACCATTCAATGTACCTCAGAACAAGTTACAATAATAAACTAAACTAGGTTGTAGGTATGCAGTTATTCCCGTCAATTCAAGTAGATAATATCCAAAACAATTTGGGTTATAGGAACCTTTTGATTCCCAATTATATATTTATAACAAATATTTTCCAAAGGGCAAGATGCAAACCTGGGGGTCAAGATAAGGGGTTCATATTAGAGATGTCTGGACAACATGCACTGGATCCCACATTTGTGATTAAACCACTGGATTAACTTTCATTATTTCATTTCAAAGTCCCTTGCAATTTGAAAGGTTTGTGTGGAAATTTTACAGCACTCATATATGAAATTACTCTCTGACCTTTTTGCTATTAAATTGGGCCTGAGCAAAAATCCCAAGTTCACTGTTAATTTCTTGTAGCAATGACAGCAAAGGCATATTTGTGGTATGAACATTTCTGGAAGAACAAGAGTGTTAATCATGTGGGAGATTTGATCACATGGGCACCCTGGTTAGCAGATGAAATTGTAACAGCACAAAACTTTGCACAGTTTGATATTCAATGTGCTCATTGCATGTGATTCATTGTTTTTGTTCTGCAAATCACATAAATGTTCATCAGTTTATTAGTTCATCACAAGTTGGAAGGAAAATTAGATTTAAAGTATTTTCTATATAATACGTATTCATTCATAAGGTGCATTGTTTTTCAAACTAATTAGTTACAGAATGAGTCTAACTTTGTCTGTACGGAGTTTGTATGTTCTCACCGTGACCTTGTGGGTTTTCTCCTGGCGCTCCGGTTTCCTCCCACATTCCAAAGACGTACAGGTTTGTAGGTTAATTGGCATTGGTAAAAAATGTAAATTGTCCCTTGAATGTAGGATAGTGTTAGTGTACGGGGATCGCTGGTCGGATTGGACTCAGCGGGCATATATACAATGGACTGTTGTTGTTGTTGTTGTTGTTTATTATGGGATTTAAAGACCATTATGTTTGTTGCGCTGCTGCAAGTATGATTTCATTGTTCTGTTTTGGGACATGTGGCAATAAAGCCAGCCTGACTCCTAAGCTGATTCATTCAATATAGTTCAATGTTTGAATTCAATAACTTTTCTGGTATCATTTAATCGATATTGTGCATGTTAATATCAAATACACAAAATGCTTGAGTAACACAGTGGGTCAGGCAGCATCTCTGGAGGAAATGAACAGGTGTTGTTCCGGATCAAGACCCTTCTTTAGACCTTCTACCCTTTTTACTTCCCTTGCGGCCTTCTACCCTCTTTAGACCTTGCACCTCTGCCTGTGGCCTTTTTCTATGGGAAAGACTCCTCACCACCCAGTTAGGACCCTTTCTCCTGCCCCCTCCTCTTGGCCTCCCCTAGATGTTCTTCTACTCTCTTTAGACCTTAGGTCTGAAAAAAGGTCTTGACCCGAAGGGACTCACTTATCCTTGTCTCCAGAGATGCTGCCTGACCTGCTGAGTTACTTCAGCATTTTATGTCTATCGTCGCTGTAAACCAGCATCTGACGTTCCTTGTTACACAGTTAAAAAGTGGGTATTCTACACCCAATGACCTACTTCCTGAGTCCTCACTTGCTGCAGCTCTCTGTGCCATCATTCCTTTATTATTGAGTCAAAATAGCGGCATGTTATTTAAAAGCACCATGGAAATATCTACAAGGCACAGTTTACCGACATCCAAGGTGATTACTCTAACGTTCCAAGGGCAATTCGAGACTAGAATTAATAATGAACATTTTCAGTGACACCTACATCCTGTAAATGAGGACATAGACAAAATGCATATCTAAACTCCCCTAAACCTCCTTGACTCATTTGTTTGGCCTGCACAGTGGGGCTGTTTAACATACTCATACAGTATCTACTAGTTGAGTGATTGATCTACTATAGCATTGCCCAAGTATTGAATCAATGAACTGGCAGCTCCAGTGAAATTAGTGCATTTGATCCAAGAATTCTTAGAGCATAAAGTTAACAGATGAATCACTATTCAAGCAAAAGTCCTCTCAAAACTGTCTATAATAGGATTTATAGGAGGATTACAAAATCCTCCAAATGATGTAACCCAACTTGAATATTCATCCACATCTTAGACTTGTCAGCTCAAATAGTTGACAACTTTTCATTAGTCATTTGTATATATTATCTTCCTTAATGACAAGGATCTTGTAATCATACCTTAACTCCTTTAATTCTTGCTTGGTTTGGCTGATTACATATTCATTCTTAGCCTTGACTTTGAGACTATAAATTTGATTCACAAATTACACTGTCCACTTGCGTTATTGTAACATTGACAAATGGCCCTGTGAAAGTTTGAACATAAATGCCCGAACATTCCAGGGCCCTTCTGTGAAGAAAAGGTAGTTAAGGCAGGAATGTTGGCTTGGTCATAAATTACAATTACAACTCAAAATACTTGCGCTATAAGACCTGTATAAGCGCTCAACCAAGAATGCCAAAGCAAACCCCAAAGTCAAAGTACCATCTAAACTGATTATACAAACTTATGCTAAGCACAATAACTAACCCCATATGCAATAAACAGCTAACTACTTGTTAACAAGCACATTTTGTTTTGTGAGTTAGGCCCATGACATAAGTTAGGCCCATGACACATCGGGAAGCCTCAACAGTTCGTTCAGGTGTCCTAGAACAAACCCGCTCAATACCAGCTCTCGCCATCAATGCGGCCAGTGTCTACTAAATAAAGGAAACTACTGATTAATAGTAAGATTAAACGAGAACTTACCAGTTTGCGAGTTTAATCTTTATTTTATGAGGAGTTACGATGAGGGATTACGTGAAGAAGCCCCGCCAGGCGCATGCACGTCATACTTCAAAGCAGCAGCGTGAAAACACAGTAACTATAGTCTAAGTGATATAGTAAGACTCAGAAGACTAGAACTACCAGATGATCTTTGCGATTATGAGGGCCGGGAGCAGTGGGCACGTAATCCCTCATCGTAACTCCTCATAAAATAAAGATTCAAACTTCAAACTGGTAAGTTCTCGTTTAATCTTACTATTTTACTTCTGAGTCATATGAGGGACTACGTGAAGATTTCAAAGCTCTGTGATTTTATGCCGTAGATCCATTCCATACGACACGCTGCTTCAGTTGAAACAGTAGTGAACAAATAATGTATTGAACTTTGCTCGAATTATTCAATAAACATTTTTTAATAATAATAAAGAAAGACAGTAATAACCCCTCTATCCCAGGGGGAAATTACAAATGAAATTTAGAAATGAAATCAAACGAAACCCAAAACAGCATGCCCAAAACCTTGCACAGTCAGGACAGGTTTGTCATAAAACTTGGAGAAGGTCACCTCCCTAGACCATCCTGAGGCCCTGAGGATTTCATCTAGAGGCACGTCATGTGCCTTCGCTGCGGATGTTGTTGCCGCCCTGGTGGAGTGAGATTTAAACACATGAGTGTCTACTCCAGCACAATCCAAAACTTGTTTTAACCATCTAGAAATAGTTTGTACTGACACCTTTTTATGAGGTTTTTTGTGGCTGATGAGCATTGCTGTCTCAGAGCCTCTGAGACTATTAGTTACCTTGATATATTGACTCAGGCGCTTAACTACACATAGCGTTTGGTCAACGGGGTATGCTTTAAAGCTTACTTTGGTTCCGGCCATTCCTGGCCTGCATTGTTTGATTAAATCATATACATAAAACGTAATGTTATCTACAGAAGAATACATGCTATCCAGCCGTAGCTTTGGCAATGTTTGAACTCGTTGCGCTGATACTAGCGCCATGAGCATAACCACTTTAAGTGTTAACTTCTGAAAAGATAGTGACGTGATTGGAGCCCATTGTCGAAGCAGTGTGAGAACTAAACTGACATCCCAGATTTCTCTATATCTAGGCTTAGGAGGAGTTTTTGTTAAAGATACCTCTCATGAATCGGGACACTAACTGATGAGACCCGATAGATTGTTGTTCTGAAAACTGCCCTAAATAGGAGGACAAAGCACTCCGAGCACTATTAATGGCACTATAGCTCAAGTGTTCATCAAAATGCAATGTAGCAAGGAACTCCAATACATCCGGTATGCTTGCAGTATGATAAGATATATCTGACTGCAAGCAAAATACCTCCCATTTCTTAATATGAGACACATATTGTTTTTTAGTGCTATCTCTCCAAGCTGCAGTAATCACATCCATGGTCCTTCTTGACAGTCCAAGCCTTGGAACGGACTGGTCAGAAACTGCAGATTAACATTTTAATACGATCATGTAACGGATAACTTTCTCCTGTTACCGGATGAACCAACAAATTACTGCACTTGGGAATAGTCATGAATGGCTGAGTCATCATTCTCAGCACCAATAGGAACCATGGCTGTGTAGGAACCACCAAAACGCCTGAGGTGGAGTCCTGCTCTATTTTGGTGAGACACTGCCTGATGAGGCAGAATGGGGGGAAAGCGTAAAAGAACGTATGTCCCCAATGTAGTGAGAATGCATCCACCGCGACTGCTCCTGGATCTGGTTCCCACGAAACGTAATTAGGCAACTGGTGATTTAGCCTGGATGCAAACAGATCTATATCTGGCAAACCATAGCGGCTGACGATCATTTTAAAAACATCAGGATTTAGCATCCATTCTATGTTGTCATTAAATTTCCGTGACCTGTTGTCCGCCACCACATTATCTCAACCTGGTAGGTAGATAGCTGAGACCCAGATATTTCTGGAAATGCACCAGTCTCAAATGAGGTTAGCCAGATTATCATGTGATACTGACCTTATTCCTCCCATGTGATTGATATAAGCAACAGCCGTGGTATTGTCAATCTGGAGCTGAACATGTAAATCATTCATTGCTGAACAATATGCTTTTAATCCATAAAAAGCACCCAGAAATTCCAAGTAATTTATACCATGCCTTTGCAGGATTAATTCCTCTTGCACACTCCATCTACCACCACAGCTAGACTCGCTGTCCGTGGCTCCCCATCCCAATGCACTGAATCTGTCTGTAAAACCACTGAAGGTTGTTGAGTCAAAATGGTTTTGGTACTTCGTGCGATATTGATTATCCACCATTGCAATTCGGCGATGGCTTTGGCTGGCATTGGTCTGTCGAAATGACCTGCATGTTCTTTAAGTGCTTGTTCTCTAGCTCGTTGCAAACTTTGATAGTGCAGAGGTCCATACTGCACTGCAGGGAAAGCTACCACCAATTTACCAATAACACTGGCTACTTGCCGGATGGAGGGTTGTTGCTCTTCTACGAGACTGCTACAGACCTCCGTGATTTCAATAGCCTTGGCCATAGGCAAAGTCACTGACATATCAATGAATCAATGACATACCCCAAATAGTTAATTTGTTGGGATTGCCCTAGCTTGAATTTTGTTGGATGGATGAGAAAACCTAACCTCTCAAACAGGTGTTTGGTTGCTGAAACCGACTGCTCAGCTGCTTCCTGAGTGTTGCTTATAATTAAAACATCATCTAAATAAACCTTTACAATGTGATTCTGGGCACGAAGTAGTGCCAGAACTGGTTTTAACAATTTTGTGAACAACCTAGGAGCTGAGGTTAACCCATTGGGCAAGGTTTTAAATTGCCACAGCTGTCCCATCCAACTAAACTTCAAGTATCTACGGTACTGATGATGGATTGGTACTGAATAATATGCATCTTTCAGATCTATAGTTGCCATATAACAACCTTTTGATAACAACTGTTTAGCAGTACTGAAAGTGTCCATTTTAAAATGCCTATACTGGACATAGGAAATTAACTGGGTTAGGTCTAGAATGACTCGACACCAACCATCTTTTTTCTGTCTGGTGAATATATTGGACACAAATTGTTGAGGATGATATACCGACTTCTCAATTACCCCCTTTTGGAATAAAACCCCAATTTCATCATTTACCTGCAGAGTGTCTGGTCCAGAAAAAAACAATACCCGACTAGGCATATTTTGTGCACGTGGATGTATTCCTGACATAAACTCAATTCGAGACCCCGAGACAGTGTCCAGTATAAACAGATCAGATGTTATGCAGCACCATTCATCATAAAACAACTGCAACCTGCCCCCAACCGGAGGTTGTTCCCCAGAGGATTTATTCAGGAATGAATGAGTTACCCGTACCTCCATATTCGACCTTGAACTTCTCACTCTTCTGGCCATGTTGGGGTTGTAGTTGGAGTACGCAGGTGGATATGGATGGCGCCCAACTGGTAACACTCTACTTGGGCCTGCTCCAGCATCTGACGCCCGTCTGGTTGAGAAAGACCTGCGAGGTGGTATCCTGGCCGAGGGTATGTAGGTTTTCATGGGGCCAATAGGTTTGGCCTCTTCCTCCAGGTCTTTGACCTGTTTCAGCAGGTCTTTGCCGAGTAAGAAATTTGGTGCTTGAATATTAGAGGATCTACAAAGAGCTGTGAAGCGTGAGTTTAACGTTGGCTTGATGGCAATTTTCCGGATACAGTTGATCTCGAAATGGGCATTGCACAGCACGGCCAACATATCCTGCTGTGTTCCCAACATTGGTGTCCCTTGGACCATTTTCCCAAAAGCCATCATACCTGCCCTCACTAATTTGAGGACTCGCTAGAAACGGAGCTCTCGCCCCCTCATCGATGCGCTCATTTGTGCCCAGATAGCCGAGTTCATGGTGGGCATCTTGAGCGACGCACAGTTAACAGGTGTCTGGTAACGCGTTGTCGTCTGTTCCATGATGGAATCCTGGAGCTGGTGAGAGGCCGTGTAGTTTATATTGGAAGCCAGATTTTCCTCCATGGCTTCACCAGTACCCTCCGGAATGGCAACATTTCTAGCCACATCCGGGACACCTGGAGCATGGCTCATGTGCCTTGGTGTGTGCACAGAAGCAGTGACACCAACTTCAGGGGCAGACTCCTCCTGCCCTGGCACTCCCGAGTCTTGCTCTAGCGCGGTCTCTACCAGCCCTAAACAAGTTGCTGGTGAGGGTGCTTCCAATTGGTACTCTTAGGCGTTCAAGTACTCCTCGCCATATGGGCCTCTGCCTGAGACTGTTTGGGGAATCCTGGGGGCATGCGACCCGGATTGGAACACTTCATGGCTCATCATGGTTTGAAGCATTCTTTCCATTTTGTCTAGACGTCCCCAGACCTTTTTGTTGGAAGGAGGGGAGTCTTCAGACTCGTCAGATAAAACGGGCCTGACTGATTTTCGTTTGGCCATTCTCCCTGCTGGAGTGGCCACAGCGCCCGGAGGCACTGGAGTTAATGGAGGCAGGTGAGCTGCCGGCGGTTCTGCAGTCGGTGTCGGAGCCGGTATTACCGCAGCCGGTATTACCGCAGCCGGTATCTCCCTACCCGATCTGCGAGCACTAACCGCGGTCCCGCGAGTAAAACTCGTGCTACGGACGGCAGACTTTTTAACAACTTTCTCCATCTCGAAATACTCCCGCTGGCTCCTGAACCAGTCTCACAGAGTTTAAATACCCGCAGAAAGTTTTAAAATCACTTACTTGCCGGTTTACTACTTACCGCTGATGGAGCTGCGCTCTCCAGCCCGTCGGTGCGCCATGCATCGGACGTAATGACACACATGCGCCCGGCGGGGCTTCTTCACGTAGTCACTCACGTGACTCCGAAGTAAAATTCACTCTAACAAATGCTAAACACTCACTTCCTTTCTTCCACTTCGTAACCCCACATGTATCAACCTTGCATAAAACCGGTACAATTATACTGTTACAACTTGCAAATTGAAGTAGTTCTGATTCTCTATTAAACTACAAGAACAGTTTTGATTAAAAAAAGTAGAAAAAAGTATTTTTCAACCATGTTGCTGAGGTAGGGTTCAAGTCACCTGCCGCCATATTCAGGTAAAGAAACCATTTCACTCTTCTGTCCCACATTCAATAGTATTTTAAATATCCTTACACATCCCTCTGATGCAGACCAAAGAGAAACAAGAAAGAATTGAAGATGGGGGATGAAGTTACATCAAAGGAGAAGATCATATAGAAGGTACCCTTTCAACAGAGTCTACAAACTACACTACTCCTTTGATAATCCCTCTGAAAAAAATAGATCAATAGAAGCCAACGAAGGAATCATTGACTGGAACTGCCAGTGGTGATTGAGAAAGATACAGCAGTGGGGTGTCAATGATTATTTTGGTCATTGGTTCTCCGTTAGAAAGTACAGCTGGGCTGAGGACAAATGGTGTTTTTGTTGAGGAGTTAGCAATGAGGGTCCCATAACTGGGGGTAAGGTCAGGGTGGGAGGTCCAATATCTTGTTGAGGAGGAGCAGGTTCAGGAGTGGGGAGGTGAAGACCGTCATCATAAATTGGGGGGGATAGGGAAAACTGGTCAGAGAATCATAGAAAATAGGTGCAGGAGGAGGCCATTCGGCCCTTCGAGCCAGCACCGTCATTCAATATGATCATGGCTGATCGTCCGCTATCAATAACCCGTGCCTGCCTTCTCCCCATATCCCTTGACTTCACTAGCCCCTAGAGCTCTATCCAACTCTCTCTTAAATCCATCCAGTGATTAGGCCTCCACTGCCCTCTGTGGCAGGGAATTCCATAAATTCATAACTCTCTGGGTAAAAAAGTTTTTTCTCAGCTCAGTCTTAAATGACCTCCCCTTTATTCCAAGACTGTGGCCCCTGGTTCTGGACTCACCCAACATTGGGAACATTTTTCCTGCATCTAGCTTGTCCAGTCCTTTTATAATTTTATATGTTTCTATAAGATAACCCCTCATCCTTCTAAACTCCAGTGAATACAAGCCTAGTCTTTTCAATCTTTCCTCATATGACAGTCCCACCATCCCAGGGATCAATCTCATGAACCTACGCTGCACTGCCTCAATCACAAGGATGTCCTTCCTCAAATTAGGAGACCAAAACTGTACACAATACTCCAAATGTGGTCTCACCAGAGTCCTATACAACTGCAGAAGAACCTCTTTACTCCTGTACTGAAATCCTCTTGTTATGAAGCCCAACATTCCATTAGCTTTCTTCACTGCCGGCTGTACCCGCACACCAACTTTCAGTGACTGGTGTACAAGGACACCCAGGTCTCGCTGTACCTCCCTCTTACCTAACCTAACCCCATTGATATAATAATCTGCCCCCTTGTTTTTGCCGCCAAAGTGGATAACCTCACATTTATCTATATTATACTGCATCTGCCACGCATCTGCCCACTCACTAAACCTGTCCATACTGAGAAGAAGGTGTTACGTAATTAAATATCTAGGCTTCTGTGACAACTTCCAAATAATCTTATCAAGCATGAAAAAAAAAAATTAACATTGAATAACCTGAGAATCAAAGTGAATGTATTCTCCCTGTATTTGCTTTTTATCACAGTTCATGCCCTGAGTAGATCTCTCATCTCTCAGTGAAATATTTGTGAGCTTGAGTCCTACCACACAAATTAACGCACGAGGATATTTCAGTGCATTAGGAAGGGCTATCTGCATTATCAGTGCTCCCCCAAATGCTCCTTGTGTCATCTCAAATGTATGGAAAAATCCTAAGGTATTTTGAATAAAAGAGTTGGGATTTTCTCCCATTATTGTGATCAATATTTATCTTTTGTAAATAAATGTGTTATCGTGGTTAACTTCCAATTATTCTAGCCCAAGTTGCTTTCAATAATAACTTCATACAACTACTTTAAATGATTATATTAAATAACGCAATTAACACAAACTGATTTTTCCCACGGATTCCATTCATTCAATGTTTCAATGGTATTTTATTGCCACGTGCACCTAGGTACTGTGAAATTATGTAAAGATTCAGCATTCTTCAATGTTTTTCCCATCTCCATCCAAGATAGATAGCATTGTGGCGCAACGGTAGAGTTCCGGCCTTACAGCACCAGAGACCCTAGTTCGATCCTGAAGGCTGTCTGTTTGGAATTTGTACGTTCTCGCTGTGACCCGCTGGGTTTTCCTGTTTTCGTTTCTGAGTGATAACAAAACAGAAAATAATTCCTGTTTTGGTTTGAGAGCGATAAACTTAAAATCCAGAATGATAATCGTAATCTTCAATCGAGGTCATTAACTAGGTTCTAGTGGCCATTTGAGATAAACAAAGATGGTGCCCGAGCCAGGCGACTCTTTGCACGCTGGTCCCAGAAGCAAATCTGCAATCACTCATTACAATTGCTCCACTCTTTTGAGCCCCTACTCCAACAGCAGCCTTCCTCACTAAACATTATTCCCTTTATCTTGTACATGTACCTTGTGGAAGGCTCGATTGTAATCATGTAATGTTTAGGTTTTTTAAAAAGTTTAATTTTTGGATACAGCACGGAAATAGACCCTTTGGCCCACCGGGTCCGCGCCGACCAGCGATCCCTGCATATTAACACTATCCTACACCCAATGGGGACAATTTTTACATTTACCAAGCCAATTAACCTACAAACCTGTATGTCTTTGGAGTGTGGGAGGAAACCGAAGATCTCGGAGTAAACCCACACAGGTCATGGGGAGAACGTACAAACTCCGTACAGACAGCACTCGCAGTCGAGATGGAGCCCGGATCTCCGGCGCTGTGTTTGTTGTAAGGCTAGTGTAGTGTTAATATGCAGGGATCGCTGGTCGGCGCGGACCCGATGGGCCAAAGGGCCTATTTCCGTGCTGTATCCAAAAATTAAACTTTTTAAAAAACCTAAACATTACATGATTACAATCGAGCCTTCCACAATGTACATGTACAAGATAAAGGGAATAATGTTTAGTGAGGAAGGCTGCTGTTGGAGTAGGCTCTACCACTGAGCCGCCGTGACCGCCACTTTCCACTTTCCACAATGTCTTTCCACTGATTGGATAGCACACAGCAAAAAAAAGGCTTTTCATTGTTCCTCAGTACACGTGACAATAAACAAAACTATTAATTAAAATATATCATAGGAAATAAAAGTACTAGACATTTAAATGTTTATTTCATAATACCCTCAGTTGTGCATTACATTGAGGAAAAAAATTCTCCAGGTGATTTCCAAGAGATTTATGTGTTAATGAAGTCAAACAATTGATATAATGAGTGATTATTATTCATAAATAATTAAAGAAGTCAAGGTTGATATTCATCTGAAAGTAAAGACATAAATTTGAAAGGAGAAATGTTGGGGATGTGGAATGGGAGAATTATAGAAACTGGCAAAGGATGACGAAAATATAGACAAGAGAACATAGAGTGAGAGTAAACTGACGAATATATAAAAATGCAGGCAATATTACAAGCATGGGCCCTGTAACCCCCACAATTAAAATGTGGATTATGGAAATGTCAGAGACCCCACACCTGGAAAGAATCAGATTTGCCTTAATGGACAAACAAGAACTCTTTGTTAGAATATGGTCTTCTTTCATCAATTATTTAAAAGGGTAGATTGGTTCGGCAGGGGGACCTAACTGAAACTTGGACTCAGGAACAGATGAAAAGTTATACTCTATATTGCTTGATCTTATCTCCAACGATGTATTAATAGTAAATTATTCCATTCCTTATGATTTTATTTTTTGATTTTTCTTTTTTTTCTCTTTTTTTTCTTTCTCTTTTTTTTTATTACTTTTAATCTATATAAAAAAAACTATTAAAGGCAGAATTATTCAATTGCTAATATTAATAATGTATGAGTGAAGTACTTGAAATACCTATACCATAATTTGTGTTTGCCAATTTATTGCTAACCTCTAATAAAAATATATTTAAAAATATATATATATATATATATTACAAGCATGGAATAACAGAAAATAATAGAAAGGGGATGACTTTGTTGATAAGAAACGAAGAGCAGAGAATTAAAGGGCAGCAATGTAAAGGGACAATATAAAGGTCTAGAATAGTGTTAGTGTGTGGTGTCCACTGGTCGGTGTGGACTTGGTGGGCTGAAGGGCCAGTGCCCACGCTGTATTTCTAAACTAAACTAAACTAAAATAAGCTAACTATTTTAAATCATTTAGCATTAGCAAAAGTCACAGATAGTAACGAAGGACAACAAAAAAAAGATGGACTTCGATTGATGATCAATTGAAGTACTTTGAATGATGATCAATTGAAGGGCAGCACAGCAGTGCAGCGGTAGAGATGCTGCCTTACAGCGCCAGAGACCTGGTTTTGATCCAAACTATGGGTGCTATCTGTGTGGAGTTTGTACGTTCTACCTGTGACCACTTGGGTTTTCTTCGGGTACTTTGATTTCCTCCCACATTCCAAAGACAAACAGGGTTGTAGGTTAATTGGCTTCAGTAAAATTATAAATTGTCCTTAGTGTGTAGGATAGTGCTACTGCACTGGGTGATCGTTGGTCAGCATGAACTCAGTGGACTGATGTCCATAAAGTTAAAATCTATATTACTGAAAGTCTGATCTTGACCATTTCCTTATATTGTTCTTTATATTGATTTTAGAGAAAATGCTGCCACTTATGGCTGTGATCTTTTGGCCATCTTACTCAGAGTCCCCCTCGGCTGCACAGGACAAGAGGAGTTTTCCCATTGATGATAAATAAAAGAGTTATTAGTGTTTGAAAAATGTTGAGATTCTCTCTCTTGAAGGCAATGCCCCTTCCGGAGGGACTATAAAACCCAGAGGTATTGAGTGCCTCAGTCAGTCTCTGCAAGATGGGGGAGCGCGAGGGTCACATCTCTCAGTCTGAGCTGTGAATAACACTGAACACATGTCTATTAAACTGTCAGTGGTTTTACAGACCTGTCAGTGCGCTTAATGTAGTTTGAAAATATAGTTTGGAAATGCTAAAGCTGTGTTGCCTTTGGTTTGGAAATGCTAAAGCTGTGTTGCCTAATTAAAGTTGCCTTGCCTAATTAAAGTTGTCTTGCCTAATTAAAGTTGCCTTGCCTAAATAAAGTTGCCTTGCCTTCTATATAATTAGAAGTCTAATCTTGACCTCTGCCTGTTTGCACTTTATGTTGAATTTAGAAAAAAACGCTACCACGTACGGCTGTGATGTTTGGCCATCTTACTCAGAGTCTCCCTCCACTCATCATGTGCAGATGAAAAATAAAAGAGTTATTAGTGTTTTAAAAATGTTGAGATTCTCTCTCCTGTCAATCACACCATGAAGGCTACGTCCCTTCTGGTGGGAGGGGGGAGGGACTATAAAACCCAGAAGTGTGGGCGTGGCTCAGTCTCTGCAAGATGGAGGAGCAAGAGGTCATGACTCGCTCTCTTAAGTGGCCTTGCACCCTGCTTGAAATGGTATGAAACTGCACTTGAATTTGGTGGTGTTGCACCCTGTTCGAAGTGGTATGAAACTGCACTTGAATTTGGTGACTTTGCACCCTGCTTGAAGTGGTAAGAAACTGCCCTTGAATTTGGTGGCCTTGCACCCTGCTTGAAATGGAATTTCAAGGAATAACTGTGAGTCATCTGCCAGCCCACCAGCCATGAGTGAGTGAGCTGCCAACACAACAGGCTTGAATGACTGTGCCGCCAGCCCAAGAATCCATTAAGCCCCCCCCCCCCCCCCCCCCCCCCCCCCCAACTGGCCACCAATATTGGAATTGGTAGAGAGGTGGAATATTGTGTTGGGGGACCAGCCCTCCCTTGTGATACTGGGACCCAATAGGTCCCAGTTAGTCTAGCAATGAATATAATTTACAAGAAAAGTACAGCCAAACTAATGGAACTTGGGGCTATCAAATCCCCTGCATCCAAAGTCCTGCATCTTTGATTTCTAAAAGAGTAGGAAAAACATTGGTAGTGATCCTCCAAAAGTCCCCAGATTCAGGAAAGTCCCTAGACTATGTAAAGTGGAAAATGTAATGCCACAGTTCATGAAATGAGGAAAAGAATAAACAGCAATCTAAAAGCCAGTTAACCTAACTTCATCTGCCAAGAAAAATGATGAAATCTATAATTAAATACATCATAGTGGAATGCATAATCAGTATGAATATGGTTTCATAAAGGGACGTCAACACCAAAATTGCATTAGAGTCCACTGAGGATGCTGCCAGGAAGCTAAGTAGAGCGGAATTCATATATGTAGTGTGCTTAGATCTTCAAAGGACATTTAATTAAATGAATAGAAGGTTACTGTACAAGATAAGAGCTCATGGGATTGAGGGCGATGTATTAGCATGGACAGAGGATTGATGAACAGACGGGTTGAAAAAAGATCAGGAACAAATGGTTTATCTTCATGTTGGCAATTTGTACCCAGCAGAATGTCTCCTTGATCTCTGCTGGCTTTTGCACTATTTTACGATCTGTATTAATGACTTTGATGAAGGAATTAGTTTTAATATTTTTAAGTTTATTGACAAAACAAAGAATAATTTAAAAGTCAGGACACAGGCTCTCTTCAAAGGGATATGGACATTTCGGGAGTTTTCAGCGAGGCTGCAATGAGGGGAAATATGACCTTTTTCCAGCTTTGGGAAATGGTGCAAAAGTGCCGGGTGTTTGGGGAGATCTGTGTCTCAAGACGCAAGACTAGAACAACGGGGCAATGTTCATAAGACTACGACATAGGTGCAAATTAGGCCATTTGTCCTATTGAGTCGGCTCCACCATTCGACCATGACTGATCTGTTTCTCCCTCTCCACTCCATTCTCCTGCCTTCTCCCCATAACTTTTGACGCCCTTACTAATCAAGAACCTATTAAACTCCGTTTTAAATAATACCCAATGATTTGGCCTCCATCACCTCAGAATTCCTCAGATTCACCACACATTAGCTAAAGAAATTCCCCGTTATCTCCATTCTGAGACTGTGCTCTCTGGTCCTAGACTCTCCCACTACTGGAAACATCCTCCCCACATCCATTCTATCTAAGCCTTGGAATAAGGAGATACTCATTCAAGACACAGATTTCTTCTCTCAGAGGATTGTGAATCTTTGAGATCCTCTTCTCAACAGAACTGTGTCAACTGATTCTTTAAATGTAATTATGAATCAGATGGATTCTTAACAAAGGGGAACTTACGGTTTATAGGCATCGGACAGGAGCTTGGAACTGAAGCCAAAAATTAGATCAATGTTGACCTTACAGAATGATGGAGACATTTTACCTAACTCTCCTACTACCCTTTCCAGTCTCAATGCGTAGGAAATAACTCCAGATGCTGGTTTAAATCAAAATTAGACACAAAATGTTGGAGTAATGCAGTGGGACAGGCAACATCTCTGGAGAGAAGGAATGGGTGATGTGTCGGGTCGGGACCCTTCTTCAGACTGATCTACAGTCTGATGTTTTCTCCCAAGGTAGTGCCCAAATCTGGGTTTGACATCAAGTCAACTATGAGAAGCCAGACAGTCCCCTTCTCTGACCTAATTATTCTACCACTTTTGCCTGAGTAGGGAAATGCATCTATACCCACAATTGTCACAGTCACCCATGGTGTTCCTCAGGGATCGGTGCTGGGGCCACTGCTTTTTATCATCTATATTCAACCTCTTGGCAATATTCTCCGTCATTTTGGAATCAATTTTCACTGCTACGGCGATGATACACAACTTTACCTCTCCACAAAACCAAACACCTCCCTTCCCCCAACTGCCCTCACCACCTGTCTTCAAGCTATCAGCAACTGGATGTCACTCAACCTTCTAAAACTCAATGGAAATAAAACAGAAATCATGCTAATTGGCTCAAAGTCCACACTCTCCAAAACTCACCCGTCACCATTTCAGTTGATGGCTCACCCATACCCACCTCCTCCCATGACAAAAGTCTCGGCGTCATTCTGGGCAGTACACTTTCCTTTGGCCCCTACATCAGCAATATCACACGCACTGCATACTTTCATCTCCGCAACATCTCCAGACTCCGCCCCTCCCTCTCCAAAGACAATACAAAAGTCCTCATCCACGCTCTGGTCACATCCCGCATCGATTACTGCAACGCCCTCCTCACTTGCACCTCCAATAAACTTCTTCATCGCCTCCAATGCATTCAGAACTCTGCAGCCCGGATCATCACCCGCACCAGATCATCGGACCACATCACACCCATCCTCACTCAGCTCCACTGGCTCCCTGTGCACCACTGGATTAACTACAAGATTTTACTGCTGACCTTCAAAGCCCTACACCACCTTGCTCCCCAATACCTCTCTGACCTGCTGCTACCATACACTCCTTCCCGGTCACTTCCTTCCTCCTCAGCTGCAATTTTAACTGTCCCCACATTTAGACTCAGCACCATGGGTGCCAGAGCCTTCAGCTGCTCTGCCCCACGTCTCTGGAACACTCTCCCACCTCCCATCTGTCACCTGGACACTATCGATCAATTCAAATCACAACTCAAAACACACCTGTTTAGATTAGCATACCCGACATAACTTCCACCATGTTCACCCTGATTTTAATGACTTAAAATGTATTGTGTATTTTTTGTTTTTTTTGTTTTTTGTTTTTAATCAACTTGATTTTAATATTGATAATGTATTGTGATTTCATGTCCTGTAAGGTGTCCTTGGGTGTCCAGAAAGGCGCCAGCAAATAAAATGCATTATTATTTATTATTATACCACTGGCAGGAAGAAGAAGATGATGTATAATTTATCAACAGCTCAATAAATATGATATCAATTGAAATACACATCCAATTATCCCTGTAATTAGTGTAGATACAAAGATCCAGAGAGGTTTCCCATGGAACTTGAGACAAAAAACATTCTGGCACCAGAGGAGGACATTTTACATTAAGATGAAAATGATTTGCGAATATTCATTGGCGATAACAGAAAGTAGTCCTTTCTGCCAGCTCTAACATTCCATATTGTGAAACCCAGCAATTAACAACAGCTTTTGTAAAGTGAAGCACAGATATTTGTATCATGCTATCAATAACAGTAAAATACGTTGTTGCAAAAACACAGATGAGCCATTTTCTAATTTGGCCAGGATCGCTTCATTTTAGTCCATAGGGCGGCATGGTGGACTAGCAGTAGAGCTACTGCTTCACAGCGCCGGATACTTGGGTCCGATCCTGACTACCGGTGCTGTCTGCACGGAGTTTGTACAATCTCCCCGTGACCTACGTGCGTTTTCTCCGAAATCTTTGGTTTCCTCCCACATTCCAAAGACGTAGGTTAATTGGCTTGGTATAAATGTAAAAAATTGTCCCCAATGTGTGTAGGAAAGTGTTAATGTGCGGAGATCGCTGGTTGGCGTGCACCCGGTGGGCTGAAGGGCCTGTTTCCACGCTGTATCTCTAAACTAAACATAACAAAACATATGCGGAGGAGGGAACTACAGATGCTGATTTAAACCGAAGATAGACACAAAATCCTGGAGTAACTCAGCGGGCCAGACAGCATCTCTGGAGAGAAGATATAAGTGACGTTTCGGGTCGGGACCTGAAATGTCACCCATTCACTGAGTTACTCCAGCTTTTTGTGTCTATTTTCAGGTTTGTGGGTTAATTTGCTTTTAGGTTTAAAAAAAGTTGTAAATTGTCCCTAGTGTGTAGGATCGTGCTAATGTACTGTGTGATTGCTGGTCAGTGCGGAACTTAGACTCTCGACCCAAAATGCCACCTATTCCTTTTCTCCAGAGATGCTGTCTGACCCGCTGAGTTACTCCAGCTTTTTATGTCTAGCTTCGATCTAAACTAAACATATAATGCCATCCAAATTGCTGTTGTGCTGCTTTAAGGAAAGCCCATCAATGCCTCTATTTCCTCTGAAGATTGAGGTGGTCCAGTATGTCGATGAATACTCTCTTGGTCTTCTGCAGGTTTACGGTAGAGAGCATATTGACTTGTCTGCTCATGGTCTGGTTCAGCAACTTGAACTTCCAGCAACAAAGAAGAATGCAAAAAGTGGGGAACACTATCCAGTCTATCATGGGTACTGACCTCCTCACCATCGAAAGGATCTATAAGGGGTGCTGCCTCAAAAAGACACCCAGCATCATCAGGGATCCACATCACCCTGGCCACTCTCTTATTTCACTCCTGCCATTAGGAAGAAGGTATAGGAGAATGAAAACGGTAATGTCCAAGTTCAGGAGCAGCTTCTTCAGGCCATTGAACAGTACGAACTCCAACTAAACTCCAAACCAAATGGCCTTGATTGCACTGTATTGTTTGTTTGTTTTTATAAATTGAATTTCTTTTTGCTGTTTTTTCTTTTGTTCTTGGGAAGAGGAAGGCTGAGGATCCACAGATCTTCATTGATGGGAAGGTGGTGGAGAGAGTCAAAACCTTCAAATTGCTGTGCGCGCATATATCTGAAGACCTCAAAAAGGCAGCCAGCATCATCAGAAACCCACACCACCCTCATTTCACTCCTGCCATCGGGAAGAAACTATAGGAACCTAAAAACTGTAACGTGCAGGTTCAGGAACAGCCTTTTCCCTACAACCATCAGGCTACAATCTCCAAATAAACTCTGAACTACATAGACTTGAGGGCATTGTTTTTGCCTTTGCACTATTATTGTTTGTTTGCTTATATATATATATGTGTCTGAAGAAGGGTCTCGACCCGAAACTTCCCCCATTCCTTCTCTCCAGAGATGCTGCCTGTCCTACTGAGTTACTCCAGCATTTTGTGTCTACCTTTGATTTAAACCAGCATCTACAGTTCTTTCCTACACATCTGTGTATAGATAGATACATAAAATGCACTGAACTTTTTTGTTGTTGTTTACTCTCCCCACCTTCTTCAGTATGAAGAAGAGTCTCAACCCGAAACGTCATCCATCCTTTTTCGCCAGAGATGCTGCCTGACCCGCTGAATTACTGCTGCACTTTGTGAGTGTCTTTGGTATAAACCAGCATCTGCAGTTTTTTGTTTCTGCACATTTAAATATTTGCGGTGCTGCTGCTAGGAAGAATGTCATTGATCTGTTTTGGGACATAAGACAATAAAACACTCTTGACTCTTGATCTATATTTAATGCAGTAGGAATCCATTTTTGTTTCCTCACATTAAATGTGTGTAGGAGTGATGATTTCCAGTTGCATCCACCGTAAGTTTAGTCTTATTGACAAAAGGAAATGGACACACTACGTACCCAAATCTTTCCTGTGCATCTAGCACCGGGCCACTTGAAAATAACTTCTTTAATATGAGCCACAGATATAAAAAGGCACCGTTCAAATGATCGTTTTTTCAAGAATAGGCGAGCATGTCATTACAATTGTCTATCTTGAGGATTTCATGGTATAATAATAGTTTATGTTATTTATTTTATGCCCTTATATTACAAAAAAACTCCCTTCACTATCGGATTTAATTTTTCATTATTGAATATCGACACATATGTGGATTTTATTGCACATTTATTGAATGCCAGTTTCAACTCTGTTGCTTTTTTCAAGGTTTGCCCTAGTTGGTGGTCTGATGGTAAAAGCTTCACTATAACCTACATCAGTGAACATCTTGCTGGTCGAGACAAACACATTTATGGCAATGTATGTACCCAGATTTACATTCCAACTTGAAAATAGCTCTGCACGGCAGGAGTCCAAATAAAAACAACCAAAAATAAGCTAAATTTATCCAACATAATTCAAACAGATGTGACTCACACCAAATGTTAGTTTTAGAGTCATAATCATAGAGTGATACAGCGTGGAAACAGGCCTTTTGGCCAAACTTGCCCACACCAAGCAACATATTCCATCTGTACCAGTCCCACCTTCCTGCGTTTGGCCCATCTCTATTATTATAAAACTCTGATCTTGGATGTGGATGTATTTATTTGTGTGTGTCTTGTTTGTCTGTGATTCACATCTCCTTGAAAACACGACGCGCTAACGGTGACATTTTTTCATATTCCGATAGAGATTTACCTCATGCTCAAAAATCGCATCATCTGAAAATTTGATTCATTATTGCTTGAGTTTTTTAATTTAAATTGTTTACAAATCAGAGATCTTTTTTAAAGCTAACGAGCTGATGACGTCACAATGGCTCTGCTCCTCGCGGCCAGCTGCGCACAGTTTTCAAAGCGCAGCCTGCTGGCCACTGTTTTTGCACGCGCTGCGTGTTATGTTAACCCCACCCCGACTTGCAGTCATTTTGTCACTTCCTGCTCGCGGTCAACTTGCACTCGTGCGGCCGTCCGCAGCGCCCCAGCCGCAGCCCAGCCACCCTACCCCCCCCCCCCCCACCCCCTCCGGGCACTGGATTGAAGCCGAGGGCTTCAGAGGTCCCGTGAGGTCCCGAGGTCTGCTGCCCACTCGCCGAGTTCAAATTCCGCCCTCTCCCTCTCTCTCCACCCTCCCCCTTCCCTTCCTCTACCCCACTCCCCCCTTTCCCCCTCTCCCCTTCCCCCTCCTCTCCCCCTCCTCTCCCCCCTCCCCCCTCTCCCCCCTGCCCCCCTCTTCTCCCCCTCCTCTCCCCCACTACCCCTCTCCCCCTACCCCCTCCTCCCCCTTCCCCTCCTCTCTCTCCCCCCACTTCCCCTCCCCCTCCCCTCCCCCCTCCCCTTCTCCCCTCCCCCTCTCCCTCCTATCTCCCCCCTCTCCACCCCTCCCCCTCTCCCCCTCCCCCTCTCCCCTCTCCCCTCTCTCCCCTCATCCTTCAGGTTCCTATTAAATCTTTCCCCCCATGACCTCAAACCTATGTCCTCTGATTCTTGATTCCCCTACTCTGGGCAAGACTGTGTTTACCTGATCTATTCCTCTCATGATTTTGTACATTTTAAATCAAATTAAATAAATAATGAGAACTCAAAGTTTATTTTAAATTGTTGGTAGGTGTGGTGAATTATATTATTATATGATGCATTGTTCTTATTTTCCTCATTTATCTGGTATACTCAGATGATCACAATATAACCTAAAAGAAACAGGAAGACAATACAGTATTTATGTAATTGAAAATATGCTTAATGTATTTATCACAGAAAATAGGTTATTTGAAAAACATCTCCTATGCTTTGTGGGTGTTTAAAATATACAAACTATTTTTGCAAGACAGATCTTTTGCAAGAGTTAACTTAGTAATATATAGTGATAATTAATGTTTATGTCAAGTTCTGCCTATTAAGTTATCTGCAGGACTTCATATTGCAAGATAGTATACATGATTAAGGGTATATACACAGGCACACAATTAATTCATAGATGCGAACTATAGTGCTACCATTCATCTGTAGAATAGAGTATGAAGGCCTGATATGTTAATTGTAGAATAACATTATACTGAAGTTGTAAACTCGAGTGCTCATTCAAACATAATATGCCCTTGACATGGTGACCTTGATGCAAACAAAGTGTCAAATGGATCCTGAATGAGTGAGAAAGCCTTAATAACAGGCAGGAGAATGAGTATTTAGATACAAGTTTGATATGTAATTCTCGGCAAATTAGTAGGTGATGGGGTGAATTTGTGATCTTTGGGTAAAGTTCATGCAATCTTTGCATCTAAACATTGGGCTTGTAGGGCTCTCTCATAGCAATGAATTACTAAAATTATTTATCATATTAATGACAAGATTTCCTGTGTTCTGTATTCTGACTGCCTTAAGCATTTTATGATGTATTATTTACATTATACAAATAAGTTTAACGCAGTTGTTATGAATTTCATAGCAAAATATGGGTAAAAATTCTGACAAAAAATGTGCCAGAATAAATCCAGCCTACAATTGCGACACTGGGCTGTTACTAAAGCTGCCTCTAGCCAGCCTGAAGTCTTCTTATCTCCATGAAGAAAACATTAAACACGCTGTGTCTTTTCCTCAGAACCATCAGAGCTTCCTTTGTGACCCAGTTTTTCTTTTCGGAATGTGAAGATGTAATTATGAAAAATTCATGACATTCAGTTCTGAACCGGTTTCTTAAACCTACAGACACTATGTGGGAGTTCTCAGCACATTGTGTCCAAGTAGATCAAACTCAGAGAGCCTAATCTTCGCCATAAATGACAGATCAATCTCATCATTCCCAAGGGCTAAACTAGCCCGAGGAAGATAACAAATGTACCATTCCACCAAGTGACCTCAGGAATTTCCTGTTTACGCATGACCGAGGAGGCAAAGCTGTTCAATTTTTGTTGTTGTTGCTTTTGATGGATTTTTGTCATTGAACTATTTAGATATGTGGTATCCATTTTTGCCTATAAGACATGATCAATATGAATGCCAAGGGAGTTACAAGCTAACAGCACAATCCAATACAACAAAGCTTAAAATACACTGTGATTGAAATTCTTCCTTGCTCACAATAATTGGTCTACGCAGCAGTATGTATGTATAGAACACAAAGTGCTGGACTAACTCAGTGGGTCAGGCAACATCTCTGGAGATCATGAAGAGATGATGTTTCGGGTCGGGACCCTGAATTATAATGCACTTCTGAACATCTTGGTCTATTGGGCCAGAGTTTCAGAGGTGGAATTTAATTGCAAGTTGGACATACTGCATAGATGTACGACAGGGGACATATTTTTACTGAACCAGGTCTCTAGTGGTGTGGTGAAATCAAGGTCAGCATTATAGAAGTATTTGCATTCCAATACTGTGTGCATTATTTCAATTCGCCCATTACAGCAAACAAGTTACTTTTTGAATTTAAGCAATATTATAATTTAGCGAATCAATCTATGGCATAAACAACAATGGGTTGTCTTTAGATGATGGATGAAGAAAAATATTAGCCAGGCCCGGTCAATCCAAATGTGGGGACTAATATAAAATGACCATCCTAAATTAAAAGGACCCACGTGTGGTCATCATTCATGGTTCTGAATTAGTGGAAGCTGCCAGGAATGGTGGTGGCGGTAAATATGATATTGGTATTTAAGAGGCTTTTAGATAGGTACAGTGAAATGCTTTGTTTTGCATACAACCCAGTAAAATCATATAGCAGGTGAAATATAAGGAATGAAATGTAGATGCTGGTTTAAACCGAAGATAGACACAAAAAGCTGGAGTAATTTAGCAGGACAGGCGACATCTCTGGAGAGAAGGAATGAGTGATGTTTAGGGTTTGAAGAAGGGTCTCGACCCAAAACATCATCCATTCCTTCTCTCCTGAGATGCTGCCTGTCCCCTTGTGTTACTCTAAAATCATATAGCAGCCCTCACTTTGGCAGGGCACAAGTGTCGCCAGCTTTTCTTGCACTCCGATGGCCTCCCTCGGCTCTCTGATGGCTCACCTCGCTCTGACAGCACTCCACGCTCTTCAACAATCCTCCAGCCTCTCTGACGGCCCTCCTCACTCTCCAATGGCCCTCCTCACTCTCTAATGGCCCACCTTGCTCTCCAATGGCCCACCTTGCTCTCTGACAGACCTGCTCCCTCTCTGATGACATTCCCGCCCTCCTCGTTCTTCATGGTCCACTCTCTCTCCAACGGCCCTCTTCCATTAGTCGGATTAGTCAGAATCCCAAGAGAACTCCCATGCTCTTTGAATGATTCTGTGGATATTTTTAATGCCAGATCTAGAGTGAAATGGTAGGAAACAGTTTTGGTTTAGTGACTCATCCAATGGACTATCGGTGAGTTTTATATAATTAATGCCAAGACCCTTAACGGCATTGATGTGCAGAGTGATTTTGGAGTCCAGGTTCGTAGCTCACTGAAGGGCCTGTCCCACTTTCACGACCTAATTCACGACCTCTGCTAAGTTTGCCCTTGACTCATACTCGCAACATGGTCATCACGAGGTTGTAGGAGGTTGTAGTGGTCGTAGGAGGTTGTAGGTAGGTCGTAGCAAGCCGTGATGCTAGTCATAGGTGCTCGTGGCATCAAGTAGGTCGCAGGCGTTTTTCTAGCATGATGAAAAATGTCCACGAGTGAAAAAGGTCGTGAATTAGGTCGTGAAAGTGGTACAGGCCCTTAAAGGTGGCAGTATTAGTACATTGGGTTGTTAAGAAGGTGTACGGTATGCTTGCCTTCATTGCTAGGGGCTTTAAATATACAGTAAGAATCAGGAAATCCCGGGATGCTCCGGTTTCCTCTCATATTCCAAAGATGTACAGGTTTGGAAGTTAGTTGGCTTCTGTAAATTATCCCTAGCGTGTGGGATAGAACTAGTGTGCGGATGATTGGTGACTAAGGGCCTGTTTCCACGCTGCATCTCTAAACTAAACTAAACAGAACTAAACTAAATTAAACTGAAACCAATTAATTAATTGATTGAGCAATTCAGCAGGACATGCAGCATTTCTGGATAGAAGGAATGGGTAACGTTTTGTGTCAAGACATGTATAATTCTGGGTGTGTAGGAAGGAACTGCAGATGCTGGTTTACATCGAAGATAGACACAAAATGCTGGAGTAACAGCAGGACAGGCAACATCTCTGGATAGAAGGAATGGGTGATGTTTTGGGTCAAGACCTTTCTTCAGACTGAGAGTCAGGGGAGCTGGTGACACAGTGATAAGGAAGTGTAAGGTGTGAAACTGGGATATCAAAGGAGATGTAGTTCAAGGAAAATATAGAATCGATCAATAGAAGGTGACAACAAAGCATATAGAGATAAAATTTAATCTATGATTGGAGAACTAGGAATGGGGAGGGATGGAGAGAGAAGAAAAGCAATGGTTACTTGAAGTTAGAGAAATCAATATTCTGAGTGTATTTTTGTATGCTTCACATACCATCAGATGGACAGAAAAACAGTATTTGACTCCACACTTAGAATGATCAGTGACCATTGAATTAACTTCTTGTCAGAGATTTATAAAAGGCTATGGTCCCACATACTTCTAAGAATCGTCCATTGAGGCAGCACTATGCAAAATGAATTATATGTTAGAAATAAATTGTACAAGCAATGAAAACAAAAAAATACATCATCAGAGGCAGCCATTTCCATCTCGTGCTGAAAAGCTTTGTTATGTTGCAGGAAGAGCAAATTCAGTTTAATACATTCAAGAGCAGATCGAATATTTTAGAAGAAGCATTATCCGATGAACTCTGATCATCTCCATTGTGAGCTGTATTTATAAAACTCATAAATATTGAAAAGTCTACACATACTCTTTCTTCTTTAGTGCGTATGGTGACTGTTAATCACACAGACGGGATTATGGGTTACTTTGTGGCTGCTTTCCAATGGAAGATAAACCTGAAAGACTATTTGATCTATTTACTAAATATTTCTGCTTCAAAACTACTTTATCAAGCAAAGAGCGATGCACCTGTAACTTTAGTTAGGTACCTTTGCAAGTGCCAACTTTCAATTGAACTTTCAAAGGATGTAGCAATGCAGAGAGCTTTTTTTAATAGTTAGACTTCCAAAAAATCCTGTCAGCTAGCAAAGTTTTATCCAACATTTACTTTCCATCTGGTGGCATTCGAATTTCCTTCGTTTGATCTTGATCTGTTTAGACAAGGTTATCCCCTCTGGCGTGTGAGGAAACATGAACTACCACAGCAAAGAATTGCTAGGCTGTGGATAATCCATCTGAAAGGAATTGTAGGAAAGTTAACTGCATTTTCATGTTCGACGACCTCAGTGCCTTCCATCAAGGTTAAATAAATTGTCCGCTAGTTGCTCCTCTCCCCGTTAAAAAACAATACACGACCCACGCTGGCTTTCTGAAATCTTTCTGTTTGGGGCATTTTTCATTGTTTCTGCCACTTTAATCTCATTGACAGGTGGAATTGACAAACATGCTAAAATGGTGGAAGGATTGAATATCCATCAAATCTTTATTTTCAAACTGACAACTGCTGCCGTTCTTTTGTACATTCTGACTTTTATCCTTCATGCTTTCTTTCCTCTTCTCTGAAAGGTTTTTTTCTGGTGTTCGGTCTCACAGGTGCTTAGTACATTCAAACATATGAATCAGGAGCAAGGGTATTACACTCAGCCCCACAGTCCTGTTCTGTTCTTTAATAAGGTGATGGCTATTTTTGTAAACCAATATCTGTGGTTCCTTGGCTCATCCAATTGTACACTCATCCCTGCATTCCCATCTACCAGTGATAATCATTCACCCTATTATAGATGCCCCAATGAACACTAACTATGCGTTCCACATCAAAATAGATGCTGAACTATTACAGACTATCCAAGTGTGTAAGAAAGAACTTCAGATGCTGGTTTACACCGAAGATAGACGCAAAATGCTGGAGTAACTCAGCGGGACAGGTCTCATAGACAATAGACAATAGACAATAGGTGCAGGAGTAGGCCATTTGGCCTTTCAAGCCAGCACCGCCATTCAATGTGATCATGGCTGATCATCCCCAATAAGTACCCCGTACCTGCCTTCTCCCCATATCCCCTGACTCCGATATTTTTAAGAGCACTATCTAGCTCTATCTTGAAAGCATCCAGAGAACCTCCCTCACCGCCCTCTGAGGCAGAGAATTCCACAGACTCACCACTCTCTGTGAGAAAAAGTGTTTCCTCGTCCCCGTTCTAAATGGCTTACTCCTTATTCTTAAACTGTGGCCCCTGGTTCTGGACTCCCCCAACATCAGGAACATGTTTTCTGCCTCTAGTGTGTCCAAGCCCTTAACAATCTTATATGTTTCAATGAGATCCCCTCTCATCCTTCTAAACTCCAGAGTGTACAAGCCCAGCTGCTCCATTCTCTCAGCATATGACAGTCCCGTCATCCCGGGAATTAACCTTGTAACCTCATCTCTGGGGAAAAGGAATAGGTGATGTTTCGGGTTGAGACCCTTCTTCAGACCAGGAGGAATAGTTGACGTTTCAGGTCAAGACCCTTCTTCAGACCTTCAGTTGTTTTCTCCAGAAATGCTGCCTGACCCGCTGAGTTACTCCAGCTTTTTGTGTCTAGCTACACCAACCAAGTATTTTCTGCTTTATTTGTTAATGAGCTGTATGTGACTAGTTCTACTTCAAGATGCAAGTACTGTGGCTGCCTTACTTATTAGTAAATCTAAAATACATTATGAATGTTATTATTGAATATCAGATTTCAACACTCACTCACTCAACGTTAGCTTATGTGCTTAATCATTTGGTGTTATGGGGCAAAGGGGAAAGATGAGTAACACAGTTTAAGAGTTTCTTTTCAAATAAATGTGAATTTATTTTAATTCCTGGATAACTGGAAAGATGATAACTGCAAATGAAAAAATCATGAGCGCTTATATTTTATGAGCACATGGAAAGCATTTTCCATAAATAGACGCACAATGCTGGAGTAAATCAGCTGGGCCAGGCAGCATCTCTGGAAAAAAGGAATAGGTGGTGTTTCAGGTGGAGGCCTTTCTTCAGACTGAGAGTCAGGGGAGGGGGAAACTAGAGGTATGAAAAGGTACAAAACAAACAATGTTCAACAATGGATCTTTGTGGGCTCCACCTTTCCTGAGTCTTCGGTATTGGGTTTGATTTGTTCTGGTTTACCTTTGTCTGATCTCTGTCTCAACCTGAAACGTCACTTATTCCTTTTCTCCAATGATACTGCCTGTCCCGCTGAGTTACTTCAGCATTTTGTATCTATCTGCGGTTGAAGCCAGCTTCTGCAGTTCCTTCCTACACATTTTCCATAAACTAGATGTTCCATAAAATAAATGCTGGTTTAAATCGAAGATTGACACTTTTGGGGTATTGTCTGCAGTTCTTGTACCCTGCAAATGGAAGGATGTTAGTAAGTTGGAAAGGGTGCAGAAGAGATTCACCAGGTTGTTTAGGAAGGAACTGCAGATGTTGGTTTAAACCGAAGATAGACACAAAAAGCTGGAATAACTCAGCGGGTCAGGCAGCGTCTCTGGAGAAAATGGACGTATCAAGTCGAGACCCTCCTACAGGCAAGTCAGGGAAAGGGAAAAGAGAGATATAAATGGTGATATGGAGAGATGTAGATCAAATGAATGAAAGATATGCAAAAAAGTAAAGACGACCAAGGAAAGGTGGGGCCCAGGATGGTCCATTGTTCAGTATGGTCAGTATGGGAATAGGAACCTTTCTGTCTGGGCCTCCTCCACTGTCAGAGAGTAAGGCCAAATGTAAGCACCACATATTTTGCTTGGGCAGCTTACAACCTAATGGTATGAATATTGATTTCTCTAACTTAATGTAATTCTTGGATCCCCTCTCTCTCCTCCACCCACCACCCCACCCACCCCCTCTACCCTAGTTGTACTAGTTTGACTGTCATCCTGTTGAGTTTCATAGTGTGTATAACTCATTATCACCTACTCCACAGCCAACAATGGACCATTGTGGGCCCCACCTTTCCTTGATCATCATTACTTTTTTGTATCTTTCATTCATTTGTTCTATATCTCTCTATATCACTGTCTTTATCTCTCTTCTCCCTTTCCCCGACTCGCCTGAAGAAGGGTACCGATACGATACGTCACCTATTCCTTTTCTCCAAAGATGCTGTCTGACCCGTTGAGTTACTTTGTGTCTATCTTCCATAATCATGAGTTCAGTTAGCTATGATAGTAATGGTGTCGACATACCCATGGAGAAACAACAAATTGCAATTGCTGGAGTAACTCAGGAGATCAGGCAGCATCCCTGGAAAACATGGACAGGTGACATTTTGTTGTTGAGACCCTTCTTCAGACCTTCACTCATTTTCTCCACAGATGCTGCCTGGCCCATTGAGTTACTCCAGCATTTTGTGTCCTTGGACATATTCATGGCTAATCAAATGGACGGCAGCAATTAACAATTATCTTGTTCTTATTCTATCTCCAAATAGGATCTTCTAAAATAAATCACTGAATACTGTTCAGATTGAGGAATACTGTGCAATTATCATGACACAAACCCATTAGCATAGGAAAAGGACCTTCAGCCCAAAATGTCTATGCCCAACATGATACCAAGTTAAACTAATCTCCTCTGTCTGAACATAATCCATACTACTCCATTCCCTGCTAATCTATATTTCTATCCAAAAGCCTCTTAAATGCCACCAGTCTATCTGACCACCACCACACCCAGCAGTATGTCCCTGGGGCCCACCTCTCTCTATATAAAAATCTTGCACTGCACATCTCCTTTAAATGTTTTCACTCTCACTTTAAAGCTAATCATTGAAATTTTCACCCTGGGATAAAAATGTTGACTGTGTCCTATTTACGGGCCCCTCAATGTTTTACACACTCCACTCAACCTCTGATGCTGCAGAGAAAACAATGCAAGTTTATCCATCCTCTGCTTAAAGCTACTGCAATACCTTGTAATCCAAGGCAGAATTGTGGTAAACCTCGTCCCTCCCCAAAGCCACCACATCCTTCCCATATTGGGGTGACCAGAACTACACACAAAACATCAAATGCTATCTAATCGATGTTCTATAAAGCTGCAACATGACTTCCTGACACTTAATCTCAATGCTCCGACTGATGAACGCAGGTTTACCATTCGCCTTCCTCACCACTCAATCTACTTGGGTTGCTACTTTCAGGAAGCTGTGGATTTGGACTACAATATCCCACTGTCCATCAATGCCATTATGCCCCACCACTAACTACATACTTTCTCCTTGCATTTTATCTCCTAAAGTGCAATGCCTCATGCTTGCTCAGATTAAATTCCATCTGCCACCTCTACACCCATTTCTGTAGCTGATCACTATCCTGTTGTTAACTTTGACAGCCTTCCTCACTGTGCGCAGGTCAACCAATTTTGGTGTAATCTGCAATCCTGTTACCTAACCTATCTGCATTTACTTCCATTATTCCTCTTTTAAAAAATTATTAACTCAGTGTAGATTCACAATAAAAGCTAGGATTTTCTTGGTTTGAGTGGCTGAGCTTGTTGCTAGATGAAATGGTTTGGGAAGCAGTTCCTGTCTTAGAGCCATGGTAAACAGGAAGATTTTTAAAACATTTTCTTTTAATAAAATATTGATAAAAAAATTATTCTTCCATTTATTTCAGAGCGGTAACTGGTAAAGATTAAGTAATACATTTTAATATCTTCAACACCACCTGATTGTTACAGTCATAGAGCCATACAGCATTGAAACAGGCCCTTTGGCCCGACTTGCCCATGCCGGCCCACATGCCCCATCTACACTAGTCCCACCTGCCTTCGTTAGGCCCATATACTTCTAAACCTATCCTACCCATTGATCAAATTTATAAACCTGAGATTCACTCCTGAATATGTGTGTTGTTGGATTGGAGGCATGGTTTAATTTAAAATCTCCAGTTTAATTTTCAAAGTCACCTTGAAGGAATACAAATGAGTAAAATTGATGGAATCTGACCCTTCGGGCATCTATTGTTTTGTGAAAGAACATAAAACCAATAAGAAGGTCTGAAGAAGGTCTCGACCCGAAATGTCACATATTCCCTCTCTCCCGAAATGCTGATCTGCTGAGTTACTCTAGCTTTTTGTGTCTATCTTCAGTTTAAACCAGCATCTGCAGTTCCTTGCTACATAACAAAAGTAATTTTCAGCAGTTATTGGAAAGCACTTCTTCATTGTCCCATCCAATGAAATGTTGTCCGGATAATGGGTTAAATTCAATTTTATGCCTAAGAAGTTTTTTGCAAAGTTTATCAAAGACAGATTGCCAATTCAACGTAACGATGCAAAGCTACGAATGTGTCGAGAATTTAAATGACATTCACAACCAGAAAGAACTATTGGTTTTTCATTGACTTGAGGATGAAAGGGAACAGCCATCAACAGCAGCAGAGGCTGAAACAAAATGGCGACATGAACACGAAAGGAGACACATGGATAGATTCCCTGGCAATATCAAAGAAGCAGATAGACAACAGTGTCAGGATTTAAGATGCAGGAGAAACAGAACTAGGTGGCGGTGGGAAATGTGCTTGTCATTGTGGGGGCATTCAAAACTGAAAGCAATTCAACTTAGATGACAGATTCGTAAATATTTAACCAGGATATTATTTTCTATACAGATATTTTCACAATAATGGCATTCAGCAGAAAATACAATTTGCATTAGATGACAACAAACGTGTTTAAATCAAAGTTATGTTTCAGCTTCAAGATTGTTCCAGTTATTTGTGCCTCTTCTTATACAGTTTTTTTTCTTGATTTCATAAAAATTCGGGTATACATTTGCTTCCTGATTGCTTATCATAAAGTTTTCAGCGGTAAAATTATCGTAAGTGCCAGTTCTCCTGTCTGAAAGTGACATTATTGATTCTCTGATGAATCAAGGATCCCAAATACAGTGAGAGTGTTTCAATAGTGATATGTAGGAAGGATCTGCTGGTTTAAATTGAAGATAGACACAAAATGCTGGAGTAACTCAGCAGGACAGGCAGCATCTCTAGAGACATTTCGGGTCCAGACCCTTCTTCAGACTGATGTCAGGGGAGAGGGAGATACATATATGAGGAAGTGTAGGGTATGAACATAGGACAAAGGAAATGGAGATCAAGGAAAATGTAGAATAGATCATTGTTAGCTAGGAGAAGATAAACAACAAAGCGAACAGAGATAAAAAGTAGTAAGACTGGTCAGAGAACTGGGAAGAAGGAGGTGTTAAAGAAGGAACTGCAGATGCTGGAAGATCGAGGGTACACAAAATGCTGGAGAAACTCAGCGGGTGCAGCAGCATCTATGGAGCGAAGGAGATAGGCAACGTTTCGGGTCTGAAGAAGGGTTTCAGCCCGAAACGTTGCCTATCTCCTTCGCTCCATAGATGCTGCTGCACCCGCTGAGTTTCCCCAGCATTTTGTGTACCCTGGGAAGAAGGAGGGATGGAGAGTGCGGGAAAGCAAGGGTTACTTGAAGTTAGAGAAGTCAATGTTCATACCGCTGGGGTGTAAGATGCCCAAACAAAATATGAGGTGCTGTTCCTCCAATTTGCGCTGGGCCTCACTCCGACAATGGAGAAGGCCCAGGATAGAAAGGTCGGTGCGGGAGTGGGAGGGGTTAAAGTGTTTAGCAACTGGGAGATCAGGTAGGTTTAGTCGAACTGAGCAGAGGTGTTCAGCGAAATGTTCATCGAGCCTACGTTTGGTCTCGCTGATATATAAGAGTCCACACCTGGAACAGCGGATGCAGTAGATGAGGTTGGAGGAGGTGCAAGTGAACCTCTGCCTCACCTGAAAAGACTGTCGGGGCCCTTGGATGGAGTCGAGGGGGAGGTATAGTGAAAGGTGTTGCACCTCCTGCGGTTGCAAGGGAAAGTATCTGGTAGGGGGTGGTTTGGGTGGGAAGGGACGAGTTGACCAGGGATTTGCGGAGGGAGCGGTCTCTGCGGAAAGCGGAAAGTGGTTGAGATGCGAAGATGTGGCTAATGATGGGATCCCATTGGCTGGTGGTGAAAATGTTGGAGGATTATGTGCTGCATGCGACGGTTGATGGGGTGGAAGGTGAGGACTAGGGGGACTCTGCCCCTGTTACGACTTGGTGAAGGGGGGCAAGAGAGCCTATGATGGAAGGGGGGAACCCCGGTTCCCGAGAGAATGAGGACATATCCGATGTCCTGGTATTGAACACCTCATCTTGGGCACAGATGCAGCATAGACGGAAGAATTGGGAGTAGGGGATAGTCTTTACAGGAAGCAGGGTGGAAAGACTTGTAGTCTAGATAGCTGTAGGAGTCAGTGGGTTTATAATAGCTGTCAGTTGATAGTCTGTCTCTTGTGATGGAGACGGTGAGATCAAGAAAAGGTAGGGAGATGTCGGAGATGGTCTGAGTAAATTTGAGTGCAGGATGGAAACTTGTATTAAAGTTAATGAAGTCAGTGAGTTCTGCATGGGTGCAGGAGGTAGCACCGATGCAGTTGTCAGTGTAGCGGAGGTAGAGTTTGGGGATTCAGGATTAGTAACCGTAATTAGTTACTGAACGTCTAGGCATAAACTCAGGAGCGACCGCGCTTTTGCGGTTGCAGCACCTAGACTATGGAACAGCATCCCTCTTCCCATCAGAACTGCCCCCTGCATCAACTCTTTTAAGTCTAGACTTAAAACTTATTTCTACTCTCAAGCCCTTCTTGAGGTCCTCTGAGGGAGCGCTGTATGTATTTACGTATGTATTGTTGATCTATGTACCACTATTTGTAGCAAGTTAGTACCTGCACTAATGTAAAGCACTTGGGTCAACGATAGTTGTTTTGAAATGTGTTTTGGAATAAAATTGACTTGACTTGACTTGACTTGAGTAATGGGTCAGTTCTTAAGTTACTTTCAATCCAATCCAGGTTAAAACAAGGCAGAGTGACTAGTGTAGATGGGGGATGTTGGTCTGCATGGGTAAGTCGGGCCGAAGGATCCGTTTCAACAATGTATGACTCTATGACTATAATTATCAGGTGGTGTTGGAGATATTAAAATGTAGTACTTAATCTTTGCCAGTTACCACTCTGAGATAAACTGAAGAATAATTTTTGTATCAATATTTTCTTTAAGAGAAAATGTTTTTAAATCTGCCCTGTTTACCTTGGCTCTAAGAAAGGAACTGCTTCCCAAATCATTTCAACTCATAAAGGTAGCAACAAGCTCAGCCACTCAAACCAAGAAAATCCTATCTTTTATTGTGAACCTACACTGAGTTCATAATATTTTTAAAGAGGAATAATGAGTGTAAATGTGCAAATTTTATGCAGTTGCCTGACCTTCTAAGCTAAGTGGAGTCTGATAACATTTGAGTATAAACGATAGTCAAGTTTGCTGGGAATTTAATTTGCTCCTAATGGTTCTGTACTTGTAACCCTTCATTTATTTTGTTTGACACAATACAAAGTATATTGTGTGTAGAAGATAACTATGATCTTAGCATCTCCCCAAACATCCCAACACATTTTACAATGAATTAATTACTTTTGAAGTGTAGCATTGTTGTGCTAGCAAACATAACATCCAACCGTGTATTTAAGGGCCCCAGAAACAACAAATAATGTCTAGTTTTCTCACACTTTACTCTTCCTTATCTCTGTGTCTCCCTCTCTCCTGACCCTCAGTCTGAAGAAGGGTCTTGACCCGAGACATCAACCATTCCTTCTCTCCAGAGATGCTGCCCGTCCCGCTGAGTTACTCCAGCATTTTGTGTCTAACAACAAATGATACTTGATCTGTATCTGATGCTGTTGGTTGAGGGAGGAATCTTGGACAGACGGAAGGAGAAAACTTCACTCTTATTTATTTGAAACCCTGGAACTTTTTATCCAAGTTCAAATAGACAGGGCTACTTTTTAACATTTACTGGAAAAAAAACATCTGCTCCAGTAACACAGTAATTTTTCAATACTTCACTGAAGTGAGAGGTTTGTCCTTGAAATGAGGATCAGCTACATAACGTCAGGTTCACAAAGGGGTTAGGCTCTTGGAATGGGGATATCTCTGTCCCATAAGAAAATAACCATTCAATTGAATAATTCCTTGAGGCTCAACTTGAGCCAATGTTCTATTTACTTTATTTAAAGTAATTAGAACATTTCACTTGACAGTCACAAAGTTTGTAGGAAAGAAATGCAGATGCTGGTTTATACCAAAGATAGACACCAAATGTTGGAGTAACTCAGCGGGTCAGGCAGCATCTCTGGAGAAAGGGAATAGGTGACGTTTCGAGTCAGAACCCTTCTTAATTCAGTCTGAAGAAGGGTTCTGACCCAAAACGTAACCTTTTCATTTTCATGCTGCCCGATCTGCTGAGTTTCGTGTTTATAGTCACAACGTTTATTTGTAAGTATTAAGGATATATTTAGCTGCTATAGTGCACACTTCAGAATGGTTCTAGTTCACGCATAGGTGAAGATACCATTCTAGGCCTGGAGCCATGACCGAAACCTAACCTATCGTGAGGATCTCTGTGCTGTTAGGAAGTGAAGGACAATGGGGCAGGGTGGTCTCTGAGGTGGTGTGAATGATCTGGGCCTGTGCCAATTCTATTGGGTAGAGTATGAAGGGAAGGACTAATGCTTTTGCTATGAGAATGACTGGTGCCAAAGCAGAGGTCAAGAGTCAAGAGTGCTTGATTGTCATATGTACTGACAACAGAACAATGAAATACTTACTTGCAGCAGCCTAACAGATGTGTAGAAACAAAGAGCTACAGGTGCTGGTTTACAAAAAGAAGACATAAAGTGCTGGAGTGACTCAGCAGGTCAGACGGCATTGCTGGAGAACATGGATATGTAATGTTTCATGTCAGGACATTTCTGCAGACTGATTGTGGGGGGTGGGGATTTTTTCTGTAATACACTACACATAAATTATATATAATAAATGAAATGCAATCAATTAATGATCCAATACTGGATCTGGAGGGTTGTAGGGAAATGGAAAGAGGATTAGAAAGGGGCAGAAGGTGGTGTTCAGGTGTGGAAGCCTCAAAGCAGGTAGGTAAAAGAACCAAGAGGTTGGTGTCTATAACTCTGGAATTAGGAGAAAGACCAGGAGGCGGGTCCATGGAGAAGACAGGGTCAAAGGGTAGTAGGTAAGTAGGACAGTTCGCTCACAGCGAATAGGCTCCGAACTATATGGATTTGGTGGCACAACTTTGGACTTTGCACTATTATTGTTTAATTATTTGTGTTTGTTATTTTAATTTTAATCACAGAAACAGGCCCTTTGTCCCGCGCCGATCAGCAATCCCCATACACTAACACTATCCTACACACTAAGGACAATTTACAATCTTAAACAAAGCCAATTAACTTACAAACATGGATAGACACAAAAAGCTAGAGTCACTCAGCAGGTCAGACAGCATCTGTGGAGAAAAGGGATAGGTGACGCTTCTTTTGAAGAAGGGTCTCGACTCGAAACGCCACCTATTCCCCAAAGACACTGTCTGACCTGTTGAGTTACTCCAGCTTTTTGTGTCTATTGTCGGTTTAAACCAGGATCTGCAGTTCCTTCCTACACAACTTACAAATCAGTATGTCTTTGGAGTGTGGGAGGAAACCGGAGCACCTAGATAAAACTCACTCGGTCACAGGGAGAACGTGCAAACTCCGTACATACAGCACCCATAGTCAGGATCGAACCTGGGTCTCTGAGGCTGTAAGGCAACAACTCCACCACTGTGCCTCTGTGCTGTCCTTTATACTGTACATATCTAATGCACTTTTTTTTGTAGTATATTACAGGTTTTGCAGAGAACAATCTGTACATGTCTGTTGTGCTGTTGCAAGTAAGAATTTCATAGTTGCGTTTCGAAACGTATGACATGGAGGGTGGCAAATGTTATACCTCTTTTCCAGAAGGGCTGCAGGGAAGTTGCTGGGAACTATGGGCTGGTGAGCTGGGAGTCCAGAACCAGGGGCCACAGTTTAAGAATAAGGAGTAAGCCATTTAGAATGGAGACAAGGAAACACTTTTTCTCACAGAGAGTGGTGAGTCTTGGAATTCTCTGCCTCAGAGGACGTTGGAGGCAGGTTCTCTATATGCTTTCAAGAGAGAGGTTGATAGGGCTCTTAAAAATAGCGGATATGAGGAGAAGGCAGGAATAGGGTACTGATTTGGGATGATCCGCCATGATTACATTGAATGGCGGTGCTGGCTCGAAGGGCCGAATGGCCTACTCCTGCACCTATTGTCTATTGTCTATTGAGCTTAACATCTGTAGTTGGTAAGTTACTGGAGAGTATTTTGAGGGATAGGATCTGCAGGCATGGAATGGGCAAGGGCTGATTAGGGATAGTCAGCATGGTTTTGTACATGGGAGGTCGTGTCTCACAAATCTGATTGATTTTTTGAAGACGTGACCAAAAAAGTTGATGAGGGCAGAGCTGTAGATGACGTGTACATGGACTTCAGTAAGGCGCTCAACAAGGTTCCGCGTGGTAGGCTGCTCTGGAAGGTTAGATCGCATGGGATCCAAGGAGAGATAGCTGAATGGATTGCACATTGGCTCCATGGAAGTTGTGGAATTGTGTAAGTTGTTTCTCGGACTGGAAGTCTGTGACTAGTGGTGTGCCTCAGGGTTCGGCGCTGGGCCCATTACTGTTTGTCATCTACATCAATGATTTGGATGAGAACATACAGGGCAAAATTAGCAACTTTGCTGATGATACAAAAGTGAGTGGTTTTGCAGATAGTGACGATAATTAACTCATAAAGGATGACTTGCACAGGTTTGATTTTCCTGGTTGTAGCCTTCTGGGACTGTTAAAATTCCATTGGGTTCAGGGCAGAAGTATTGTGCGATTCTAATCCAACTATTCATTGAAGTAGACTAAAATTTAAACCTACACTCTTTAGCATGGGTATGGCTCTCCTCTGGCCCAGTCAGATGAAGGGTCCTGACCTGAAACATCACTTACCCATGTCCTCCAGAGATGCTGCCTGTCCCACTGCATTACTCCAGCACTTAGTGTTCTGTGCAAGATTCTAGCATCTGCAGTTCCTTCAGTCTACACTCTGACTGTCTTACATATGCACCTTGAGGCTCCTATGCAATTGACCTGATCACCACCTTCATCCTTGTGTACCTTGCACTTTGTTCTACTCTATCTTCAGTATTCATGGTCCCTTTTTTGAATTACTTTTTCTGTCCTGATGTCTAGGGTGCTGCCACGTAGACTTTCTGTATCAGCTTGCGCTCGCTTCTTTGTCCTTCTGTCGTCCGCTGCTATGTTCTGCTCATCTTCGTGATCTGTAAACATCAGAATTGTCTAGACAGCATTTCCCTTTAAAGTGTTTTTCTTTCATGATAAAATGATTCACAGTAAAAGACACCGTGCAACCATACCTTGGCCACTGCAATCTATCATTAGCCAGTCTGTCGTTTCAGGCATTGACAGAACCCTAACCCTTTGCATGCTTCAAACAGGTCATTATCCCTGTCACTGTGCAAGGCCTGTTTGAAGATTACATGAGGGCTTGTGGAAAACAAAGATTGATGTATGCCGGTAGTTTTGTCTAATTATACAACCAGCATGCACTTAATATTAGGAATCTGTAGGCTTTCATCCCTTTTATAATTAAATATTGTAATCGTATTCTGAATCTTTATTGTTCATATTTGTTATTAAGACATCTCATGTGCTTTTAATTTCTGATTCTTTCGACTGCAGAATGGTCAGTAAATGACACAAAGTGATGGAGTAACTCAATAACTCAGGTAGCATCCCTGGAGGAAATGGATGCGTGACGTTTCGGGTCGGGACCCTTCTTCAGGCTTATTGTAGTTGGGGAGGAAAGCTGGAGGAAAGCTGGATGAGAGGAAAACTGGATGAGAGGAAGAGCAGGAGAGCTGAAGGAATCATGGAGGGGGAGTAGTGAGAGAGGGTCTCACAGAACTTCCATTGGATTGAGAAGGCAAACTTCCTCAAAGTAGACATAACAAGGAGATTTAACAATGGATCAGTAAAAATCTGGACACAAAGGAACTGTGATGCTGGTTTATAACAAACAACACAAAGTGCTGGAGTAACTCAGCAGGTCATTGCATCATCTCTTGAAAACATGAATAGAGTTTATTCATAAGGTGAATTATTCATTTGCCAATTAATTATGATATAATTAAAACTCAAATCTTGACCACTTCCTGTTTGCACTGAAAATATTGATTTTAGAAAAATCGCTACCAATTACAGCTGTGATTTTTGGCCAGCTTATTCAGAGTCCCACTCTGCTGCGCAGGACAAGAGGATTTTTCCCATCAATGAAAAATAAAAGACTTATTAATGTTTTAAAAATGTTGAAATTATCTATCCTGTCAATCATGCCATGAAGGCCACGCCCCTTCCGGTGGGAGGGGGAGGGACTATGAAACCCGGAAGTGTGGACGTGCCTCAGTCGCTGCAAGATGGGGGGAGTGAGACGTCACAGCTCTCTGTATGAGCTGTGAATCAACTGAACACTGAACACATGTCTACTAAACTGTGAGTGTGGTTTTACTGACCAGTGAGTGCCCTTAATGTGGTTTGAAAATGAAAATGTGGTTGGTTTGAAAAAGCAAAGCAAATGGTGGTGGTTGGTTTGAAAAAGCAAAGTAAATGGTGGTGGTTGGTTTGAAAAAGCAAAGCAAGTGGTGGTGGTTAGTTTGAAACGGCAAAGCAAGTGGTGGCTTTGAAAAGGCAAATGTGGTGGCTTTGAAAAGGCAAATGTGGTGGCTTTGAAAAGGCAAATGTGGTGGCTTTGAAAAGACAAATGATTAAAAGTCTAAACTTGACCACTTTCTGTTTGCACTGTATATTGATTTTAGAAAAAATGCTACTACATATGGATCGAAGAAAAATAAATTAGTTATTAGGGTTTAAAAAATGTTGAGATTCTCTCTCCTGTCAATCACGCCATGAAGGCCGTGCCCCTTCTGGTGGGAAGGAGGAGGGACTATAAAACCCGGAAGTATGGACGTGGCTCAGTGTCTGCAATGGTGGAGGAAGAGGTCACTCTGTCTGAGCTGTGAATCAACTGAACACACTAAATGTCTACCAAATTGAATGTGGTTTTTATGTGGTGTTTTGTGGTGTTTTGTGTGGTTTTATAATGGGTTTATGGTGGCCTTGCACCCTGCTTGAAATGGTATGAAACTGCACTTGAATTTGGTGGCCTTGCACCCTGCTTGAAATGGTATGAAACTGCATTTGAATTTGGTGGCCTTGCACCCTGCTTGAAATGGAATTTCAAGGAATAGCCATGAGTCAACTGCCAGCCCACCAGCCGTGAGTATGATGCCAGTACACCAGGCTTGAGTGACTGAGCTGTCATCCCAAGAATCCATTTAGCCTACAATGTCCATACTAGCCCTCTGGAAACCAGTCGCTTCAGCCCACAACCCCCCATTCTAGTGCTCCAGAAAGCCCCCCCCCTCCCCCCCCCCCCCCACTGGAGAGGTGAAATATTGCGTTGGGGGACCAGCCCACCCGTGTGAACATGGGACCCAACAGGTCTCACTTTGTCTAGTATGTATTAACACTATGAAGACTCTAATTCTATATTTGGTCTGATGAATAGATAAAACCTCAACTTAACTTGTACTAAGCATTTTGAAGTTAAGTTGCTCATTAATTCATTTCTGTTGAAGGCATTTATCGGTAGAAACTAAAACATTGCATTGAACACATGTCCAACTCTGATCTCTCAGAGAATTGCAAACTTAGGTGTAAACCACAATGTGACATTTAGCATGGACTAACATTCCATGAGGAACCATGGCCTTTCACATTATGAAAAGAGGTAGAACTGAAGATAGACACAAAAAGCTGGAGTAACTCAGCGGGACAGGCAGCGTCTCTGGAGAGAAGAAATGGGTGACGTTTCGGGTCGGCACCCTTCTTCCCCAAAACGTCACAGATTCCTTCTCTCCAGAGATGCTGCCTGTCCTGCTGAGTTACTCCAGCTTTTTGTGTCTATCTTTGGTTTTAACCAGCATTTGTAGTTCTTTCTTACACCAGAGGTAGAGCTGGCAGCTGTTGAGTTTTAAGGGTTTGTCCTACTTGGTGATTTTGCCGGCATCATATCAGTGTCACCAAAAGATTTTGAACATTTCAAAATCCAGCGGCGACAAAAAAGTGGTTGCGACACTCGAAAAAACACCGCGAGTCAAACGTCATCACGCCGCGTCATACGTCATGACGCCGTGTCACACCGCATCACGCCGCATATTTTTCAGTGACATGAGACGTCAGTTAATGATGCCGGCAGTAGCCGAGAAAACCGGCAAGTGTGTCAGGCCCTTTACGACTGAGACCAGGGGGAGGTCAATCGTTGCTGAGCGGACTCTCTCTGTGGCAGCCACAGCACAGTGACAGAAACAATTGTTATAGAGTTGAAGGAAAACCAGGAAAGATTTGTTTAGACACCTCCCCACTCAGCCACCCATTTACACTAATCCTGCATTAATCTCTTCCAATCACTCACCAATTTTTAAAAATCTGCTTTATTTACAAAGTTGACGCTCACATCTTTTCATATTACATTGTGATGGCTATTTGGAATGAGCAGGCAGAAGAGGTAGTTGAAACAGGTCAACACAGTGGCACAGTGGTAGAACAATGTCAGAGACCCAATGTCAGAGACTCACAATGTCGAACCTGACAATGAGTGCTGTCTGTGCGGAGTTTGTACATTCTCTCAGTGACCATGTGGGTTTTTTTCCGGATGCTCCCACATTTCAAAAACCCACTGATTTGTAGGTTAATTGGCTTCTGTAAATTGTCCGTAGTGTGTAGGATGCAAAAGTGGGATAACATAGAGCTAGTGTGCGAGTGATCAATGAATGGTAGGCGAGGACTCGGTGAGCCAAAGAGCCTGTTTCCATGCTGTATCTTTAAACTAAAGTAAACTGAGGTACTATAACAGCTTTTAAAAGACACTTGGAAAGGTGCATGAATAGGAAAGGGTTAGAGGGTTATGGGTCAAATGCGGGCAAATGAGACTAGCTTAGATGGGGCATCTTGGTTGGCTTGGATGAGTTGGGCCAAAGGGCCTGTTTCCGTGCTGTATAACTCCATGACCATGACTTTACATCTTTCTTCCATCCCTCTTTACCTCTTTCAGCTATTCTTTTCTTCGTAGGGTTGAGTTATTCACATCAGCAGTTGTTAACATTGGTAGCCTTATTACCTGGAATTTCCTGGCTTATCTGAGTATGTTTTCAACTCTAAGGCTCTTCTTGTTACTGGCACATTAACATTTGGTTATTTTTATTTCTTCCCATGACAGCAGCTGTGTCGACATTCCTTCCAATATCTGGATCATCAGGGGACATTTCCATTGATGTAGCTATCTTGCTCATCAATTTGAACGTTTGATACAGTCATTTTAGTAACCTGGCCTGGATAACATGTAATCAAGAGTCAAGAGTCTTTTATTGTCTTATGTCCCAAACAGAACAATTACATTCTTATTTGTAGCAGCACAACAGAATATATAAACATAGTACTCTCTAAAAAAATAATATATGAAAAGTGTGTGTAGGAAGGTACTGCAGATGCTGGTTTAAGCCGAAGATAGACACAAAAAGCTGGAGTAACTCAGCGGGTCTGACAGCATGTCTGGAGATAAGGAATTGGTGACATTTCAGGTCGAGACACTTCTTCAGACTGAGCATCAGGGGAAAGGAAAACGAGAGATATTGACAGTGATATATTTCTGTCTCTGAAGAAGAGTCCCGACTCGAAACGTCACCTATTCCTTACCTCAAGAGATTCTGTCAGACTCACTGAATAAACAGGACCCACATAAAACATACAATCATAGTGAAAAAAGACAAAACTAATGACCCCAAGTCTATGTAGTTAAGAGCTTATTTGGAGGCTGTAGTGTTGAATAGCCAGATGGCTGTTGGGAAGATGTTCCTGAACCTGGACATTACGGTTTTCAGGCTCCTGCATCTTCTTCCCAATGCCCATAGTGACATGAGAGCATGGCCAGAGTTGTGGCGGTCTGTGGTGATGCTGGCTGCCTGTTTGAGGCACCAACTCCAAATCCCTTCAAAGGCGGGGAGGTCAGTAACACACCAATCCGAAAACACATCAAAGTCTCCCTGCATGTCCTTTGGTTGGCTTGATGGTAGACAAATCAAGAGGAAGCTGAAGGGCATCTAAATAGATTACAGGGAAATTAGTGGAGGAATGGGGCTGATCAGATTATTATGTGAGCTGGCAAGGACTTCATAAGTATCAAGTGGCCTTCTACATTGTATGAACTGTATGAGAACTAATATGATATTATTCTTGGAGGAGGCCTGCCTTTACTCAAAGTCTATCCAGAATAACATTGAGAAAATAATTCCCTTGGGTAGCTAAACATACTTTCCAATGCAAATGCTTTGTAATTATCTTGAAACTTTTCCATAAAACTTCTCAAGCACTGGGTATAAATGCTTAATGTCATGAAGTCAAAGTTGGCAAATTTAACACAAGCCTTGCCCCCTGAATGATGTGTCAGAAGCTTGACTATTTTCCTTGCCTTGAGTAGTGGAGTGGCGGTGCTGCCTTGGCAGCTGCGGCTCGCCTGCAGTCCATCTGTTTTTTTCCTTTTTTGTTGTTTTTTTGTTGTTTTCTTGTCCTGTTTTAGCTTATTAATTTGAGTTATTAGGTTGTGTATGTGTGTGTGTGTGTGTGTGTGTGTGTGTGTGTGTGTGTGTGTGTGTGTGTGTGTGTGTGTGTGTGTGTGTGTGTGTGTGTGTGTGTGTGTGTGTGTGTGTGTGGGGGGGGGGGGGGGGGGGGTGGAAGAAATGTGTTTTTGACTCTACCTTCGGGGGGATGCGACTTTTCTTGTCATATCCCCCGTCTCCGTCTACGTCTGGCTGAGGCCTAATGGCGGAGCTGGCAGCCTCCAACTGCGACCGACCTTGGGGCTCTGGAGGCAGAGCAAGCCAGGACATACCAGCGCGAGGCTCGCCGACTTCGGGGCTGTGGCGGGTTCAGGCATTCCGGCGGCTCGACTCGGAGCTGTGGCGGTTTTCCGGTGGCGGTGGCGGCGGCAGGAACTTTGGCGGTTCGGCCGCGGGCCCAGTGGACGACACCGTTGGGAGTTCACAGGTCACAGGTTGGTGACCTGTTTTTCCGGAGCTCCCACGGCAACGGCTTCGTCCGCTGAACTGGAGGGCGGCAGCTTCGGCAGCTTTGACCGCCCCGGGCCGCGGAGTTGAACCGGCCCGTTCGCGGAGCACGGTTCAGCTGCGGGACTTACTTACTATCACCCGGTGGGGTCACAAAATCGGAGGCCTGGATCGCCTCAGCGCAGAGGAAGAACAAGAAGGGAAGAGACAAAGACTGAAGATTTTTGCCTTCCATCACAGTGAGGAGGTGTCTGGTGAACTCACTGTGGTGGATGTTAAATTTGTGTTTATTGTGTGTTTTGTTATTTTTTTATATGTATGACTGCAAGGCAACAAAATTTCGTTCAGACCGAAAGGTCTGAATGACAATAAAGTTTCCATGATTCCATGATAACAGTGTTAATAATTCTTTATTTTTAGTTCAGAGATACAGCGTGGAAACAGTCCCTTCGACCCACTGAGTCCGCGCCGACTACTGATCACCCATACACTAGTTCTATCCTACACACTAGAGACAATTTACAAAATCCAATTAACCTATACACCTGCACGTCTTTGGAACGTGGGAAGAAACCAGAGCACCCGGAGAAAACACATGTGGTCACTGGGAGAAAGTTCAAACTCCATTAGGACTGCACCTGTAGTCAGGATCATTCCTGGATCTCTGATATTGTGAGGCAGCAACTCTACCACCGTGCCACTGTGCTGCCTATCTAATCATAAGAACAATTTGATAGGTTTTTGCAAAGCAATATGCCATGCACACAACTCTTCTCAACAGATCTTTAAACAATGGAATAGATTCTTGTTTTAAGCACCCAGCTTTAAATGGTTAATACTCACAAATGTATTTTGAAGATCAAGTCTAAATTGGACACAAGCATAATTATTCACAGCATCTTAAATTAAGAGGGACTGATTAAAGTAGGAAGTAGACATTAAAATTCAAGTCTTTGCTGAACTTCAAAGACCTTCTTAACTTATTAACATCCTTTGTCAATACAGGAAAAGCGAGGTGCTTACACTACAGGGTATTACATACAGTGATGTTGAGCTTACGGACACACTGAGAATATATACAGAGTTCTGCATGGTTTTTTAGCTCAGTTTAGCACAGAAACAGGCCCTTAGGCCCACCGAGTCTGCACCAAGCAGCAATCCCCGCACACTAACACTATCCTACACGCACTAGGGACAATTTATAATTTATAGCAAAGCCAATTAACCTACAAACTTGTACATCTTTGTAGTGTGGGAGGAAATCGAAGATCTCTGAGAAAACTCACGCAAGGTCACGGGGAGAACGACAAACCCTGTACAGACAGCACCCGTAGTCAGGATTGAACCGGGGTCTCTGGCGCTGTGAGGCAGCAACTCTACCGCTGCACCATGGTTTTTGTTTTCTATGTTTTTTTTATTATGAATGAAGTTTATTTTTGAAATTAAAAAAATTCGAATGGGAAGAATCAGTGAAACATGTTCCCGATTTAATTGCTGTTGCTGTAACGTTGATGACATTACTGTCCCTGAGCGAGTGGGGTGTGGCAGAAGGGGTTGGGGGTGGGGTAATACCAAGCATTTCTATCTTCAATTAGTAATTAATGACTTCTGCTGCAAATGCCATGCTGGCATATTGATGAGGATGGCACTGAATTTGCCTCTGCTTAATTTGATAATCTGAAAGCGGGTGATGTTTGAAACTTAAGCTAGTGTGAAGAAAGGTTACATGACAAAAGCAAGGACAGCAGGTCACTAAAGGTGCATGCTATGAGGGGCTGTTAGGTTATTGTTTCCGAGTTATCAGGGTAGCAGCAAGTTAATACAAACAGGAAGATAGACACAAAGTGTTGGCATAACTCAGCGGGTCAGGCAGCATCACTGGAGATAAAGGATGTGTGACGTTTCAGGTCGGGACCCTTCTTCAGAAGATGCTGCCTGACCTGCTGAGTTACGCAAACACTTTGCGCCTAACTTTGGTATAAACCAGCATCTGCAATTCTTTGTTTATACAAACAAGAACTTGTTTTCAATCTCGGACAAGGGGAGCTGTATGAATACACACCATTATGCACAGAGTGAGCGATCTTTCAAAGCCGTGATCAAAGAAGGCAGGTCAGAGTGTTTAAATCCGCAGCTAAGGTGGCTGAATGTGCAGCGGTGTTCCCCTCAGCTGAGAAATTCTCCTGCTGTAAATATTTAATTTTGTGGAACCAGAGGACATAGGTGTAAGGTGAGAGGGGAAATATTTAATAGGAATCTGAGGGGCAACTTTTTCACACAGAGGGTGGTGGGTTTATGGAACGAGCTGCTGGAGGAGGTAGTTGAGGCAAATACTCTAACGACATTTAAAAGACATTTGAACAGGTACACGGATAGGAAAGGTTTCGAGGGATGTGGGCCAAATGCAGGAAGGTTTGATTAGTGTAGATGGGGCTTCTTGGTCGGCATGGGAAAAGTGGGCCGAAGGGCCAGTTTGTGTAGTCTGTCACTCTGTTTCCCCATGCCTACTGTAAAATGGATCAAATGATCAAATTGATGCATTTAATCACCTGCTCTTATCTTTGTGTTTCAAGAGTATAAAACTTCAATATACTGCTGTGGTCGGTGCGATTCTACTGACAGATTCCTCCAGGAGAGAATCTTCCAAGAAGTCTCCTCCGGAATGCCTGCTTGTCATATTGAATAAAGACCTTTCACATCGACAGCCCCAGTCTCTGGGTGGTTCATTCAAAGGCATAGCACACACCAAAGATTGCTGCTGGCTTTCGATGTGATCAGCTCTGTATACACCAGCTCGCTTCCAAATATTGACACATTGTTAAAAGAAACCTGACAGGAATTGAATGTTGATGATGATATTGAATGTGTAACGGTGTGTGGGGGAGGGGGGGGGGGAAGACAGCATCGTAGGGAGCACGATTGAGGGATGTACATTTATCTCTAGCGTACATTTAAGAACTGGTATATTTCATATCATATGACTTTAAGGTTGTTTTGCTAGACATCTATTTAATATAGAGCTACTGCCTTTAATAACGGATCAAATCCACATGGTTATGCGGGGAATGGAGGGATATAGACCGTAACCAGGATGAGGAGAATAACAAAACTTGGCATTATGTTTATCACGGACATTGTGGGCTGAAGGGCCAGTTCCTGTGCTGTGCTGTGCAATGTTCTATGTTAAGGGTTATTTATAGCTTCATATCTAATTATGTGCAGCAATGGTAGTGGTGGCTGTGCTTTATTGTACTCCAAAGTTTACTCTGGATTTCAAACAATATTGGATTAAATAAATAGTTTTATAATTAACTTTTGATTTGCGTGTTGTGTTGGAGCTCTCGTAGGTTTTATACAATTCAGGTAATAGGAGATGCTAGTATTAAAACGTGATGTAACCACATTGGTATTTGTTTATGCGGCAGTGTAGTCCAGACTCAATGAGGCAGCCAAGTGCACTGATGTGAAGCCATGTTGAGCAGGTCCATTTCATCCATGTACATGCAACTGAGGAGAAATCAGTGCAAGACAGACTGCTCCGGCAATCCTGAGCCAAGAGTAACAACTCAGGAATGTCATTTTGTTTAAAAGAAATCCAGAAGTTAAACTACGTTCAATGAATCAGAAGATTAACTACAGTAGTTCGGCTAAATGGTTCCTTCAGCTTGATGATGAACTCCATGTTTTAAATGAATAGAAGTTGCATGTAATGGGTTATAATTAGTGTCATATGGTATATAATTTGCACTTCACAGCTGTACATGTATTCTATTCAGACCACACATTAGCTATTTAACTATAATATAAGATGTGCATGTTATTTAGTTCAGCAAAATATTTTACATTAGTATCATTAGATCAGTTTGGACCTTGAGAGGCTGGCGAAGAAGAAGATATCATTAGAAAACAATGGCAACTGGGTTCTATATTTCCCTCTCGAAAGCTGCAGGCTGGAATGTGATGTGTAGTAATCCATACATGATGGCAGCAATGCAGAAAGTATGCTAACTTCATCCTATTTGCTCTTTTCCATTATTGCTGTGTGTAGCCACAACGGACCATGCTTCGTGGGCTAATATGAGCTGCTGTCCTCCAGTTTGCGTTTGGCTTCATTCTCTCAATGGAGGAGGCCAAGGACAGAAAGGTCAGTGTGAGAATGAGAAGGGGAAGTAAAGTGTTTGGCAACTGGGAGTTTAGGTAGATCCAGGCAGACTGAGTGAAGGTGTTCAGTGAAAGTATCACCCAGTCTACGTTTGGTCTCGCCGATGGAAGAGTGGATGAGGTTGGAGGAGGTGCAAGTGAACTTCTGCCTAACCTGAAAGAACTGTTGGGGTCCCTGGACAGAGTCGAGGGAGGAGGTATAGGGACAGATGTTGCATCTTCCGTGATTTCTGGGGAAGATATCTGGGGAGGGGGTGGTATGGGTGGGAAGGGATGTTAAACATAGAAAAATAGAAACATAGAAAATAGGTGCAGGAGTAGGCCATTCGGCCCTTCGAGCCTGCACCGCCATTCAATATGATCATGGCTGTTCATCCAACTCAGTATCCTGTACCTGCCTTCTCTCCATACCCCCTGATCCCTTTAGCCACATCTAACTCCCCCTTAAATATAGCCAATTAAGTGGCCTCAACTACCTCCTGTCGCAGAGAATTCCAGAGATTCACCACTCTCTGTGTGAAAAATGTTTTTCTCATCTCGGTCCTAAAAGATTTCCCCCTGATCCTTAAACTGTGACCTCTTGTTCTGGACTCCCCCAACATCGGGAACAATCTTCCTCCATCTAGCCTGTCCAACCCCTTAAGAATTTTGTAAGTTTCTATTAGATCCCCCCTCAATCTTCTAAATTCTAGCGAGTACAAGCCAAGTCTATCCAGTCGTTCGTCATATGAAAGTCCTGACATCCCAGGAATCAGTCTGGTGAACCTTCTCTGTACTCCCTCTAAGGCAAGAATGTCTTTCCTCAGATTAGGAGACCAAAACTGTACGCAATACTCCAGGTGTGGTCTCACCAAGACCCTGTACAACTGCAGTAGAACCTCCCTGCTCCTATACACAAATCCTTTTGCTATGAATGCTAACATACCATTCGCTTGCTTCACTGCCTGCTGCACCTGCATACCTACTTTCAATGACTGGTGTACCATGACACCCAGGTCTCGTTGCATCTCCCCTTTTCCTAATCGGCCACCATTCAAGTAATAGTCTACTTTCCTGTTTTTGCCACCAAAGTGGATAACCTCACATTTATCCACATTATACTGCATCTGCCATGCATTTGCCCACTCATCCAGCCTATCCAAGTCACCTTGCAGCCTCCTAGCATCCTCCTCACAGCTAACACTGCCCCCCAGCTTCGTGTCATCCGCAAACTTGGAGATGTTACGTTCAATTCCCTCGTCCAAATCATTAATAAATATAGTAAATAGCTGGGGTCCCAGCACTGAGCCTTGCGGCACCCCACTAGTCACTGCCTGCCATCCTGAAAAGGACCCATTCATTCCTACTCTTTGCTTCCTGTCTGCCAGCCAGTTCTCTATCCACATCAATACCGTGTGCTTTAGGTTTGTATACTAATCTCTTATGTGGGACCCTGTCGAAAGCCTTCTGAAAGTCCAGATATAACACATCCACTGGTTCTCCCTTATCCACTCCACTAGTTACATCCTCGAAAAATTCTATAAGATTCGTCAGACATGGTTTACCTTTCGTAAATCTGTGCTGACTTTGTCCAATGATTTCACCACTTTCCAAATGTGCTGCTATCCCATCTTTAATAACTGACTCGAGCAGTTTCCCCACTATCGATATTAGACTAACTGATCTGTGATTCCCGTTTTCTCTCTCCCCCCCTTTTTAAAAAGTGGGGTTACATTAGCTACCCTCCAATCCTCAGGAATGACTCCAGAATCTAAAGAGTTTTGAAAAATTATCACTCATGCATCCACTATTTCTGGAGCGACTTCCTTAAGTACTCTGGGATGCAGCCTATCTGGCCCTGGGGATTTATCGGCCTTTAAACCATTCAATTTACCTAACACCACTTCCCGGCTAAACTGGATTTCACTCATTTCCTCCATCTCATTTGACCCCCGGTCCCCTGCTATTTCCGGCAGATTATTTATGTCTTCCTTAGTGAAGGCAGAATCAAAGTAGTTATTCAATTGGTCTGCCATGTTCTGTTCCCCATGATCAATTCACCCGTTTCTGACTGTAAGGGACCTACATTTGTTTTAACTAATCTTTTTCTCTTCACATATCTATAAAAACCTTTGCAGTCAGTTTTTATGTTCCCTGCCAATTTCCTTTCATAATCTATTTTCCCTTTCCTAATTAAGCCCTTTGTCCTCCTCTGCTCTACTCTGAATTTCTCTGGTAGGCTGCTTTTTCTGGCTAATTTGTATGCTTCATCTTTTGTTTTGATACTATCCCTGATTTCCCTTGTTATCCATGGATGCACTACCTTCCCTGATTTATTATTTTGCCAAACTGGGATGAACAATTGTTGTAGTTCATCCATGCAGTCTTTAAATGCCTTCCATTGCACATCCACTGTCAACCCTTTAAGAATCACTTGCCAGTCTACCTTGGCCAATTCACGTCTCATACCCTCAAAGTTACCTTTCTTTAAGTTCAGAACCCTTGTTTCTGAATTAATTATGTCACTCTCCATCCTAATGAAGAACTCAACCATATTATGGTCACTCTTGCCCAAGGGGCCACGCACAATAAGACTACTAACTAACCCTTCCTCATTACTCAATACCTAGTCTAGAATAGCAAGCTCTCTCATTGGTTCCTCTACATGTTGGTCTAGAAAACTATCCCGCATACATTCCAAGAAATCCTCTTCCTCATCACCCCTGCCAATTTGATTCACCCAATCTATATGTAGATTGAAGTCACCAATTTTACTTCGGAGTCACGTGAGTGACTTCGTGAAGACCCCGCCAGCACGCATGCGCGGCTTATCGTCGCGCGCATTTGCACCGGCAGGCTGGGGGGGGGGAGTGTGCTCTCTCCTCCGGCTCCTTCACAAGACCGGCAGGTAAGTATTACCTTTTCTTCACAGCATGGACAAGGGCCGGAGGACGACGCTGTCAAGGAGCTGAGCTGCGGCCAGCCAACGGCCCTTGTCCCCGGAGCTGCAAGGAACGCCGGCAGCTTCAACGCATGGTGGGGGCAGGAATGCGGAAGTCGGGCGCTCCCGCTGATTCAGGGGCCGACTCACCCGAATGGGTTACCGCTCCGGAGCTGGATGCAACGGATCCAGACTCCGAGCCCCCGTCCCCCAAGAGAATAAGGGGGGATACAGGTACGTGGCTAGGGGTCTCGCTCTTTACAGGCAACCTCTCCCCGAGCTCCAGAAGACCCGAGGGGGCTGGCCGGGGGACAGCCGCACGACAGGGGAGCCCTGCAATGTGCACATACGTACCACAGCCAGGGAATCTGCCGTAGTGCAGCCTGGCAACACCACTACTGCGTCGTGTAGGCCTGCTGGCGCAGATACCGCCGACAACAGACCCCGTCAGGCTGCGGTCAAGGGCGGAGGTGGCAGCAGGAAGCGGTCGGTCAGCTCAGCGCTGCGAGCGGCCGACCATGCGCCTCCACGCCAAAAGATGGGCAAAGTGTGGAGGTAAGCCTGCATGGTCTCCGGGAAGCCAGGTTCCGGGGGCCGACGCCGATTCAACTCACCTGCCTTCTTATCAAACAGGTGGGCCGCCACAGTCTGGAAGAAGACAGACTAGCGGAGAGTCCGTGCGGGAGTCGTATGATCCTACTTGGGCTGTAGGTCACGACGACCTGCCATTTGACCCTAGACAGCACCTTATGGAGGTGTGGTCCGATGGTGGAAGCCCCAGTGAGTTCGCAGGGCCTGGGGAAGTCGGCTTGTCCGCTGCGTATAGCAGGGACGGTCGCATAGAGCGGTTGGAGCTCTTAGTGGTGCAACACCTCCAGCGGGACCGGGAACGAGAAGAGCGGGACTCGCGGGCATCCACTAGCCGTGCAAGGACACCACTCAGCACCTCATCGTCTCCAGTCAGAAGCATTAATGATTGCCCAGCTGCTGTGTTTGAAGACGACCCGGGACAGCCAGTGACCGCTGAGCCAGAGCATGAGGAGGATATGCTGGATGTGGTGAGTGAAGTTTGCCGTTTCCACCCAGACATGTGAACCCCTGAATTGGCGGGCACCATTGATTGCCTAATTACGCACCAACTCCAGAGTCAGATTCTCAATAATACCTTGGAGAAAGGTTCTCCACGGGCATAACGGCGTTTGCTAGGACCCTGGTCGGGGATAATGTGTCCAGTAAACAGCAAGATGCACTGGCACTCCTATGCAACGCCCAGTATGAGATAAACTGCCTGCGTAAGAGCTCCATATAGCCCACACTCAACCCCAAATTCGCGGGTTGTGCCGACCATTACCGCTCCACCGCCGCATCAGTTGTTTGGAGACCTGTACAAAGGAGGCCAAAACAGTGGGCCTCATGAAACTCCATCGGCCAGACTTCATCCATATCACCGGCAACAGCCTAATACAACCAGGGAACCAAGGCTGCCGGATAGGGCACAAAGATCCTACCTACGTCCATCTCAACAAACACAACGACCTTTTAGGGCAAGGCCAACCGCGGCCTGCATGGAAAATGCGGCCGCCGGCCCGTCAACCTCCATAACGTCCACCCAAAGCACCGTATGTACGGAACCGCCGTTAACCATGGAGGTAAGGGGGTCTGGCTCCTCTCATGCCGTAGTATCCCCTCCTGCACGAATAGGTGAGCGATTGCGGGCTTCCTTGGACATATGGGAAACTGTCACCACAGATGAGTTTATTTTACAAAGTGTTCAAGGGTATATAATTTGTTGGAGGTATAAATTCCCCTACCCAGCATTCGCCTCGTAGGAATTTTACTCTATCCCAAAAAGAGGTGGAGGCAGGGCATGCTGAAATTATACGACTAGCAGAAAAAGGTGTAATTGGCATAACCAAGCATGAACCTATTGAGTTTGAGTCTAATATGTTCACCAGCAGTAAAAAAAAAAAAAAAAAGGGGGGATGTCGGATTATAATAGATTTAACTGAGTTGAACACTTTTGTACAATATACCCATTTCAAAATGGATACTTTTGGAACAGCTAGGCAGATGCTTTACCCAGGGTACTTTATGGCATGCATCGATTTGAAAGATGCATGCTATACTGTGCCCATCGCTGAGGCTCACAGGGATTTTCTGAAGTTGTCTGGAAGGGTACATTGCCTAATGGAATCATCACAGCCCTAGGCTGTTTACCAAGTTTGGTATTTACCTGTATTGGCTCTTCTCCGACAACAAGATTATAGTGATGGCATATTGGATGAAATCCTTATAGTGGGGCAGACCCTCCAATTGGCAATTCAAGGAGTGGCTGCTACCAAGGCTCTGCTTGAGAAGCTGGGGTTGTAAATTAATCCAGACAAATCAAAACTGCACCCGGTACGGGTTATGGATTATTTGGTGTTCACCCTAGACATCAATTTAATGAAGTTTATCATCCCAACTAATAAAGCTACTGCTATAATGGAAGAGTGCCACAATCTTGCTTGCGCCAGGGTACCGACCATTCGGCAAACACCAAAAGTTATAGGCAAATTGGTAACTACATTCCCAGCTGCACGATTCGGACCGCTACACTACCGAAATTTTCAAAGATAAAAAATCAAAGCATTAAAAAACAAATGCTGGCCGCTTTGATCGGCCAATTCGGTTACCACCGGAAGCTAGAAATGAGCTACAATGGTGGGTAGATAATATTAAAGAATGTCATTGACCTATTATAGTGAGCAACCCTGATGTTGTGCTACAAACTGACGCAAGCGCACCAGGCTGGGGAGCAACTGGTACGATGTTCAGTTGTGGTGGCAGATGGAACTCTCATGAGTCTACATTCCTGGAGTCACATGGGATAAACTATAGAAATGCTGGGGGCATTTCATGGACTGCGGGCTTACTGTACTAATTCACGGGATTACATGTCCGCTTTCAAATAGATAATGCTACAGTAGTGGCTTACATCAATCATATGGGTGGTATCAGGTCGCTAGTTTGTGATGAATTGGCTAATACGATTTGGCACTGGTGCATTGAAAGAAATATTTGGATTACTGCGACCTATTTGCCTGGGAAGCTTAATTCAGTGGCGGACACCAGGTCACGAGTCTTCAATGACAACATTGAGTGGATGTTAAACCCCCAAATTTTGGAGATATTATAGCTCATTTTGGGACACCAGATATTGACCTATTTGCGTCCAGGCTGAACCATCGAATACCAATGTATGTGTTGTGGGAACCAGACCCTGGGGCAATAGCAATGGATGCGTTTTTATCCATTGGGGGAAATGGTTTGCTACGCATTTCCCCCATTCTGCCTCACCAGTCGGGTATTGCAGAAAATTAAACTAGACTCTGCAACTGGCATATTGATCATTCCCGACTGGCCTACACATCCATGGTACCCGATGGTTGTAGGAATTTTAAAACAACCATGGATGGCGATTGGGAAACATCCCAAATTGATTATTCACCCCTTTACGAGGGGGTCAGTCATCCTTGCCATGGTCATTTAAACTTGTTGGCCTGCAGGTTCTGAAAGACCACTCATCCGGGCAGGCATCTTGTTAAGAGCCATAGACCTTATCGCCGCATCATGCCGAGAATCAACTCGGAAACAATACCTCACCCAAATCAGAAAGTGGGAGGCATTCTGTGCCCGGACCAACAAGTCTTCCAACTCGGCAACAATACCTGATGTGTTGGAGTTTCTAGCAGGCCTCCATTTCGATGCTGGCCTCAGCTACAGTGCCATCAACAGCGTCAGGAGTGCGCTGTCCTCATACCTGGATATAGGTGTCGGCTCCAACCACCTGGTGTCTAAACTAATGAGGGGAGTGTTCAACACCAACCCTCCACGATCCAGATATAGAAACATAGAAACATAGAAATTAGGTGCAGGAGTAGGCCATTCAGCCCTTCGAGCCTGCACCGCCATTCAATATGATCATGGCTGATCATCCAACTCAGTATCCCGTACCTGCCTTCTCTCCATACCCTCTGATCCCCTTAGCCACAAGGGCCACATCCAACTCACTCTTAAATATAGCCAATGAACTGGCCTCAACTACCCTCTGTGGCAGAGAGTTCCAGAGACTCACCACTCTCTGTGTGAAGAAAGTCTTTCTCATCTCGGTCTTAAAGGATTTCCCCCTTATCCTTAAGCTGTGACCCCTTGTCCTGGACTTCCCCAACATCGGGAACAATCTTCCTGCATCTAGCCTGTCCAACCCCTTAAGAATTTTGTAAGTTTCTATAAGATCCCCTCTTAATCTCCTAAATTCCAGAGAGTATAAACCGAGTCTATCCAGTCTTTCTTCATAAGACAGTCCTGACATCCCAGGAATCAGTCTGGTGAACCTTCTCTGCACTCCCTCTATGGCAATAATGTCCTTCCTCAGATTTGGAGACCAAAACTGCACGCAATACTCCAGGTGTGGTCTCACCAAGACCCTGTACAACTGAAGTAGAACCTCCCTGCTCCTGTACTCAAATCCTTTTGCTATGAAAGCTAACATACCATTCGCTTTTTTTTCACTGCCTGCTGCACCTGCATGCCTACTTTCAATGACTGGTGTACCATGACACCCAGGTCTCGCTGCATCTCCCCTTTTCCCAATCGGCCACCATTTAAATAATAGTCCGCTTTCCTGTTTTTGCCACCAAAGTGGACAACCTCACATTTATCCACATTATACTGCATCTGCCAAACATTTGCCCACTCACCCAGCCTATCCAAGTCACCCTGCAGTCTCCTAGCATCCTCCTCACAGCGAACACTGCCCCCCAGCTTAGTGTCATCCGCAAACTTGGAGATATTGCCTTCAATTCCCTCATCCAGATCATTAATATATATTGTAAATAGCTGGGGTCCCAGCACTGAGCCCTGCGGTACCCCCACTAGTTACTGCCTGCCATTGTGAAAAGGACCCGTTTACTCCTACTCTTTGCTTCCTGTTTGCCAGCCAGTTCTCTATCCACATCAATACTGAACCCCTAATACCGTATGCAGTTATATACAGTAACGTGGGATGTGGGGATCGTGCTGACCCTACTGAGAAGCTGGGCTCCAATAGATGAGCTACCATTGAAACAGCTCACCCTCAAGGTGGTGATGCTTATGGCACTGACTACAGCCCAACGAGTCCAGACGTTACAGAAACTGCGACTGGACAGCATGGTGGCCACCCCTGGTCAAATAAATTTCTTTGTCAAAGAATTATTTAAAACAGCACAGGCCAGGGGCGCATGGGCTGCAGTTGGAATTTCGGGCGTACCCTGTAGATGCCACTCTCTGCATAGTCACCCATCTCCACCACTACATCCGAGTTACTGGAGTTATCAGGATGAAGGAACAGGGGCTCCTCATCAGTCACAAACCTCTGCATCATCGGGTGACTACACAGACGATCGCCAGGTGGCTCAGGGTGGTGCTGGATGCAGCAGGAGTTGCTACTGACATTTTTAAGTCTCATTCCACCAGGGCTGCAGCCACATCAGCGGCGAGAGCCATGGAAGTGCCCATGGACCACATTCTCGCCACCGCGGGCTGGGCCAGTGGAAAAACCTTTCAACGGTTCTATAACAAGCCTCTGGCCGCCCCTGCGACATTCGCAGAAGCTATCCTGGGAACCGCTCAGTAAATGTCTGGCCCCGATTTAGGGGTTTGTTGTTTATTTGATTAATAAATTGTGTTGATTTTTCAGCCAGTTTTCGACTGAACATTAACAGCCTTCCTCCATCAAAACTGGCGGCAGTGTGATAAGCATGGACGTTGTCCAGGGCGTGAAATCACAGAGCTTTGAAATCTTCACGAAGTCACTCACGTGACTCCGAAGTAAAATAGTAAGATTAAACGAGAACTTACCAAGTTTGAAGGTTGATCTGTATTTTACGAGGAGTCGCGGTGAGGGATTTCGTGCCCACCGCTCCCACCCTCTATCATAAGGTCAACCAGGTAGTTCTACGTTTTTCATCTTACTATTTTTTAGTCATGGTTTGGTTCTGTGATTCCACACCGCTGCTTTGAAGGATGCCGCGCATGCGTGCTGGCGGGGTCTTCACGAAATCCCTCACCGCGACTCCTCGTAAAATACAGATCAACCTTCAAACTTGGTAAGTTCTCGTTTAATCTTACTATTATAACTGTTTTACCTTTGTTGCACGCATTTCTAATTTCCTGTTTGATGCCATCCCCAACTCCACTACTTCTGTTAGGTGGCCTGTACACAACTCCCACTAGCGTTTTCTGCCCCTTAGTGTTTCGCAGCTCTACCCATATCGATTCCATATCCTCCAAGCTAATGTCCTTCCTTTCTATTGTGTTAATCTCCTCTCTAACCAGCAACGCTACCCCACCTCCTTTTCCTTTCTGTCTATCCCTCATGAATATTGAATATCCCTGGATGTTCAGCTCCCAGCCTTGGTCACCCTGGAGCCATGTCTCCGTGATCCCAACTATATCATAGCCATTAATAGCTATCTGCACATTCAACTCATCCACCTTATTACGAATGCTCCTTGTATTGAGACACAAAGTCTTCAGGCTTGTTTTTACAATACTCTTACCCCTTATACAATTATGTTGAAAAGTGGCCCTTTCTGATTTTTGCCCTGGATTTGTCTGCCTGCCACTTTTACTTTTCACCTTGCTATCTATTGCTTCTACCCTCATTTTACACCCCTCTGTCTCTCTGCTCACACATCTAAGAAAACCACCACCTCTTATTCTCTGTGGGTTTTTTTTTCTTCTTTCCCCCCTACATGTTGGGTCTGAGTGCTTCCCTTCTCTGCCTCCTACCTCACACACTGTCTACTAGCTTTCTCTATTTGAGTCCCTCCCCCCAACTGTTCCAGTTTAAAGTCTCCCCAGTAGCCTTTGCAAATCTCCCCGACAGGATATTGGTCCCCCTCGGGTTCAAGTGCAACCCGTCCTTTTTGTAGAGGTCATACCTTCCCCAAAAGAGGTCCCAATGATCCAGAAACTTGAATCCCTGCCCTCTGCACCAGTCCTTCAGCCACGCATTTATCCTCCACCTCGCTCCATTCCTACTCTCACTGTCGCGTGGCACAGGCAATAATCCTGAGATTGTTACCTTTGCGGTCCTTCTCCTTAACTCTCCTCATAACTCCCTAAATTCTCCTTTCAGGACCTCTTCTCTTTTTCTACCTATGTCATTGGTACCTATATGTACCACGACCTCAGGCCCCTCTCCCTCCCATTTCAGGATATGTTGGACACGTTCAGACACATCCAGACCCTGGCACCAGGGAGGCAAACTACCATCCGGGTCTCCTGACTGCGTCCACAGAATCGGCTATCTGACCCCCTAACTGTAGAGTCCCCTATTACTATTGCCCTCCTCTTCTTTTATTTACCCTTCTGAGCAACAGGGCCAGTCTCTGTACCGGAGGCCCGGCCGCTGTTGCTACCCCCAGGTAGGCTGTGCCCCCCCAACAGTACTCAAACAGGAGTACTTATTGCCAAGCTGTACAGCCACTGGGGTACTCTCTAGTCCCTGCCTCTGCCCTTTGCCCCTCCTAACCATGACCCACTTGTCTGCCTCTTGTGGTTTTGGAGTGACCACCTCTCTGTAACTCCGCTCTATGACCTCTTCGCTCTCCCTGACCAGACGGAGGTCATCTAGCTGCTGCACCAAGTTCCTAATACGGTCCCTTAGGCACCCTTAACTGGGGAGTTGCGGTGGGAACGGTCTCAGCGGAAAGCGGAAAGAGGTGTAGATGGGAAGATGTGACTAGTGGTGGGATCCTGTTGGAGGTGGCAAAAATGTTGGAGGATAATGTATTGTATACAATGGCTGATTGGGTGAAAGGGGAGGACTAGGGAGATACTGTCCCTGTTGCGACTAGGGGGAGGGGAAGGGGGAGCAAGAACGGAGCTGTGGGGTACAATGGAGACATGTGTGTGGACCTCATCCATGATGGAAGAGGGGAACCCCCGTTCATTGTAGAATGAGGCCATCTCAGATGTCCTGGTATGGAACATCTCATCTTGAGCGCAGCTGCGGCATAGACTGAGGAATGTGGAGTAGGGGGTAGAGTCTTTGCAGGAGGCAGGGTGGTAAGTGTAGTCTAGATAGTGTGGGGGCCTGTAGATTTACAATAGATGTCAGTCAATAGTCTATCTCCTGTGATGGAGTTGGTGAGATAAAGAAAGGGGAGAAAGTATCGGAGATGGTCCACGTTTATTATCGTTACTCCTTTGCATAACCTTTAATCATTTGTTCTATATTTCTCTCTACATCATCATCTATATATTTTGTTTCCCTTTCCCCTGACTCTCAGTCTAAAGAAGGGTCACCTATTCCTTTTTTCCAGAGATACTGTCTGACTTGCTAAGTTACTCCAGCAATTTGTGTTTATCTACAGTTTAAACCAGCATATGCAGTTCCTTCCTAAACATCCTGGTGAAACTCTTCTGCACCCTTTACATCTTAACAACATCCTTTCTGTTGCAGGGCACAAGAACTGCAGACAATACTCCAGAAGTGGTCTCACCAGCATCTTGACAGCTGTAGTAATTGTGCTCTTTTCTTGTACATACACTCTGTGACTCCCAGTCTCCAACAGGATCTTCAGGTTAACAGTGTGTGAAGAGTCTGCACTTCAATAAGTAGGTCCTCACTGAGGTAGCTTGAAAGCAAATTGATGTCTTACAAAGGTCCATCACTGATATTCTGTCCATCCTTGACTCCAGAGTCTTTCTGAATTTTCTGTTTTCCCAGACCAACAGTGGTCAAGGCCTCTGAGAGGAGTCCAACATGGTTGGCAAAGTCAGCATTGGAAGTCAGCAATGGGGGCCAACCTGGCAGGTCCGGTGTTCAGAGGCCCTGCCGCAGGCAGCAGATTAGACTGACCGATCAGTGCGGGAGTTCCGACGAGGTCAAGATTGGCCGCCTCAACCGGCCTAGGCGGGGGAGTGATTTCAAGTGCGCTCTCGTACATTTTGTCCGGATTAAAGGAGGTGCTGGACTACCAATTGCCGGAAAATTGGCAGAGGACCTGTATTGCCAATGCCTGTTGACGTGATAGATTCAGATTCAGATTCCTTTATTGTCATTCAGACCTTTCGGTCTGAACGAAATTTGTTACCTTGCAGTCATAACATGTAATAAATTAAAACAAAACACACAATAAACACATAATTTAACATCCACCACAGTGAGTTCTCCAAGCACCTCCTCACTGTGGTGGAAGGCAAAAGTCTTAAAGTCTTTGTCATTTTCCCCTACTTGTTCCCCCTCTGTACTGAGGCAATCCAGGCCTTCGATGTCATCGTCCACCAGGCCCGCGGCCGAGCCTCCGAAGCCAGGCCGTCACCGCCGCCGCCGCCGGAACGCCGGAACGCCAACACATAAATAGTGGCCTTTAATGGCTGTTGGTAAGCCATCTTCTTGAGCTGCTTCAGTCTTTCTCGTGAAGGTTGTATTAATTCCAACAATAATCTTTGCAAAGTCACACTCAAGTGGGTTGGGTATAGAATGCCCATCTCACTGAATTTCCTTATCCTCGAGTTGGGCGGTGATAAGTGGAGTCTGGAGAAGAGTCCTCAAACAACACCTCTCCATGTTCTCCACAGATGCTGCCTGACCCACTGGGTTACTCCAGCATTTTGTGTCTATCTTTGGGCACAATGTAATAAGCTCTGTTAGTGTAATGCAAAGGCATCGCCCCAAGAGTGTACAGTATCTGTCCGTTTTAAATGCAAGGCAAAGCTTGGCATAGAGTTTTGACAAGAGTCAAGATTATTAGGAATTCTGACAAATTTGAAATACCCCTGGCATTAGAGATGTTTAAAAAATCATCAAAACTAAAGGAAAGTATTGAAAAACAAAATTATTAAAACATATTTTAAAATGTGTTAACATTAAATAAACACATCAATACAATCTACATTTTTTTTAAAAACATTACATTAGGGTCCTGATCCTGCTCACCTATCCATGTTCTCCAGAGATGCTACCTGACCCGCTGGGTTACTCCCGTACTTTGTATTTTTTGTTTGCAAACCGCTATCTGGGTAAACGTGGAGAATGTTCCCAGCACAGCTTCTGCGAACGTTGTGGGGTGACCAGCGGTTTGTTGTAGAACTGCTGGAAGGTTGCTTCACTAGCCCAGCCTGCGCTGGCGAGCATGTGGTCCATAGGCATCTCCATGGCCCTCGCCGCTGATGTGGATGCAGCCCTGGTACAGTGAGATTGAAAAATGTTAGTATCTACTCCTGCTGCATCCCAACACCGCCCTGAGCCACCTTGCGATAGTCTGCACTGTCACCCGGTGATGTGGAGGTGCGTGGCTGATGAGGAGCCCCTCCTCCATCTTCCGGATGGTCCGTGTAGTTCGGATGTAGTGGCGGAGATGGGTGGCTATGCAGAGGGTGGCATCAGTGGGGTATGCCCGAAATTCCAACTGCAGCCCATGAGCTCCAGGTCTGTGCTGCTTAAATAGGTCCTTTACAATGAAAGTCACCTTTGCAGGGGTGGAGACCATGCTATCCAACCGTAGCTTATGGAATGCCTGGACCCGTTGAACTGTAGTCAGTGCCATCAGCATCACTACTTTGAGGGTGAGTTTTTTGAGTGGTAACTCTGTCATAGGAGACCAGCTCCTCAGTAGGGTCAGAACGATCCCTACGTCCCAGGTGATGTGGTATCTGGGCCGTGGAGGATTAGTGTTAAACACTCCCCTCATGAATTTAGACACCAGGTGTTTGGAGCCTATACCTATGTCTAGGTATGAGGACAGTGCACTCCTGGCGCTGTTGATGGCACTGTAGCTAAGGCCCGCATCGTAATGAAGGCCCGCTAGGAATTCCAGGACATCAGGGATCGTTGCCGAGTTGGAGGTCGTGTTGGTACGGGAGCAGAATGCCTCCCACTTCCTGACCTGGGTGAGGTACTGCCTCCTGGTTGATGCTCGGCATGACGCTGAAATGAGGTCCATGGCTCGTGGTGATATGCCGGCCTTGACGAGCGGCCTCTTTAGAACCTGCAGGCCAACATGTTTAGGTGACCATGGCACGGGTGACTGTCCCCCGTAATGGGGTTAGTAATCAATTTGGGGCCTTTACCAAACTGAGTCCACGGACGTTTCAAGATTTGGAGGGCCATCGGGTACCATGGCTGTGTAGGCCAGTCGGGTATGATCAAAATGCCAGTTGCAGAATCCAGTTGAATTTTCTGCAATACCCGATTCATCATAGGCAGAATGGGGGAAATGCGTTGCAAAACCATTTCCCCCAATGGAGAGAAAAAGCATCCATAGCTACTGCCCCAGGGTCTGGTTCCCAAGACACATACGTTGGTATCTGATGGTTCAACCTGGACGCAAAGAGGTCAATATCTGGTGTGCCAAAGTGAGCTATAATTTCAGCAAAAATTTGGGGATTCAACATCCACTCGATGTTAGCATTGAACGCTCGTGACCTGGTGTCCGCCACTGTATAGAGCTGCCCTGGGAAATAGGTCGCTGTGATCCAAATATTTCTCTCAATGCACCAGTGCCAGATTGTGTTTGCCAATTCGTCACAAGATAATGACCTGATACCACCCATATGATTGATATAAGCCACCACCGTTGTGTTATCTATTTGGAGGCGGACATGTAAGTGCAGTAAGCCCGCAGTCCATGGAAAGCCCCTAACAGCTCCAGATAATTTATCCCTTGTGTCTGGAGGAGGGTAGACTCGTGAGGGTCCCATCTGCCACCACAACTGGACATGGTGTCAGTTGCACCCCAACCTCGTGCGCTTGCATCAGTCTGTAGCACGACGGATGGGTTGCTAACAATGATGGGTCTGTGACACTCACTAATATTGTCAATCCACCATTGTAGCTCAGCTCTAGCCATATTTGGCAACCGTATTGGTCTGTCAAAGTGCCCAGCATTTGCTTTTAACGCTGCGATCTTTGCTCTTGGTAAATTTTGGTAATGTAACGGTCCGAATTGTGCAGCTGAGAATGGAGCTACCAATGTCCCAATTACCTTTGCCGTTTGTCGGATAGTCGGTACCCTGGCACAAGCAAGGCTGTAGCACGCTTGTTTCATGTCTAAAGCTTTGTTGGTCGGGAAAGTGATCATCATTAAGTTTGTGTCAATGGTGAAACCCAGGTAAACCATAACTTGAGAGGGGTGCAGTTTGGATTTGTCTGGATGGGTTATAAACCCTAACGTCACGAATAAAGATTTGGTCGCTGGAACTGCGAGCGTAGCCAATTGGAGGGTCTGTCCCACGATAAGGATATCGTCTAAATATGCCATGACGATATAATTTTGTTGTCGGAGGAGTGCCAATATGGGTTTTACTAATTTGGTAAATAGTCTGGGGGCTGTGGTTAAGGCCCATTTGGTAAGGCTTTGTTTTGCCACAACTGTCCCTGCCAGACAAATTTCAGGAACTTCCTGTGAGATTCTGTGATGGGAACTGTATAGTATGCATCTTTTAAATCGATGCAAGCTATAAAGTACCCCGGGTAAAGCAGCTGCTTAGCCATTTCAAAGGTTTCCATTTTAAAATGGGTAAATTGTACAAAAGTGTTCAACTGGGTTAGGTCGATGATATTCCGACACCCTCCATCTTTTTTGTTTTTTGTAAAGATGTTAGACACAAACTCAAGGGGTTCATGTGTCGTGTTACCAATCACCCCTTTGGCTGCAAGCCGTAAGATTTCAGCATGTCCCCCCTTTATCTCATTCTGAGAGAGCGTAAAAATGCGCTGAGGTTCATGCTGTCGCTGATACGGGTGTACTTTAGCCGGTGGAGGTTTCATAAGGCCCACGGACTTGGCCTCCTCGTCCAGTTCTTTGACTTGCTTGTAGAGATCTTCCCCAAACAGCTGATGAGGTGGTGGAGTGGTGGAGGGACGGCACAACCCTGCAAAATTCGGGTTGAGGGTGGGCCGGATGGAGCTCTTGCGCAGACAGTTGATTTCAAACTGGGCGTTGCAGAGAAGTGCCAGGGCATCCTGCTGCTCGCTGGTCACATTATCACCATTGAGGGTCTTGGCATACGCCGTAATGCCCATCGACAGGAGCTTCAGGATTCGCTGGAGGCGTACATCCTGCATCTTGGTGGCGGTGCTCAAGTTTCCCCAGATCTGGGCATTAACTGTGGGAACACTGAGATTGATGCAGTTCTCAGGCGGCTTAAACTTGTCCATAGTCGCATTGACTACCTGACCCTGAAGCTGGTGAGTGGTCAGGTAAGTAATGGTGCCCGCCAGATTGGGGTGCAGTGGCTCCCCTTGTCTGGGTAGCTGTAGCAAATTCCCCACTACGTCCAGCAGGTCCACATCGTGCTCTGGCTCTGCGGCCTCCGGCATCCCTGGGTCTTCATCGAAGGCAGTGGCCTGACAACTGCTGGCACTCCTGGCTGGAGAAGACTGGATGCTGAGCGGTCTCCTGGCGAGGCTAGTGGAGGCCCGAGACTCCCGTTCATCCCGGTCCATGTCCCGCTGGAGTAGTTGCTCCACCAAGAGCTCCAACCGAGCAATGCGACCGTCCCCGCTACTCGCGGCGGACAAGCCGACTTCCCCAGGCTCTGCAAATTCTCTGGGGCTTCCACCAGCGGACCACACCTCCATAAGATGCAGACTAGGGTCCGATGGTAGGTTGTCGTGGGCAACTGCTCCCGCAGGCCCATACGACTCCCGCACGGACTTTCCGCTAGTCGGCGTTCGAGCGGACTGTGGCGGTCCACCTGCCTGGTAGGAAGGCAGTGGAGATGAGTCGGCGCCGGTCCCCGGTACCTGGCTCCCCGAAGTCCGTGCAGGCTTACCTCCACTATCGCCCAATCTTCTTCGTGGAGGCGCATGGTCGGCAGCTGCCAGAGCTAAGCTAACCGACCGTCTACTGCTGCCACCGGCGCCCTTGACCGCAGCCTGACGCAGCGTTATGCCGGCAGCACCTGCTCCTGCAGGGCTGCTCGACGCAGCAGTAGCTCTGCCGGACTGCCCTACGGCAGATATCCCCGGCAGCTGTACGTGGCGTGCCGCGGCTGCGGGGCTCCCCTGTAGCGCAGCCGTTCCCCGGCCCGGCCCCCGTGGATCCATAGCAACACAGGGTGATGCCGCTGTCGGCGAGCGAGGCACTTGGCCACGTATCTGGTTGCTCCCCCGCTTCCTTGGGGATGGGGACACGAAGTCTGGGTCTGGAATTTACAGCTCCAGTGCGGACATCCATTCGGGAGATAAGTCGGGCGTTGGTGTAACGGAAGTGCCCGACTTCCGCACCTTTACCCCCGGCCGGTGGTGCTCACAGCTCCGGAGAAAGTGGCCGCTGGCTTGTCGGCGTCCCGCGTGTCTTGGAAAGTTTCGCCTTCCCTTTCCCTTTGCCGTCCATGCTGTAACCAGCTAAAGGATAGTGCACTTACCTGAACGGCTGGTGTGAAGGAGCTGGTGGAGAGAGCGCACTCCCCCCCCCCCCCAGCTTGTCGATGCAAATGCGAGCGACGATATGTCGCGCATGCATGCTGGCGGGGTCTTCGCGAAGTCACTCACGTGACTCCGAAGTAAAATAGTCTGATGGCTGAAGGGAAGCAGCTATTCCTGAACCTGGACATTATAGTTTTCAGGCTCCTGTACCTTCTTCCCAATGGCAGGAGTGAAATGAGTGTGTGGCCAAGGTGGTGATGATGCTGGCTGTTTTTTTGAGGTAGCAACTCCTGTAAATCTCTTCGATGGTGGGGAGGTCAGAACCTGTGATGTACTGGACAGTGTTCACCACCTTTTGCATTCTTCTTCGCTCCTGAACATTCAAGTTGCGGAACCAAGCCGTGATAAAACCTGTCAATAAACTCACTACTGTACACCTGGAGAGATTCAATAGAGTCCTCTCTGACAAACCAAATCTCTGCAATCATCTCAGGAAGTAGAGAAGTTGGTGTGGTTTATTTATAATTGTAACAGTATGCTGGGTACAGGGAAGATCTTCAATGATATGCATGCCCAGGAATTTGAAGCTTTTGACTCTCTCCACCATGCTCCCATCGACATAGACAGGCTTGTAGGTCCTCATCCTTCCTCTTCCAAAGTCCACAACCTTGGTTCCTTGGTTCAGGTTGTTGTGCTGGCACCATTTGGTCAGTCGGTCAATCTGGTTTCAATCTTTTAAATATTGTCAATGTTTTGATAAAATGTCGTTAATCTTGGGCTGCTGAAATCTCTTTTTAACTTAGAACATAAAACATAGAACAGTAGAACACATGAATAGACCCCTTGGCCCACAATGTCCACGTGGAACATGGAGCCAAGTTAAACTAGTTTCCTCTGCTTGCATGTGATCCATATCCCTCGACTCCTGGGATCGACTTTGTAGATTGACACATATACATGTGCAAAAAGCAACTGCAGCTAGACACAATAAGCTGGAGTAACTCAGCAGGGCAGGCAGCATCTCCGTAGAATGGGTGACATTTCAGGTCGAGACCCTTCTTCAGAGTCTGAAGAAGAGTCTGAAGCGTCTGTAAAGCAGCATCTGCAGTTCCTTCCTGGAAAAGGAAATGCAGATGCTGGTTTATACCAAAGATAGACACAAAGTGCTGGAGTAGCTCAGCAGGTCAGGCAGCATCTCTGGAGAAAAAGGATGGGTGACATTTCGGGTCGGAAGCCTTCTTCAGACCCATGTTCATGTTCAGATACATTTCCATGTAAAATTCTGTTAAATGCCACTATCCTACTGCCTCCACTACCACGTCTGACAGTGTGTTCCAGGCACCCACCCCTCTCTGTTTAAATTCCATCTTGTGATTACCCCATGTTTACCTCTCCCTGCCTGAACTGTACACAACGTTTGTGCCTCTTTAATTAGTTTATTGGTGCACTGCTATTGTCTTGAATTAGTATCGCTTCATCTATTTAGTCATCATCCACTTTCCCCTTCCAGCGCCGGCAGCCTGTTTAATTTTGTTTACATGTGTACATGAGTGCTTGCCTATTTATCTCGTCCTTCATCAAAGATCCTTTGATTCGTGCTTGGGTCTTGCAGGTCCCGAGGTGATTCTGTAATCCTGCTCCAGATGTGCAACTGCAGATGTTTCTATGTGGGAGAGCTATCCTCAGACCCTAGTCTCTCTTCGCACTCCCTTTTTAAAAAACTTTTGAAGTAAGAAGCATGTTTTTGAAACAGGCTTCTTGTTTGGGGAAAGTTTTGATATAATTGAGACCCAGTCTTCCTAGTCTATGTCTATTTTCTTCAGGTATGCTACTTATCCCTGCTTCCTGTTTGCTTCAGGGAATTTATTCAAATCTTAAATTTTTTCAGATTTAAATTAAATTCCCTCCAAAGGTGTTACTTGACCTGTTGAGTTCCTCCAGCACTTTGTATTTTGATCAACATTCCAGCATCTGCAGTTCCCTGTGTCTCCAAATAGAGCACTAGGAGAAAACCTACGCTCTAAGTATGATTGATATAATCATATTCACATTCCTGGGCTTTGTGTTGCCTACAGTTCTAACCACCAGAGTTTTCAAACAAATTAACAAATAAATCAGTTCAGAAGGTGCTGGAAGAACTTAACTGGTCAGGCAGCATCTAGGGAGGGAATGGGCAGGCAACATTTTGGGTCAAGACTTTTCTTCACACTGATCAGTCTGAAGAAAGGTTCCGACCCAAAACGTCGTCTGTCTATTCCCTCAGATGTTACCTGATCCTCTGAGTTCCTCCATAACTTTGTGCTCGGATCAAAATTCCAGCATCCACAGCCCCTTGTGTCTCCAAATAAACCATTTCACTGAGTTAAATTAGACCAAAATGGATGTATTTCCACTGGGTGATTAATGGTGAACAGACTTCAATGAAATGGAGTATTGAATGGAGAAGGTGGAAAACCAGAGAATGTAGGATAAAAATAGAAAATGCATAATAAATGTGATTAAAGGCAAGTTTATCATAATGTGCTCCTGTTATGTGGCCAATTTTAAGGGTGCCTAATATCAGGATCATGATGCAAACTTGACATTTTTTTAAATGGATGACCCAGGAAGACCTTCCATTTTTTTCCCCAGTCTCTAAGCTCAACATTTATACTTGGGTGAAATAAGATATTATTGTAGAAGGAAAAAGATACAATAGAATCCCTCTTCTTAGTTACATTCTACTTGATCTCTGTTCTGGGTCACGAGAGATTGTTAAAAAGCCATGCACGCTGCAAGCCTTCGCATGCTCTGCGACTAGCTGGTTCAGCCGTCCGTCGTGCTGTACATTAGCAATTGTGTGGACAGCTTCACACAACCAGCAAACAACAGCAAAGGGACTGTAATCTGATTAAACACCGACCCACTCCCCTCCCCCATCTCCAGCTTTTCACCTTAGAACAGTTAACTTTAACACGCAGCATTTCTGGATTTAACATTTATCATAAGAATGGTTCTTTTCAGGTACGTTAAGGCTCTGTTACATTTTCCCTTATAATTTACACTCACTCATTGTTTTGTCACTTAATTTGAATTATTACATTTTTTAAGCAGTTGGATTTATAAAGAAAATCTGGAGGTTTATGGCACAATTTGCAATGTGATTCAGCGAGATTGAATTATCAAGACTAGACCACACCAACGCTTTGATTCAGAGGTCGTTGTATATATTTGAAGTCATTTCATGTGCTCTCATTTCTGGGTTTTTTTCAGTCGGAGCTTTTTAAAATTATATTAAGGCACAGAAGAAATCTATTCAGCCCATCATGCTGGTTTCTAGTGCATTCCTATCAGTCCCATTGCCCCACTAGCACAGCGGGAGAGAAGCTGCCTAACAGTGCCAGAGACCCGGGTTCAATTTTGACTGCGAGTGCTGTCTGTACGGAGTTTGTACGTTCTCCCTGTGACAGCGTGCGTTTTCTCCGGGTGCTCCGGTTTCCTCCCACACTCCAAAGATATACATATTTTCAGTACACGTGACAATAAACTAAACTAAATCAAATTAAAACTATTTCCCTAGACCCCACTTTCTCTCACATGCTCTGAATTTCCTGCTACACCAGTGGTAATTTACAGTAGCTAATTTACAGTAGCTCGTGACAAGATTAATAAGTGATCTTGTGGTTGAGAGTCCCCTGGGAGGTAGTGCCCACAATGTGATATCATTCCAGATGCTGTTTGAAGGAGAACACCACAGGAACAAAACCACTGTCAATTTCAGTAAAATAATTTTCACTAATATGAAGGCATAATTCTCTGCGATTTTAGAATAACCTTAGAGACAGGTCAGTAGATGAACAGCAGCAGATATTCAAGCAACTGCTGCATAACATTCCACAAACATTTAACCAGTTTAGCATGAGGGATTCCATAAGCAAGAGGCACAATCTGTGGTTATCAAATGAGGTAAAGAATGAGATTAATTTGAAACGTCGTGTCTACAAAATGGCTAATGGTAGACTAGAGGACTCAGACGTTTTTTTTAGGATTTAGTAGTGTAGATTTAGTAGGTGGCACAGTGGCGCAGTGTTGGAGTTTCTGCCTTACAGCACCAGCGACCCAGGTTCCATCCTGACCATGACCATAACCATGCCTGTACGCAGTTTGCACGTTCTCCCTGTGACCTCGTGGGTTTTCTCCGATTTTCCCCTCACATTCCAAAGACATAGATGATTTTAGGTTAATTGTCTTCTGCAATTGTAAATTATTGCTAACGTACAGGGTAAAACTAGTGCATGGGGTGATTGCAGGTCAGTACGAACTCGATGGGCCGAAAGGCCTGTTTCTACACTGTAACTCTAAAGTCTAAAGTCTGAAGCCTAAAAATGAAACCGTTCATAACAAGAGAGAAAACTGAGTTTGAGCAAAAACAAACAGAAGGCGTTTCAATAGATATATAAAATGGAATAACGCAGCTAAGGTGTGGGATCTAGAGAGAATGAGGCTCATCAACTAATTGCAGGAAACAAGGAAATAGAAGATATATCAAAGGGCAGCATAGTGGTAAAGGGGCTGCCTTACTGAGTTGGATGATCAGCCATGATCATATTGAATGGCGGTGCAGGCTCGAAGGGCCGAATGGCTTACTCCTGCACCTATTTGCATCCAGTTTCCTCCCGTATTCCAAAGACGTCGATAGGTCAATTGGCTTCTGTAAATTGTCCCTAGTGTGTAGGATAGAATTAGTGTAGGGGTGATTGTTGGTTTGCATGGATTTGGTGTGCTGGTTGGCCTGTTTCGACACTGTATTTCTAAAGCTTCAAGATTCAAGATTCAAGAGAGTTATTGTCTGTCGTGTGTCCCTGATAGGACAATGAAATTCTTGCTTTGCTTCAGCACAACAGAACGTAGTAGGCATGACTACAGAGCAGATCAGTGTGCCCATATATCATTATATAACTATATACACACACATGAATAAATAAACTGATAAAGTGCAAATACACAGATAATGGGCTATTTTACTTCGGAGTCACATGAGTGACTATATACTTTCGTGTGGGCAACCGCTGGAGCAGTGAAGCTCCTCTAATGGTAAGTCTAAACTTCAGGTAAGTGCTATTCCTTACCTGTTGTAGGTCTCCTGCAGGAACCTCCGAGGTTTTTGCGGGATGTTCACGATGGCCGACAAGGGAAGCAGCCTAGGGCTTTGGGGAAAACCCTGGTCCGACCGCGGAGGCGGGGAGCTGGCGAATGTCAGGTTCGAGATCAGAGTCACTGATAACGCGGTCAGTGACTCCACACGTTTGGTTCCCGGGGAGGGAATACCCAAGAATATGCGTTTCCAGACCGCAGTAGTCCCCAGGGTATGGGGCTAAACTGACCTGAACAGTCAGCCTGGGTTCCCGGGGAGGGGAAACCCAAGAATATGCGGTTCCCAGACCGCAGTAGTCCCCAGGATATGGGGACCACTGACAAAAATGGTCAGTGCAATACAGAAAGATGTTGGGAGGTTTACCCTCTGGGAATGGATCAAGAGACACTCCTTCAGCAGGAGTTGGGTCAGTGCGGGTTAATGTGAGAGCCCGTGTCAGCAGGAAAGTTTATGACAGTGTCAGCCTATGGGAAAGGTTGTGCCAGCAGTACCTTTGTTCAGGACTGCTCCTGGGGGTTGCCAAGCTATGGCAGTGCCAGCCTATTGGAAAGGTTGTGCCAGCAGTACCTTTGTTCAGGACTGCTCCAGGGGGATGCCAAGCTATGACAGTGCCAGCCTATTGGAGAGGCTGTGCCAGCAGTACCTTTGCTCAGCGCTGCTCATGGGGATGCCAACCTATGGCAGGCTAGCCTATTGGAGAGGCTGTGCCAGCAGCACCTTTGCTCAGGGCTGCTTCATGAGAACACCAAATCTATGGCAAATACTGGCCTATGGGAAAGGCCACGAAAACAGCACCTTTGTTCAGGGCTGCTTCATGGGCGCCAGCAGTACCGTGTTCAGGGCTGCTGCATAGGAATAGGCTACTTAGTAGGGTATTCTATTTACAGTGATCATGGGGGATGAGGAGGCATTGCTAGGATAAGGAAATATAACAGAATGATGACAAAAAAGCATTCAAAGAGAACCATTCACAGTTCAAAAACACTGGTTATGTATGTGCTAAAATCCACTGTTAAGTCTCAAACTATATTTGAAAAATTGGGCTCCTCTATCTAGTTAGATTAAGTTCCTATCAAATAGACTTGTAGGACATTGGGATTCACCTTTAGGTATTCAATTTGCCATTGACACCAGCCTGGGCAACAGATTGCAATCAATAGACTCCTGTGACAGTTTTGTTGTTATTAAACAGCTTTCTAGTCATTAGACTAATTGGTAATAGTATAGATGCGATTCAGCTGTGCAAGTAGGACAACTGTTATCTTGTTAAATGGTTAACTATTAAGTGCCATGTAGGTAATTGTTAACACATCTTGTTATCACCAGCTGAAATTTATAAAGTCACAATGATGGACAAACAGTATTCATTACTGCTCCTGTAGTTATTCTGTAAATCTTTCATTATATTGCAAAATGGTGCTAATGGCCCTAAATGGGAAATTGCGTTAGCAGCGCTTTGTAGCAGGCCTGCTTAATGTCTCCTTCATGTAGGAGGAGAGCATACCGTGTCAGTATTATTCTGACGCTGGGGCCATGGCAAAGTCGGTGTATTGCTGAAGCTGCGCCAGCAGCACCTTGTAACAGGGCTGCTTAATGTCTCCCTCATGTAAGAGGAGAGCATGTAGGATCGGTATAGTCTAACGCCGAGTCTGAGGGTATAGCCGTAGAGCATGCCCAAGGGATGTAGGGCATGCGCCAGAGGTCTATGCCTGGCAGAAAAGTTGCTATCCCAAACACACATGTAATGAACACCGCTCTCAGGGGGAGATTAGAGTTGGCCACCGAATCTTCTATTCAGGTAAGACCTTTCCATAGGCGAAACCTGGAGGACGAAGCACAAGCTATTGGAACGAGCAAGGTTTCATAGTTTTGGCGACAACGCACCCCACGTCTTCATCGGCAGTAAGCGGTTCACTGAAGTTGGTGGCAGCATGAAAGCTGGCCAGAGATTCCACGCACTGTACCTGTGCTACTCTACAATTAAGGGACCACTTACAACTTGGTAAGGTGTACACTTAGTTATACATTACAAATGATTGAGACATTATCAGCTACTTTGAGGGGTCTAACCATGTACAATTGACAATACTAGCATTTCAAGCAGGTTAGAATTGGGCAGGTATAGTATAGGGGCCAAGATTGTCTTGCGAGACCGGCTCGGAAATCGGGCCACAGTTGTTGTTTACAGCAGACACGAAATTGCAAATATCATCTCGAGTTTGGAGATGGAGCAGACTTACATGACTTACCAATTTTTCTGTTATTGGTATCAAATAATCTATAGACCCTACGGGCATTGTATGGGTTAAAGAGTGATTGGGCAAATATGCATATCGTCATGCTCAGGTTCAGGTTGATACATTATGATGATGGCATATGATAGTCATGAGTGTGCAATCAGTTAAAGACCCCTGGAATGGTTACATAATCTTGTTTGCCACAGGAGAATCATCAAGTATAGGTTAATGGCAACAGAGAATTGGTGTTGAATCACACTGTATTATGAAATTCTGGTTAAATGAAACACCTAATATATATATATATATATATTGTTTCATGCTTATTCACTGGTTGCAAAATATGTGGCATAACAGTGGCGAAAGATACATTCTCGCTACAAGGAGAAGGAAGGTCTTTTATGGCTCCTCCATTTTGCTTCATCAATCGAGGCTTCAAATAAAGTCATTAAAAGGCCGCTTTAGGTTCCTATTGTGTGATTGTCTTATGCAAATTGATTCCCAATTTGTCGGGAATAATAATATAACCTTATTTGGTTATTTTAAACGTAATTTTGCTGGTTCAGCCTGAGGCTTGGGAAATCAGCCATTGCATGATAAACTCAAATTATGTTCTGCAGGTTTAATAAACTGCCCTAAGGTTTGGGTTGTTACATCTATCCTTCTATGTGTTCAAAGTATAGCACCAAAACGTAGAACCTTTCTTTTCCAGGAGATGAAAGAGTTTGTTTATGCTCATTTACTTTGAAAATGGTATAAATTGCTAATGTTTGGAGTTCATGTTAAATGATCGTTTGTTAATTATTGAGTTGTACGGCCATTAATTGTGTCAATGTGCTTTCTCATTGAGTTGGCTGTAGCAAACAAGACCCGCTCTGTCAGGTTCACGCCGGATATCAAGTGGTAGGATATCTTCAATATAAGGTCTCCCAGGATCAGTACAATGCCATATGCGATGTTGACATTTGTGAACACTATTTCACCAGGTGGCTCCAGCTATATCCTTAAATTTGGCTGTAGTTTATTAGGTAGTTATCCTTCTGGTGCTGGTTTAGTGCAGCAGGTTCAGTCGCTACATAATTGTGATTGTACAGGATGATTACATCGGTAAATTATAATATCTAATATTATGTTATAAATACTTCAGCAGACCAGAAGGGGGTCGGGTCTCAAAATAGTCACAGGCATGCCAGGTGACTTTTGATAAGGTAAGCACACATATATACAACAATACGTCAAGGTCACCAAGAGCCTTGGAGGTTCTGGACTAGCAATGTTGTTAGTCACAAAAAATTTGGGAGAACGTATTTGTTCAGGCCACTCCAGATGATAAAAAACGGAGTTTGCGTTATGTGGGAATGGATTCTGATCCCAGATCTCATTCCACCAGGGCTGCTACAACATCAGCAGCAAGGGTATTTACGTTCTGCTGGGTCGCATTGTTACGGCTGCAGCATGGTCCAACGAACGAATCTCCAAACATTTATAATAACCCATTGCTGAACCAGGGGTATTTGTTAACTCTATTTATGTTCTGGTTATATTTTCCATCTGGGTGAGAGATGGAAATATTATTATTTCATTTAAACAGCATCAACATGTTTTAAATCTGTCATGACTATATGCATTATGAATGTTTTCCCTTCATTTGTCAATGAAGCAGCTGTGGTTGTGTATACTCATTTCACACGGCATGAAATCACGGAGCTTTGAAATCTTCACGTAGTCACTCACGTGACTCCGAAGTAAAATAGTAAGATTAAACGAGAACTTACCAGTTTGAAGTTTGATCTTTATTTTATGAGGAGTTACGATGAGGGATTATGTGCCCTCCGCTGCCAACCCTCATAAATATCATCTGGTAGTTCTAGTCTTTTGTTCTTACTATTATACTTCAGTCACTATTACCTGTGACTTCACACTGTTGCTTTGAATCTTGACGCACGTGCGGCCGTATGGGGTTCTTCACGTAATCCCTCATCGTAACGCCTCATAAAATAAAGATCAAACTTCAAACTGGTAAGTTCTCATTCAATTTTACTATTAATGTTCAGAGTTTTGTTCGAGCCAAGTTTAATAGCCTGATGGCTGTGGGGAAGCTGCTATTCCTGAACCTGATTGTTGCAGTCTTCAGGCTTCTGTACCTTCTACCTGAAGGTAGCGGGGAGATGAGTGTGTGGCCAGGATGGTGTGGGTCCTTGATGATACTTCCAGCCTTTTTGAGGCAGCGACTGCGATAGGAAGGGAGATCAGAGCTGACGATGGACTGGGCAGTGTTTACTACTTTTTGTAGCATCTTCCACTCCAGGGTGCTCAAGTTGCCGAACCAAGCTAAACATTAAACTAAAACAAACGGTTGAAGTTTCAATGGGTATATAAAATAGAAGAAGGCAGCTGAGGGGTAGACATCGAGAGAGTGGGGCATGAATTAATAACGGGAAACAATAATGGCAGATATGTTAAATCATCCTAGTTTGCATAATTCTTTACCGTGGAGGACAATGCAAAGGTCTCTGAGATAATAGATGGTCTCATTTTAAATAACATGGAGGAGCAAGTGACAATTATCGCTATGTGGAACTATAGGTGGCCAGATCAGCAGGACCTGACGACCTGTACCAAGGGTTTTAAAGGAAGTACAAGAAAGAAAAGGGTATGGTCAGAGTGACAATATCCTTGTCAATACTGTGTAGGAAGGAACTGCAGATGCTGGTTTAAACCGAAGATGGATACAAAAAGCTGGAGTAACTCAACGGGTCAGACGGCATCTCTGGAGAGAAGGAATAGTTGACGCGTCGGGTCAAGACCCTCTGAAGAAGGGTCAACTAAAGTTTAGCTGATACATTCATATCAACTAAACCACGTCAGTGTCACTTAAAATCTGAACAGTTAGTTTGGTACTAACTTTGGTACCTGTAGGGATTTGTTTAAACAGACTACAGCTTAATTACTATTCAGTGAGAATAGTCATCTTTTCCAAGGTGATTGTAAATTTCTAGTACAGAAACAAACAAGCCCTTTGCATTCAATATATTTAACAAAAGCCTTTTCATACATGTTTCATTCATAGACATTTTTGTATAATAGACTGTTCAGCATTTACTGATATCATTACAGGTTTCAAGCTCATAATATGTGTGAGAAATGTGATATCCTTGATCTATGGGTGGTTTTTTCACATGTGAGTAATTTTTAAACAATGACGTTTTAGCAAATGGACATTTTGCAATGGTTGAGCGCCTGACACTTTCAATGATTATGCATTTATAACCTCCAAGCCCATAAATTGTTCTGGCATGTGGTCTTTAATTCACTGAACTGCAAAAGACTATATGATCTCTTCTCAAGATCCGTTAGTTTGCTGAAGGATTTATTCTGGTATCTCCGTATGAAGTCCTAGTCAATAATGGTTAATTGTCCATAAAGGTGTAATCCTACAAACTCCCTTGAGTCCATCTTTTCACTGTACTTCTGTACACGTGACAATAATAAATGATATAATATGTAGGAAGAAACTGCAGATGCTGGTTTAAACCGAAGATAGACACAAAAAAACTGCAGTGGGACAGGCAGCATCTCTGGAGAGAAGGAATGGGTGACGTTTCGGATTGAGACCCTTCTTCAGACATGCAGATGTTGGTTTAAATCCGAAGATAGACACAAAATGCTGGAGTAACTCAGCGAAACAGGCAGCATCTCGGAGTGAAGGAATAAGTGACCTATTCCTTTTCTCCAGAGATGCTGTCTGACCCACTGAGTTACTCCCGCTTTTTGTGTCTATGAACAATAGGTTTTCGGCCCAAAACGTTGCCTATTTCCTTCGCTCCATAGATGCTGCCTCACCCGCTGATTTTCCAGCATCTGCAGTTCTTTCTTAAACAATAGTTTAATTTAGTTTAGTGTATTATTGTCACATGTACCGAGGTACAGTGAAAAGGAGAGAAAGTTGAGACCCTTCTTCAGACCAATATTATTATTCAGTTCAGTAATAAACTGTACTGAACTAAACTAAACCAAATTAAAACTAAACAACCGCTGTTAGCTAATTGCTCAGAAAATTTTAAATTATCATAGACCTGTACAAAAGAATTACAATAGTTTTGAGCACCAAATATGGACCTCCGATGGTGGTTTAGTTAGAATTAATAGGGGGAATTTTTACTTTAAGAGTCCTTAAAATTCAGGAGACAATGTTTCAATCGCTTATTCATTGTCAATGTGTAGTATGTACAGAGATGTAGTGTACAGAAATGCTTGCTCCCCCCGCAGTCAAATCACACTCTACTTGGGTACAATAGATCCTCTTCTGGAGCATCACGCTGAGAGTCGCCATGTTCCGGCACCATCTTGCAACTTCCAATTCTCTGAAAAATTAGGTCTTGGCCTAAAGGGAGTTGCAATTTCTTGTATTAATGATCTTGTAAGGAGGTGGCCGATTTGGGAGCTCCGAGCTGCGGGGTGTGCCCGACCTGTCCCGACGTCGGCGTTCCGACCATCCCGACCAGAGGGCATGAACATCGGGCTGTCCAACTTGGCGACTATGGAGGGTCAGGGATCCGACCACGGGTGAACAAGGGAGGAGGAGGACTGTCTGAATTGTATTGCCTTCCACCACAGTGAAGAATGCTGTGGTGAGTGTCTGTGTTGAATTATGTTGTGTATTGTGTCCTTTTTTAATTGTAACTCTGCATGGTAAATTATATTTCACTGCACCTTATGGTGCAAGTGACAAATACATTTGAAATTGAACTTGAACTAATATCATTTTAAGGCAGCACTGGATCGATGAAGTAAGGATCTGCCTGGCCCAGTGCAATGCTGATAGCTCCCTCCACCGCCCCTCTATGCATCTGCCAAGCTCTGCACTTTCCTAACACTGAGACGGTGCTTATTTGTTCCCCCCCACCCCCATTCCCTGTCTCTCTTTCCTGGATCCCCACAGTGCGCACCCATTTCTCCCACTATCTTGCCCCTCGTTTCTCCCCCACCCTGTCCCCTTCCACCCAGATCCATTTCTCTGGAACCGCGGAGGTTGAGGGAAGATTTGATAGAAGTACATAAAATTATGAGAGACAGAGATTGGGCAAATTGTCAGAATCTTTATCCCAGGGTGGAAATGTCCAACACTAGAGGACCTAGCTGTACGGTGAGAGGGGAAAGGTTAATGGAGACATGCTGGGCAAGTCTTTTTACATAGAGAGTGGTGGGAGCCTGTAATGCATTGCCAGGGATAGTAGTGGAGGCAGATACGATAATGCCTTTCAAGAGGCTTTTGCATGGTACATAGAAGTGCAAGGGATAGAGGGACGTGGATCATGTAGAGGCAGGTGAGATCAGTTTAACTTGGCATCTTGTTCAACAGCAACATTGTGGGCCGAAGGGCCTGTTCCTGTGCTGTTTAATGTTCTATCCCTCCTCAGGCTTTACATTCCACTCCTTCTCTTCCACACTTTTGTATCCTTTTCACCTCTAGTCTTTGTCACACTCCACCCATCTGCCAGTCAAACACCCCATCATCTTTAGACGTTAGAGATGCGGCGCAGAAGCAAGCACTCGGGCCCATCAAGACTGAGCCGACCAGCGATCAGCCCATACATTAATACTGTCCCACACACTAGGGACAATTTGCAATTTTACCAAAACCAATTAAGAAGCCAATTGACCGACAAACTACGTCTTTGGAGTGTGAGAGTGTGGAAGTAACATGAAGTCACGGGGAGAATGTACAAACTCTGTACAGACAGCACCTGTAGTCAGGATCGAACCTGCGTCTCTGGCACTGTAAGGCAGCAACTGCTGAGCCAATGTGCCACCCAGTTTTCACCCATCACTTTCGACACTTTGTGTTGTCCTCCCTTCTGTTCGAGCTTTCTCTCCCCCCCCCCCCCCCCCCATTATAAGCCATCTGAAGAAGGGTCCCATCCGGAAACTTCATGCATCCTTCAGAGATGTGGACTGACCCGCTGAGGCACTTCCGCACTAACTATGTGTTTTGTATCAATTCCGGCATCTGCAGTTCCTTGCGTGTCTGTTTTTTTTTTTTTGGTTGTTGAGTGTGAAGTCGACCAGTAGGAAATGGGACGCACAGTTGCTTTAAGTTGATTCATTTACAAATAGTTTACTGATCTGATTCGTAAGTGCAATCTATTAGTATCAAGAACAACGGACTTGCCCTCCAACCCCACTCACCCACCACACTCCCGAATCTCCACAACCCCCGAGGGTTCAAATGTGACTTTTCTTTATCAGGGTAAGATCAAGAGCCCCAGCAGTGAATACACAAGAGAAAAGGTGGTACAGTGTATTCGCAAAGTCTGGCAAGAGTTCAAAAGTGAGATTAAATGGGAAATCCTACAAAGCAAATTTTTAATAGCAAACATACGTTCAGATGTGGTGTTAGATTACAATAAATAAAGAGGCACAAGCTCTTTTGTTACATTTCAAGGAATGCATTTCAAAGGAATCTAAAGCATAAATGCCTTTCGACTTTTCTCTGTATGTTGATCATAATTTAAACTTCTGTTTGCGGTTGTGCTAACTGAATGTGCACTGATGGACCACGGTGAAATGGAGTGAATGTCGTTAATGAAATGCCTTGAAACACTCTTACCGGCCGAGTCTGCTGTGTGATGTGTTTCCATTGGTTTCAGCATGGCTAATATGACCCTCAGTTTTAGACTTTAGAGATACAGCGCGGAAACACAGAGTCCGCGCTAACCAGTGATCAGCCTGTATACTAACACGATCCTACACACTAGGGACAATTTACAATTTTACTGAAGCCAATTAGCCTACAAACCTGTACATCTTAGCCAGTCAAACCTCTCTCCATCTTTTGACTTTAGAGATGCAGCACGGAAACAGGCCCTTCGGACCACTGAGTCCACACCGACCAGCGATCAGCCCATACACTAACACTATCCTACATATTAGGGACAATTTACAAATCTTACCTAAACCAATTAAGAAGCAAATTAACCTATAAACCTGTGCGTCTTTGGAATGTGGGAGGAAACCGGAACTCCCGGAGAAAACCTACACGGTCACAGAGAGAACGTACAAACTCCATACAAACAGCATCCGCAGTCAGGATAGAACCCCGGTCTCTGGTAGCAAGCAACTATACTGCCCCGATTTTTGCTTTTATCGTGAGTTTATGTATAAATATTGCCAATGTTCATTTAACATTAACATTAGTTGCAAAGCAGCAATCTAAGTCCCTCAATGAGAAATAAAATCACCAAGGTTCAAAACTGTAAGACTGGAAATGTATGTCTCATAAATTGGACTTCCCCTATGTTTGGTGTTCTGGTCTGTCCCTGTGTTTACTGCTGTTGCCAATCTGAATCCCCATCAATAAATAGCAAAGCTGGCCAAAGCGACATGTTTAACAGCAGAAATACCTGCTTAAGTGGGGACCCACACAGTTTACACTGGGACCACACTCAACTGAGCTCAGCTGCCACTCAATAGCTGCAGAACATTTTGAGTTAAAATATCCGTCCTTAAAGGCACACTCCCCAGACAGCGGTGCCTCAATCTACAGGCTGGAGGGAGGGGTGGGGGGGAGGGGGTTGGGGTGGAATGACTATTAAATTCATTGAGAATGAATGAAATGCCTCGCAGTTTAATTGAGAGCAACTTGGAAGTTCTGGTTTGTGGAAAAGTATGCCAGAAGGGATGTCTTGCACATGAGGTTGCATGGTAGAGTGGTTAAAATATAGAAACAAGGAACTGCAGACGCTGCTTACACAAAAATGACACAATGCTGGAGTAACTGAGTAGATCAGGCGATATCTCTGGAGAACCATGGGACCATGCCTGGCTCGTTGAGTTACTCCAACACATTGTGTCCTTTAGGGTCGAGTGGTTAGTGAAAACCCACCGCTGCCATCTTTAGGAAAGTTACGCAAGCCTTGGACAACGCTGACCCTCCCTGCAGTGAGAATCCGTGTACAATAGAGAAACTTCTTCAGAACCACATCTGCTGTTCATTGTTTCCATATTTCAACCGCTCTACCATACAATCTCACACAACATGTCAAGGTAGGCTGAAAAGATTTGGCTTTTATGTGATCAAAGTACACTCCCATTCACTCTCATACTCTCTCTCTTACAGGCACTTTACATAATCTCTCACATATACTCTTTCAAACATACTGTCCCTTACACTTGCATACTCTCACACATGCATTCTTACACACATTTACCCACTCGCTCATCCACCCACACTCTCGCTCACACTGTCCCTAACATACACGTGCCCTCCTCTAGACCCCACCTATATTCCACCATTGAACATTTATACCGCCAACACTGCACAGAGATCAAGCTTCCAAATTAAAAAAGTCATGGCATATGTTTCATTTCTTTGAACAGCAATGAAGCCAAGAAGCCAAACAGACAGGCAACAGGTTTAGTGTCTCGTTAGGTTTCTAGGGTACTGTCCTCCTCCTTATGGCCATGGGTTAATGATGCCTGAACCATCTTGTTAACAGGGGCGATATGTAAACTGCCAAAAATGCTTATTATATTCTTACACCCTGGTTGATTACATCCCTCATTACCACCATGCTGCTGCTTCTACTAATAATGTGTTAGCTAAGGCTGACAACCATCCTTTGCTTTGCCTCTGTAGGGTATTGAGTGTGTCCCTGTTTTCTCACTGCAGTGAAAAATGTGATTATGAAATAATTAAACTCGCGTCAATGAGCGTATACCACCTCCAATTATGAAAACATCTCATTGTTAAGGAATGCCTTGAAGCTCATGCAAACAATGCCTCAGCCCTCCACACTAATGGGAATTAAGACTACTATCTACTTTAATAGAAGGCTTAGGAAGTTTGGCAGATCCCCAACAACCCTCACCAACTTTTACAGGTGCACTGTAGAAAACATTTTATCAGCATGCATCACAGCATGGTTTTGGAACAGCTCCATCCAAGACCACAAGAAGGGTGGGGCCAAAGGTGTCCTGCTCGGGTTGCTCCTGGACCTGGCCAAGCTGGCCTTCCGCGAGTCACGGCGCTTGGCAGAAGAGGGCTCTGCCCGAGCCAGCTGCCTGCCCCTTTTCCGGGGTTACATCCGCGCCTGGGTGGTACTTGAGGGGGACTACGCCCAGTCCATGGGCACCCTAGGAGATTTCCAGGACCACTGGGCACGACGGGAGGTTGAATGCATCCTTGACAAGGACTGTAACATAGTTGTATTGTAGTTTATTTAGAATATTTTAGTATAAACTCAGCAGGGACAGGCAGTATCTCTGGTGAGATTGAATGGGTTTCATTTCGGGTCGAGACCCTTCTTCTGACTGAACAGACGGTACCTTAGCTATGGAAGGACCATTCAGAATTGTCATTACAGAGCGGAAGAAGCTGTTCCTGAGTCAGCTGGTGCATCCTTTCAAGCTTCTGTACCTTCTGCTGGACAAGAGCAGGGAGAAGATGGAATGACTGATGTGGGACAAGTTTGCCTGCTTATCTGGGGCAACAAGAAGTGTAGATGGAGTCAATCGTGGGAAGTCTGGTCTGTGTGATGTGCTACTGGTTATACTGAGATTGTTACACAGTGGCTTGCCTGCAGCACCTGCCCAGGAAGGGAAAAAAAAGGATTGAAAATGTTTTGTTGAGCAGGTGGTGACTACATGTATATTTGACACAGGAAATGTCTAAATTTCTGGCACAGATCATGTCCAGTAATGCCTGGCTCAATTTCACTATGATCATTGGCACAATCTTCTCAGGTAAAATTTATCTTCACATGACTAGCACCGTTCCTACTTGACCCAATTTCTCGACTAAGTCATTAACAACATTATTTTTCTGAGACTGAGCTTTAAAAATAAGTAGAATGTGAGATTAAGGGAAGAAGGAGAAAAGCAAGTTGCTTCACTGTTTGAGCGTATCAGAGAAAGCATATTGAATAACAAGATCGTGAGATTAGGCTTTGATTTCAATGAGGAGACAAACTTTGGTTAGGTTAGAGATACAGCCCAGAAACAGGCTCTTTGGTCCACCGAGTCCGCACCGACAAGCGAACACCCCGTACGCTGGCACCATTGTACACACTAGGGACATTTTACAGTCTACAGAAGCCAATTAACCTACAAACCTGTATGTCTTTGGTGTGTGGGAGGAAGCCGATGCACCTGGGGAAAACCCATGCGGTCACAGGGAGAACGTACAAACTCTGTATAGACAGCACGCATAGTCAGGATTGAACCCGGGTCACTGACGCTGTAAGGCAGCAATTCTACTGTTGTGCCATGCGAAGGTGTCCTGATGAGTTTGAAAATAAATGTATATCCTAGTCTTTCCAGATAGGAGTGAATGGGATATGAGGGTAGTGCTGAAGTAGGGAAAAACAGGTGACAGGATACCTGTGGTTACGCGCACACACACACACACACACACACACACACACACACACACACACACACACACACACACACACACACACACAAACACATACATATAAAGACTCCACACACACAGCTACACATACACATACACGCACACACACACACGCACACGCACACACACCTGTCCATGCAGATTATACTGAAATCCATGCGTAGCCACCAACATTGCCCTTGAATGATTTGATTGTGGATGGTCTGAAATTAAAGATAAATGCGAGCAAATTCCTTTTGCTGAAAATAACTGTTTCCTTTTACAAGTCGACATTAACTCCCTGTCTGGAGTGGGCCTCCCACATGTCGAGTAGAAGTGAACACAAGCCTTAGATACACTGTCTGTGGTGTACTGTTGTTTACATGTGTTGCAGATGCAGCTATATTTTATGCTGTGTCAAGCCCCATCTAACCAAGGCTGACTGGAATGAGTCAACATGAAATGTTTACATTTGGTTAAATGTTATAAAGATGCATTGCTGTTGTAAAAGTGTAATGCAGCCTATACATAAACATAGCTGTCACCTTCAGGAAAAACAAAATTCTACTGGTTATATATAGCTTTTAAATGTTCAGCAATGGCTTGAAGTGAAAAGTAGTATCGGTGTTTTGTATATATGAATAAATTTAAAGCTTTTGCTGTGAGATCAGATTAGCAAGTAGCGGTGGTACACTATTTTCACTCCCTGAATATGCTTCATAGCTGGGTCATCATTTCACTCTAAGCAAGCAGCAAAATCCACGCTGCCTCTTTCATGTATTAAATGTGACTGCCAATACAAATCTGATGGCTTGATCTCTCTCACTGTACTAAATAAATTCATCTCAATTTCGCGACTGCACAGGGCAAGATTAGCCAAGATTTCCAATTCTGACCATTGACTAGTAATTGACATTATTGAAAAAAATGATTATGAGTGAAATTTGGATAAGGGCAGGATGGTGTGAGATCGTGATGTGCTACTATCAGCGTGACTCAAATGCAAAGCAGTCAGTGAGATTAACAAATGTGTAGGAAACTAAAGATGCTGGTTTACACCCAAGATAGACACAAAATGCTGGAGTAAATCAGCGGGTCAGGCAGCATCGGTATAGGAGGAATGGGTGATGTTTTTAATGTTGTTCTGATTCAAGAAAGAATAATGTAATTTTTCATTAAGAGAGCATAGCCCCTAAATGATTGTCACCTCTCTGCCACAAAGAATACAATGACAAGTGACATTTCATGAAAACGCAATGTGTAGGAAGGAACAGCAGATGCTGGTTTAAATCGAAGATAGACACAAAATGCTGGAGTAACTCAATGGGAATATCTATATCTATATCGACAGGATATTGTCTATTACTCTCATATCTGTTTTCCCTACTAGGCATCTTGACCTGAAAAGTCACCCATTCCTTCTCTCCAGCGATGCTGCCTGGCCTGCTAAGTTACTCCAGCATTTTGTGGCCATCTTGAAGATTAACATATGGTATAATTACTTTTCTGTTTCCTTGAAAGCATATCAACAAAAATTAATATAAATAATCAAACTTTGTCTGAGAAACATTTAAATTATATTTCAATTGTTTCATTGATTTTGCATTGTATTACTGTAAGCCCTCATTGTTATAGACCACTTTACAACACATTTCGATTGTAGCAGACTGTCTCTTTATGAACACAGGCTGTTAGTTACACGGCGGAGGGTATTGAAATTGAAAAGGCATTGAAATTGACAAGCAATTACTTTGATCGACACTTGACTACTAAATTATGTAACAGACAGCCAATAAACAGTATTTTTAGCTTGCAGTAACAAAAATACATTAATAGCTGTTAAAAAGGAAATGACTTTGTATTTGACAGAGTGATCGGCAGGAGGTCGGAGTGAAACCTTCACTCGGTTATAGTGGACAATCGGCAAAAGCGGACACCATTTCCCCCCCCTCCCCATGGTCTGTTATAACAAGAGTCTACTGTATTATTCTTCATCCTTATCTGTACTCAATTCTTTATATTTGAAACAATATCTTATTTTGTTTTAGGGAGATGTTTTCCCTCTTGATGATTACTGCTTAATGCACAGCACTCGGTGTTTGTATCCATCAACTGCCTCCTCTTCCTTCCAGTCCATCTAGATTGAGGTCCATGTTCATAGTTCATAAGTTCTACGAGCAGCCATTTGACCCATCTAGTCTACTCCACCATTCAATCATGGATGATCTATCTTTCCCTCTCAACTCCATTCTCCTGCCTTCGCCCCATAACCACTAACTAGTACTAGTCAGAAATCTGGCAATCTCCATTCTGTCATACCATTGCGGCCTAGTCACTCATATATACTGAAACCTTTGGGAATTTAATGGGAACATCCTATTACAAAGCCTAGTCCTTTTTATGACAATGACAATAATAGGATTATTCAAACAAAGTATCATAAGCTTATTTTCACAATATTAAATCAAATGTTTCATAAATTTATACAGCACAGCTGGTAGAGCTGCTTCCTCACTGTACCAGAGACCCGGGTTCGATCCTGACTTTGGCCATTCGGCCCATCAGGTCTACTCCTCCATTCCATCTTGGCTCATCTATCTTTCCCCCTCAACCCAATTATTTTGCCTTCTCCCCATAACCCCTGACTCGCTTATAATCGAGAATCTGTCAATCTCCGTCTGTGGCAATGAATTCCACAGATTCACCACCCTCTGACGAAATAAATCCCTTTTCATCTCCTTTCTAAAGGTACGTAATTTTATTCTGAGGCTATGGCCTTTGGTCCTAAACTCTCCCGCTAGTGGAAACGTCCTCTCCACATCCAGGCCTTTCACTATTTGGTAGGTTTCAATGAGGTTCTCCCTCATCGTTCTAAACTCCAGCGAGTACAGGCCCAGTGCAATCAAACGCTCATCATACGCTAACCCAAAAATTCCTGGGATCCTGGGCAAATGGCCTTAAGCTGTTTTAAGAGGGAAAAGAAACATAAAGATGTGAAGTTCAAACAGATAATCACAAAGCAGTGGTTTTTGGCATACATACGCGTGTATGCGAACAAAATACTGCATGTGGTATGTACCTTTGTTAATGGGCTCAACAAATGGATATATTATTTATGACCCCTTCATGTCCCCCGGTAAAGCCCCAAATGACCCCCCAGGTTAAGAACCACTGATGTAGATGAAGATTTGTTCCCTGCTAGTGGAGAGTTTACATTTGGGACTGTGTAGGAGGCTGGAAATAGAGGGAGGGGAGCACAGTTAACCCGGCTACGGAACGCGATTAGAGATTGCGAGAGGTTAAACCAGGGAGTAATTTGAAAACAAAGATCAGAATTTTTTTAATCAATTATTCTTTATCAACTAGCCAAAGTTGGTCAACAGGTATAGAAAATATATTTAAAATATATTCTGTAACGATATCCATGGAGAAAACGTATGCTTCTCATTTTTCATTTTGGTTTCTTGTAAAATATTGAACCCTGCATCAATTCAATAATAAATAATTGCATTATGTCAGCATTTGAAGGTTTAAAAGTTGATCCTAAAATATTAAAACGTGTTTTAATTATTTTACCAAACTCTATTGGGTTGAGTTTGTAATACTATTTAAGTTTAAGGAGAACATATATTTAATAGCATTCTGGTTTAGAATAGTAACAAAACGGAACTGCAGGTGCTGCAAATCCACCAAAGATAGGCACAAAATTCTGGAGTAACTCAGCGGGACAGGCAGCCACTCGAAAAATCCCCCATTCCTTCTCTCCAGAGATGCTGCCTGTCCCACTGAGTTACTCCAGCTTTTTGTGTCGATCTTCGGTTTAAACCAGCATCTGCAGTTCCTTCCTACAATGAAAGTAAGCATGCCGGTACAGCAGGCAACGAAGAAAGCTAATGTTGGCCTTCATAACAAGAGAAGTTGAGCATAAAGGAGTAAAGAGGTCCTTCTGCAGTTGTACAGGGCCCTAGTGAGACCACACCTGGGGAACGAGTTCAGAATAGTCTGTTCATATATTTTCTAGCTGTGTTCCCCAGACTAGTTAATGGGGTTAAATTTAAGTTAACGGGGAGATTTATTATAGGAATGCAGTGATGCCAGCAACCTGTTAATGCCCGTAAAATGATTCACAGGCCATTGCTATGGCCACTCAAAAGTCCACTATCAATAATTAAAGCATTTTATGACTCTTCGTCCTAAATGGCTTCAAATAATAAAAAAAAAGACATTGACTTCTTGTATGGAATAAGGTTTGACATTGTTTTTTAAGTAGGCTGTTGAGGATGCGTTCCTTTGTGTTATCATGCCCCAATGCTATATAACACATTGTAATTTCATCACATTTACTTACCTTCACATAAAGGTAGAAAGGAGGAGGTGACAATATACAGCCTCCGAGTGTGAGAATAGCTGGTGGGAAAGAAGATGTGGTGCAACATCCTGTGCTAAGCGCTGTGAATTCCTACACTTGCTGCGTGAAAAGTACAGTTCACAAGCTGGAGCACTCCGCCAGGGTTTAAATAGCTTGAGGTTAATTTAAATAAAGCAAAATAGCAGGAGGGAAGTTCTGGGCAGCTTATAAGTACTTGCAACAAATTATACACATTTAGCATTAACTTTAAAAATCTAACTTCTGAGAATGGTTGGCAAGCTCATAAAATTGCTTCACCTTTTACGCTGTTTCATTACATATTACCTGAATGTCCACAGGTCATCTGGCACCTGGATTATTGGTGGCCCTTTCCCCCGCAATTCACAATCTGCCTACAGACAGAGCCCAAAAGCACCTTTCCATACCAGTCATGAGATAACAAGCAGGAATGAAGCTCCAGCTCTCTCTTCTCCAAACCATCCTTGAAGCACAGAGGCCTTTTCCACATTTGAAATTATTGTCCAGATTGAGAAAACAGATCTTTACTGAAGGGCAGGATGGTGTGGCACAGCGCTATAGTTGCTGCTTTACAGCGCCAGAGAATCGGGTTCCATCCTGACTCTGCATGCTGTTTGCAGGGAGTTTATACATTCTCCCTGTGATCGCGTGGGTTTTCTCCGGGTGCTCCAGTTTTCTCCCACACTCCAAAGATATACAGGTTTGTAGGTTAATTTGCTTCTGTTAATTTTAAATTGTCCCTAGTGTGTAGAGTAGTGCTCGCATATAGGGTTGTCGCTGGCTAGCGCGCACTCAATGGGCCAAAGGGCCTGTTTCCACACTGCATTTCGAAAGCCTAAAGTCAATGGTTCTTTGGTACTTTATTGTCATATGTACTTGGGTACAGTGAAGTTTCTCTTTTACATACTTCAGTACAAATCCTACCATCCATATACCCAATCATACTTGAAAGGAGGGGGGGGGGGGGGTAAAGGGACAAGTGTAGCATCTCTTGCGGTTGCAAGGGAAAGTGCTCGGGGAAGGAGTGGAGCAGGGGGGAAGGGAAGAATTGACAAGGGAGTTGCGGAGGGAGCGGTCTTTGTGGAAGGAAGACAGGGGTGGAGATGGGAAGATGTGGCGAGTGGTGGGGTCACGTTGGAGGTGGCGAAACTGGCGGAGGACTATGTATTGTATGTGCCGGCTGGTGGGGTGAAAGGTGAGGACCAAGGAGACTCTGCCCTTGTTGTGAGTGGGGGGATGGGGAGAGAGGGCAGTGTTTCGGAGTACGAAGGAGACCCTGGTGTGAGCCTCAACTATAGTGGGGGAGGGGAATCCCCATTCTCTGAAGAATTAGGACATTTGTGATGCTCTGGTATGGAACACCTCATCCTGAGCGCAGATGCGGCATAGACAGAGGAATTGGGAATAGGGGATGGAGTCCTTACAGGAAGCATGGTGGGAGGAAGAGTAGTCCAGATAGCCGTGGGAGTCAGTAGGTTTATAATGGATGTCGTTCATGAGTGTATCCCCTGCGATGGAGATGGTGAGGTCAAGGAATGGTAGGGAAGTGTTGGAAATGGTCCAGGTGTATTTGAGTGCCGGATGGAAGTTGGTGGTGAAACGGATGAAGTCAGTCAGTTGTGTGTGGGTGCAGGAGGTGACACCAAAGCAGTTGTCAATGTAACGGAGGTAGAGGTCAGTGATGGGGCCCTGGTACGCCGTGAACAAGGATTGTTCGACGTACCCGACAAAGAGGCAAGCGTAGCTGGGGCCCATGCGTGTGCCCATAGCTACGCCTTGTATTTGGAGGAAATGGGAGGAGTCAAAAGAGAAGTTATTGAGGGTAAGGACCAACTCCGCTAGGCGGAGGAGAGTGTCAGTGGACGGGTATAGGTTTGTTCTCCGGTCAAGGAAGAACCGGAGGACTTTGAGACCGTCCTGGTGGGGGATGGAGGTGTAGGGTGACTGGACGTCCATGGTAAAGATGAGAGGATGGGGGCCTGGAGAATGGAATGCACGGAGACGATGGAGAGTGTCCAAGGTGTCGTGAACATAGGTGGGGAGGGATTTAAACAATGGGGATAGGATGAAGTCAAGGTATGTGGAAATGAGTTCGGTGGGGCACGAACAGGCAGAGACTGTGGGTCCGCCGGGGCAGTCAGGTTTGTGGATTTTGGGGAGAAGGTAAAATCGGGCCATGCGGGGCTGGGGAAACAATGAGGTTGGAGGCTCGGAGGGGCCTCGAGAACTAGTATTAGTTTATTAATTTATTGAATTTCATTTATCATGTATACTTTATGTGTATTGTGTTACAGAAAGAATTGCCACCCCCCTCACAATCAGTCTGAAGAAGGGTCCTGACTCAAAACATCACGTATCCATATTCTTCAGAGATGCTGCCTGACCCACCGAGTTACTCCAGCACTGTGTCTTTTTTTTATTGTAAACCAGCATCTGCAGTTCCTTGTTTCTACAAATCCAAGAGGTGTTGTTTTGCCCTAGCATTTATGCCATGAAAATCTCGGCAGCATGGAGTTCCAACTGAGGACGTCGTGGAGAGTATGGTGGTCAAGTGCGTGGAAGGATGTGGTGCTAAACATAGGAACCATGAGCAAGTTGAGGACTCATGTTTGACGATACATGCACGGATTGTTCAGATTTGCCAGAAATGATCAGCAGACTCAGGGTAAATACATTGACCCAGGAATGTCTGTGGGCCATGGATTAATGCAGTATAGGATGTCCATTCACCTCATCTTTGCCCTTCCAGCCTGGAGGAGGCTACAACAACTCTGCTGTAGCTTCCAATTGTTTCTTAAATAATAAAACCTATAAATCCGGACTATTTGATATGTTTCTTTTAACAATTCCTGCATTTGACGAAGGACAAATACTATTGGAAATTGAATGTAAGATGTTGGTTAACATTTTCCTTACTGTCTTTTCTGGTATTTTGTGTCTCAATAAAATTGCTTCCGATGTGGCTCCATTGAAAAGCTGTAAACCTCGCATTTCTCTGGTCTTTTCTCACAGATGTCAAAGTCTCCTTTGAACTAGTTTGAATGACTGCTTCTGTCTTGCATCATCTTTCTTTTACAAGGCAGCTGAGCTAAGAGACTGCCTGAAGCCGCAAAAAAACGGGATATTTTACGAGTGAAGTCTATTGCATGCTAGAATGCACCGATGACACAAATATAACTTGATCATTCAGAAAGATTATTTTACCCCTCTCGCTTCTTCACCAGGAACCCATATCTTCAATGCTTTATGGTTCAGAGCAGGAAATCGGGAAGCTCTATTTCACTTCTTAAACTCCAGCTTCACATTATTAAAACATTAACTCATTACTTTTTTTTCCCTAAAGGGAAATCTATTCCCTCAAAAAACTTTGCATTATTCATTGCAGGCTGTTACATTTTAATAATAAAATGCAAGATGATCAGTGATGGAAAATAAAAGGTAGGATTCAGGCATGCTGATATTGGATTGCAATCGTAGACAAAGAGCTCACACTAGTGCTAGTGAAGCTGCAGATGAGGGCTATGTTGCAGCATAGATTGAAAGATAGCTAATCACATCCTGTAACCATATATTGCTGCTCCAGCCAAAACTAATTTCAATTATTGTCCCCCATTTTAAGCATGCTCGGACTAAATTAACTGGTGGCACAAACATTCATTAAAAATAAATGATCAAACTTGCAATTGAAATCACTGCCACACTATCCTGTGTAGTTGAAACAGCAATGAATTAGACCAAATAATAGTTGCTGCATACATTTTAGTTCTACATTTGAGCAAAGTAATCAGCTTCCAAGCTTTGCTGCATGAAGTAACAGTGAACTGTATTATAGATTTGCCCAGAGAAGGAACTGCAGATGTTGGAATCTTCAACAAAACATAAAGGGATGCAAGAACTAAAAGGGTCAGGCAGCATCTATGGAGGGAGTAGCCAGGCCATGATTTGGAGTTTGAAGAAGGGTCCCAACTCAAAACATTGCCTGTCACTTCCCCCACAGATATTGCTTGTCCCGCTGAGTTCTTCTGGCACTACAGGTTTCTGCAGAATTGCCTTTCAGGTAGCAATCCATTGACTATGTTGGATCCCCTGTACCATGGTACAGCAATTATTATGGACAAGAATGTATAAGAAAACAATGTACCGATTTTGTAATACTAAAAACAATAGGAGTGTTAGCACTCAGTAATGTTGAAGAGTAAGTGATAGTGTCGTCCTGCAACTGAACCCGAGCAGATAACCAGGGAAGCTACTGTGCTGTGGTCTGAAATTAAAACGGGAATTGCTGGAAACATTCAACAGATCAGGCAGCATTGGCGGGAAGAGATAAAGTTAACTGCAGACTGAAGTATAAAAGGAATGTCTCTGGTAGAGTGTGTCATAGTGGTTCAAGTCACGAGTGAAGAGTGTTCAATTGTCATGTACCGAAAATGGAACAATGAATTGGAACAATTCACTTGCCGCAGTAGAACAGGGTCAGTAAACACAATACTCATAGATAACACAATGAGCAACAGAAAGTGCAATAGATTTATAAAAGCAATATTAGTGCAAAACAAAAGCCCAAAGTCGTCCCTAGTGCAACCAAGAGTCTCTAGTACTTCCTCCTACAGAGCGCCTCCTATAGATCCCTTCAATGGTGTGGAGGTCAGTACCCGTGATGGACCAAGCAGTGTCCATCACTTTCAGTAATCTCTTGTGTTACTGTGCGATCGAGTTGCCGAACCAGGTCATGATGCAACCAGTCAATATGTTCTCTACCAAACACATATAAAGGTGAAGAGCGTATTTGTCGACATACCAAATCTCCTCAATCTTCAGTGGAAGTAGAGGTGCTGATGGGTTTTCTTTATGATTGGATTGATATGCTGGGTCCAGGACATATCTTCAGAGATATGTCCAGGAACTTGAAGTGTTGACTATCTCCACCACCAACCCATCGATGAAGACAGGTTCGTGGATCCTCTGCCTCCTCATTCTTTGTAAGACCCTTAAGGGAATTGAATAAACTAGACAGCAATACAGTCAAATCACCTTCACTAGACAGTTTTAAGGGGGCACTAACAGCCCATTAGTATGTACGAGCCTGCGCTTGGTCTCGCCGATATATAGGAGTTCACACCTGGAACAGTGGATACAGTAGATGAGGTTGGAGGGGGTACAAGAGAACCTTGGTCTCACCTGACAGGACTACCGGTGTCCTTGGACAGAATCAAGGATGGAGGTATAGGGAGAGGTGTTGCATCTCCTGTTGTTGCAATGGAAGGAACCTGTGGAGGGGGTGGTTTGGGTGGGAAGGAATGAGTTAACCTGATGTTGCAGAGGGAACAGTCTCTGCAGAAAGCGTAAAGGGATGGAGTTGGGATGATGTGGCTTGCGGTGGGATCCCATTGGAGGTGGCAAAAATGTCGGAGGATTATGTGCTATATGCGACAGCTGATGGGGTGAAAGGTGAGGGCTATGGGGACTCTGTCCCTGTTGCGGCTGGGGGGGTGAGGGGGAGCAAGAGCGGAGCTGCAGGATACCAAGGAGATCAGTACCAGTTTCCAATTCCATTTCCTACACAGTCTGAACATTGCAAGAAGTTTTAGTAGATTAAAACATTCACTGCTTTTAACTTCTTTGATCTCTCTCTCAATCCCATCTTTTCTTCCCTCTTTCATGTTCTGTGCTTGAACTCAATCTTACCTTACTTTCCGGTTTTGGCCCCACATGCCTCATTAAGGGTCCTTCAGTCTGATCAATTCAATCGGTACACATTCTAGTCCTATTACACTGTTGTTTGTCCTGTATATACGGATCCCCGATCTAAAGGTGTTTTTATTGTCTTACAGTATGTGCAAATGCTGAGGGAAACTATATTTCCTACATGCAGTACAACATTCCCATACCCAAGCATATCCTCGATTAGCAAGTGTACAGAAAGATCTGGGTGGATTTCTCATCACTCCACCCTCCGGGGCAACTCCAGATGCTGGTTTACACCAAAGATACACACAAAAAGCTGGAGTAACTCAGCGGGTCAATGTAGATCAGTGTCACTCATGTTATGAGTCATGCTCTTGTAGGTACGCCCACTGGCTTTACAGTAACGCTACCTGCCTGGTTCCCTTAGAATTAGAGAGATGTGCAAGTATGGTCATATTTGCTATGTTGTTAATAAAGTATTTGGACCTTTATCATGGTGTAAGGCTTCAGTTATTTACAACAGCCAGAACACAACAGTCAGGTAGCATCTCTGGAGAAAAAGGAATAGGTGATGTTTCGGGTTGAGACCCTTCCTCAGACTGAGAGTCAGGGGAAGAGGAAGACGAGAGAAATACAAGATTCATGGAATGAATAATATGCAAAAAGAAACGATGACCAAAGAAAGGTGGAGTCCACAATGGTCCAATGTTGGCCGTGGGGAAGATGATAACGAGTGATACAAACAGTGAAGGTCAACAGGATGACAGTGAAACTAGTACAACTAGGGTGGGGGTGGGACGTGGAGAGAGGGGACGCAAGGTTTTCGAAGTTAGAGAAATCAATATTCCCTGGGCATACATAGTAATAATATATAGCTGACATCATTCATTGTTGATCATTTAGCCCAGGTCACATTTCCTGAGAACATAAATGGAAATAATCAGCGGCTTTTATGGTTGTTTTAATGTTGTTCTGGTTGAAGAAAGAATAATGTAATTTTGCATTAGCCCCTAAACGATTGTCATCTCTCTGCCACAGGAAATACAATGACGTAACATTTCATGAAAACGCAATGTGTAGGAAGGAACTGCAGATGCTGGTTTAAACCGAAGATAGACACAAAAAGCGGGAGTAACTCAGCGGGAGTATCTATATCCATATCTATATCGTCTCTATCTCTCGTTTCCCTATTCCTCAACTAGTCTGAAGAAGGGTCTCGACCCAAAACCTCACCCATTCCTTCTCTCCAGAAATGCTGCATGTTACTCCAGCATTTTGTGTCAATTTTCATGAAAAATCTTTGCATGGGATAAGATAAAACCTTTGCGCTTGAAACAGTCTCAGGAACAGTCTTCCTTCCCCATCCAATCTGGTGATTTTGCAGTTAAGTCCTTTGCAGTTCAACTGTGCCCCTGTCGTAAATTTAAACTGAAGGCTTGGCAGGACTTCCGGTGTCTGCGATCATTAATTTCATTCCTAGGTCAATTGGAGCCATCTCTGTCCATGCTTGGGTCAACACCTCATCAGAACACACAGCACCTACATTATCAGCATCCTCATCAGTGCTGGTGTGCCATGCCCACTGATTTGAACCGGCCTCACTGCAAGAGGCAAATCTTCCCTAATTAAAGGACAATGAAGCTGAAACTTCCTGGAACAAGTCACAGCAAAGGGTCGACAGCTTTACAACACCACTGATGGGAGCAGCTGAAAAATTCAACATTTTGATCTAATCAGCGGTGACAGACATGGGTGACAACTTCTTTTATGGCAGAGGAAATGTATTAAATGTGGGAAACTGCACATAAACTTGATAAGGATCTTAGCTTGACACAGATAATTAGTTGGTGTTTACAGGAATACAAATTGATAGATCAAAGGCCTCAATTTAAATGTTGAGGCAGTTTTTCTAATCACTGGGCTATCTGCATTCTGTGTTTGTGAAATGGCTCATTTGTAGTTCTGAACATTTGTCTATTGTAGTATCCCACTCAATATCTGGCTCAGGGAAGTGTCCACCAGGGAACTTCATTCATTAAATACTTTTGTTGTGAGCTTGTCGAAGAGAAACTTTAATGCAGACTCTGGCAAAGCGAAATCTTGCAAGAGTTGAGAAAGTAATGACACCTGGGTATCATTATGGTGATCTAAATGTACTAGATTTGTAGATTGTAAAAGATGGGATTTACAATCTGTCCCACCTTAATGCAAAGGACATGTTGAAATGCATCAGTCTCAGCAGGTCAGACATCCAATGGGCTGATCAAAGAGATGCCTTAAGGAGGTTCTTAAACCAGCGAGTGAAGTAGCAAGGCAGTACATTTAAAGCAGACACAAGGAACTGCAGACACTGGTTAATACAAAAAAAGACACAAAGTGCTGAGAAATTCAGAGGGCCAGGCAGCATCTCTGGAGAACATGGACCCTTCTTCAGACTAAAGAAGGGTCCTGATCCGAAATATTACCTATCCACGTGTAGGAAAGAACTGCAGATGCTGGTTTAAATTGAAGGTAGACACAAAATGCTGGAGTAACTCAGTGGGACAGGCAGCATCTCTGGGGAGAAAGATTGGGTGACGTTTCAGGTTGAGACCCTTCTTCAGACTGAAGAAGGGTCGAGGGTCGATTTAAACCAGCATCTGCAGTTCTTTCCTGCACATGGATAGGTGATAGTCAGAAGAAGGGTCCATGTTCTCCAGAGATGCTGCCTGACGCGCTGAGTTACTCCAGAATTTTGTGTCTCCCTTCGATTTAAACCAGCATCTGCAGTTCTTTCCTACACATGGATAGGTGATAGTCTGAAGAAGGGTCCATGTTCTCCAGAGATGCTGCCTGGCCCACTGAGTTACTCGTTTGACTTTGTGTCATTCCAAAGTCATTTAATTTTCCAGTTAAAGAAAAGGTGTTTACGAGGTACAGCTTAATGTTCTATGCCGTGCAGGCAGAGTTCTCTGTTCTCTAGGCAGATAGGATTAGGTTATCTTGGATCATATTTGGCACAGACATTGTGGGCCAAAAGGCTTGTTCCTATGCGTAAGAAAAAACTGCAGATGCTGGTTTAAATCAAAGGTAGACACAAAATGTTGGTGTAACTCAAGGGGGGAGGCAGCATCTCTGGAGAGATGCAATGGGTAATGTTTTGGGTTGAGACCCTTCTTCAAGCTTGCTCCTATGCTATACTGTTCTATGTTCTACGTTCTAAAGCTTTCCATCTCTGTGACGGAGCAGATGGAATGAGTGATTGTTGGACAGAAGACTGGATAAATATGCAGACGTCAGTCATTGCAGGGATGTAAATGGAAAAATCTATCGAGTTGATCAGAATGTAGGATCATATGAACACAGGGCCAAAGGAACTGAGTCAAATGCATTGTTCACTCCGATCATTTCGAAAAATGGTTTTTGCTTATCGCTGACTTGATATGATGGACATTGCCCGATCCATCATGGGCACTGACCTCCCCGCCATTGAAGTGATTTACAGGTGTGCTGCCTCAAATGGGCAACTAATATCATCAAAGACCCCCTCCACCCTGGCCATGCTCTCATCTCGCTACTACCATCGGAAGGAAGCCTGAGAGACGTGACCTCCCGATTCAAAAACAGCGACATTGAACACTGCGCAACCCTAACCACAACCCAAACCTCAGCAACTATGGTCTGCTATGGACTGGTATCTGCTCATCAATCCCTTCTCATCTGTATCCACCTGTCGCTAACCATCCCTCCCCTCCACCTCGTTATACTGGCAACTTCCCCTCTACTCTTTCAGGCTGGACAAAGTGTCTTAGCCCAAAACATCGACTATCCATTTCTCTCCACAGAAGCTGTCTGACCCGCTATTTCTTTTCTTTATGACGGGTTCCAGGATCTGCAGTCTCATGTGTCTCCATTACGACTAGCGTCTCAGTTCTCCCATTAATACTGTATATTATGATCCAATAATTATCTGCATGCATCAATGATGTTGAGAGTGAATAATGCACTTATTTGAAGTTTACAGATAAATGTGGTCTTATTAATTTTACTAATGAACTAACATGTATGAGATTATCTTGGGATGGGATCAGCTTTAAATATTGCTTTTATTTAATTTATTGATGGAACTAATTGGGCAGTTTTAGGTAACTTAAACTAGAGAGAGCTGTAGGTTCAGCAGCTGAAGTGATCTAATAGAGCTTTGGCAGTGTTGAAGAATTTTGGCTTGTAGCAACACATCTTTGGTGCAGTCCTCTTGAAGTGAGAGTCTTGGCTCCCTTTCACTTTAATCAGTTATTTGTAACAACATTTCCCTCAAAACCTCTGGCACCTTTCTAATATGCCATTTTTATAGCTTCCTTTCTTCACATCCTGCAGCAAAAAAACTCTCAAAGTTTATGGAAAATAGACACAAAATGCTGGAGTATCTCAGCGGATCAGGCAGCATCTCTGGAGAAAATGAATAGGTGACATTTCTGGTCAGAATCTTTCTTCAGACTATAAGAAGGGTTCTGACCTGAAACATGATCTATTCTTTTTCTCCAGATGCTGCCTGACCCATTGTGTTACTTCAGCATTTTGTGTCTATCTTCAGTGTAAACCAGCATCTGAAGTTCCTTCCTACATTCTTAAAGCTTTTTGCTGATGAAATTTCACCTAACAAAAATATTTATGTGTTGTGCGTTTTAAAAGTTAATTTCTTCTTATCTGCTCCTTGTACCAGTTCCAGGCCCCCAAGAACTTCCTGTAAGATTGTCCAGGAAGTTCATTTAACCTTCTTCCAGAACCAAATTCTTTCTCCTTAACTGACACCTATAGAAACATAGAAACATAGAAATTAGGTGCAGGAGTAGGCCATTCAGCCCTTCGAGCCTGCACCGCCATTCAATATGATCATGGCTGATCATCCAACTCAGTATCCCGTACCTGCCTTCTCTCCATACCCTCTGATCCCCTTAGCCACAAGGGCCACATCCAACTCACTCTTAAATATAGCCAATGAACTGGCCTCAACTACCCTCTGTGGCAGAGAGTTCCAGAGACTCACCACTCTCTGTGTGAAAAAAGAGTCTTTCTCATCTCGGTCTTAAAGGATTTCCCCCTTATCCTTAAGCTGTGACCCCTTGTCCTGGACTTCCCCAACATCAGGAACAATCTTCCTGCATCTAGCCTGTCCAACCCCTTAAGATCTCTATGAGATTGGGAGTTGCTGAGTTAATTCTTTGGCCCAGATATATGCAGCATGATGCATCCTCATTTAAACCATCAATGTATCTTGCCAAAATGAAATGCTCCTTCTTCAAGCCCAAATTCACCAAAATTCACCATCACTCCAGTATTCTTTCCTATAAGCAGGACAGGCAGCATCTCTGGAGAGAAGGAATGGGTGACGTTTTGGGTCAAGACCCTTCTTCAGACCAGGACTGGGGTTTCAGGTCCCAGTCCTTCTCTTCAGAGATGTTGCCTGCCCCGTCTTTCTTAGGTGTAGACCAGCATCTGTAGTTCCTACCTGCACATTCTTTCCTCTAATCTGGTTCCTGCCAAATTGATGCTTGAAATTTAACTTCTGTAAACGGATTCTTAACTTTCATGAGCGTATCAGATTGTTGGGCATAAATTACAGAGAGCAGAAAATAGATATTAATAATCATAAAAGATAATCACAGGTTCCAATAATTGTAGTCATAGAGTTCTAGAGTGATACGGTGTGGAAACTAGCCCTTCGGCCCAGCTTGCCAACACCGGCCAACATGTCCCACCTGCCCGCATTTGGTCCATGTCCCTCCAAACCTGTCCTATTCATGTACCTATCTAACTGTTTCATAAATGTTAGGAAAGTCCCTGCCTCAACTACCTCCTCTGGCATCTTGTTGCACACATCCAGCACCCCCTGTGTGAACAAATCATCCTTCAGATTCCTATTAAATCTCTTCCCCCTCTCCCTCTACATCCTTGTAAAGTTTCTCTGTAAAGTTTCCAGTTTGGCAAAATCTTTCCAATAACACAGTTCCCAGAACTGAACACAATACTCCAAATACTCACCTCACTTGTAATTTACCTGTGATAAGTTGGAACCCACTATAAGCTCCCAGGCTATATTGTGACAATAATAAGCAATAAATGAACTTTCATTTTGGGGCATAATCGATGACATGAATTATAACTTATAACACAAATCTCTGCACCAAAACAAGTAATTTTGCCTGCTCCACTGCGAAATCTCCTCAAGGTATGCCTACTTTGAAGAGGTTCTCCTCCTCTGAAGAAGCGTCTTTACCTGAAACGTCACACATTCCTTCTCTCCAAAGATGCTGCCTGTCCCACTGAGTTACTCCAGTGTTTTGTCTGTCTCTGACAGGAGTTCTGCAATATCCTCTGTCGTTGCTCTCCCTCTGTGCTCTACCTTTTCATACCTCTAGTTTCCCTCTCCCCTGACTCCCAGTCTGAAGAAGGGTCTCGACCGAAATGTCACCTATTACTTTTCTCCAGAGATGCTTTCTAGCCCACAGAGTTACTCCAGCATTTACTCCATCTACTAAATTCTCAGACTTTGGCTAAACTAATGTTCATTGAGTTAAAAAAAAAGGGGGGGGGGGGGGAAACAGATTAAAAGATGAATTGCCACAATGTTATTTATAGCCCTATAGTGCCTTTGAATTCTTATATCCAGCCACGTAGCTTGTGAAATAAATCACAGATCTGTGAATTAGTTTCAGATTTTTCTACATCTTTGTAAGGGGTATCTGCTCAAATCACCCTTACGTGATATGGGGTGTAATGATGAGTCACAGGCAGTTGTACAAACACAAGCCATTTAAAGAAAATGATAGCTTGGAGTTCAAACTAGAAACCTTCCATTTCCATCTCAAAATTGAAGTGGATTATAACAGCAGTTAATGTCAGAGCTGCTTCTTTGGTGAATAATATTGATTTCAACAACAAATTATAGGACTTCGAGGAAGCTTTAATGTATTAGGTTTCATTCAAAGGCTATTAAAATAATTTAATGTTTATGAAGAAAGAATGTTAACTCATTTAAGATCTAACTCCCCTTATTATTGCCCTGCACATGACAAGAGCAAACCTCTTTTTAAAGACACAAACAACAATGTGAAATACAAAGAACAAAGTGGCATAGGAAATGGACAGCAGAAAGGTAAGAAGCTGCAAGTGGTCAGCAGATAAAATGCTTCACTTCAAACACCCTGACCATAGGGCATTTGGTAGCAATCATGTGAAACACAGTCTGTTGACTGCTATTTATGGCTTGGGTTTCAGCCCTGCTATCCGATACCTTTTTAGCAATGCTGGTATTGGTGATAACATGCAGCTGTTACAGGCTGCAGTGGGCCGCGACAAGCAGCAGATCAGCACAACAGGAAATACAGTAGACCTGCTTTATAACGCTGCCTTTGGGAGTCATTCATAAAGTTTGCCTTTAAGGGGATGTTTTATATGAGTTCTTGTTAGTGTGGGAAGAATATCAATGCAAGCTATTAGATGCCAGGGTAAATTAGAGTAGTTTAGTGGGGGGAGTAGGGGGAAAGATTTGCATGTAGGAAGGAACTGCAGATGCTGGTTTACAATGATGATAGATACAAAAAGCTGGAGTAACTCAGTGGGTCAAGCAGCATCTCTGGAGAGAAGGAGTGGGTGACATTTCAGATCGAGACCCTTCTTCACACTTTTGTGGGGGGGGGGGAGAGATTCGCTAGGTGTAAATATATACTTTCTGTAAGAACACTTGTTTGCAAGTTTTTTCAATTTTAATCACGAGTTATTTATTTTCTCAATATTCGTGTTTAAATTGTCGCTGCTTTATTAATTGTTCGGAATAAGAGCCATCAGTTTGCATTCCTGCTTGTCCTTCACGAGCTAAGCAAAATTTTACTCTTCCCTCTCGCACGGTCTAACCTACTGACCATAGCTTGATTATTGTACATTTTATATGAATCATTTCAGTATATATTTTTCAGTTTTTATTGATTCATGACAAAATCTGATAATTTTGTTTTTTTTTAAATGCTCTTCAGACAAGAAATGGGTTGACATTTGGTCTGAAGGAAACACAAGTCACTTCTTGAAGAAGGGTTCCAACCTGAAACGCCACCTATCCATGTTCTCCAGAGATGCGGCCCGACGCGTTGAGTTACTCCAGCACTTTGTGTCTTTTTTTAACAAATGAATTCAGGTTTATTGTCCAATACACAGGTGCGCTACAGGTACAATGTAAACCTTGCTTGCAGCAACATCACAGGTACATAGACTCATCTGACACATAAAACATAAATTATACCTGAATTGCATTTAAATTCTGCAAACCTTTAAACAGAAAAAGAATGCGAAAAACATGTCATAGTGCAAAACGCAACTAGAGACAGCAAGTCCATGGTAGTGCGAGAAAGAGGTGGCCCATAGTGTTCCCTTGCTGAGGAAGGCTTAGGGATTGTGCTGTTCAGTTCAAGAACCTGATGGTTGTTGGCAAGTAGCTGTTCCTGAACTTGGTGGTGTGGGACTTCAGGCTTCTGCACCTCCTCTGCTAATGGTAGCAGCGAGAAGAGGGCCTTCCCCGAATGGTTGGGTCTTTGATGCACGATGCCATCTTCTTGAGGCAGCACTTCCTGCAGATACTTTTGATGGTGGGGAGGGCTGCGCCCACGATGGACCAGGCTGTATCCACCATTCTCCACCATTCACCATTCTCTGACAGGCTGAGTTACTCCAGCTTTTTGTGTCTATCTTCAGTTTAAACCATCATCTGCAGTTCCTCCATACACATTCTCCAGAGCCATTTGTGTTCTTGTGCATTGGAATTGGTGTATCAGGTCACGATGCAACCAATGGCCATCTATATATATCATCTATATCTCATACCTCTATAGTTTATCTGTACAAGTTTGTTAACATATTCAATGACATGGTGAATGTCTTTAAAGTTCCAAGCAAGTATTGGCGCACCATCTTCACGATTGCATCATTGTGCTGGTTCCAGGACCAGAGGATGGGCTCTAACTAAATCAAAATTGGTTGTAAATAATTTTAATTTAGTTAGGGTTAAATACATTGTCATTGCAAATAATTTCAATTTGCAACTAGATGAAGATTGATTGGGTCAAGCGGCAACTCTGGAGAACATGGATAGGTGATGTTTCGGGTCTGGACAGATTGAATGTGTTTGGGAGGGGGGGAAAGAAGGCTGGAAGAGAGGAGGGACAGGCCATGGCTGGCGAGTGATAGGTGGATACAAATGGGATGGGGGGGATTGGAGAAGCAGATGGCTGGACAAAGGCCAGAGGTGAAAAGACTAAAGGTGTGAGATAAGGATAGAACAGCTGTGAATTATGAAGCTAGAGGAAGGAATGTAGGTGGGAGGGGAGAAATGGGTGTGAATCCAGGTGGACCAGGGACGAGATGGGGGGGGGGGGGGGAGTGAGGCAGGGTGGTAGGAAGAAGGAGGGGGGAGAGGGGGTGGGGGGAGAGTTGGGAAGTTACTTAAAATTGGAGAATTCTGTGTTCATACTATTGGGTTGTAGGCTGGAATAGGAGCCAAGTGGAATATGAGGTACCACTCCTCCAGTTTGCACGTGGGCTCACTCTGACAGTGGAGGTGGCCCAGAACAGAAAGGTCAGTGTAGGAATGGGATGAGCAAGATCTTTGATGGTCTGAGCACAAGTGTTCGGCGAAACGGTCGCCTAGTCTATACTTGATGTTGCTGATATAAAGGAAGCCACATAGGGAATACAGGATGCAGTCGATGGGGTGAGAGGAGGAGCATGTGAAGTATATTAAACTGAGTACACACTGGAAAGGTCACATTTACTGAAGATTTTCGTACCCACCAACTCTGCTTAAAAGTCTTCCATAACCAGGACCACAGTTCAGCTTCCTGCCTTGATCAAATAAATATTATCATGCCCACAGAGAAGATGAACATTGTCCTACTTGGCACTGACCACTAAGGTGGTGCCCTATCAGTCACTTACACGTCATCAACACTCCTGCTGTTCCATTTCCTCAAGGTGTTTTTCTGGTAATGCGTTGAGGACATACAGATGAGGTTTAGGTCGACAATATGTTGGTTTGGTATCTGGATAAATGCAAATATGTTCTGTCATTTAGTGTTGCAATGTAAGTTTTGATCACATCCGGAGTCAACTCAGACCTGCGTTAAAGCCGATTATTTATTTCCCATCATGCTTACGTGCCTTCAACCAATCTCTTACCAAAATGGTGGTGCAGCAGGTGTAATGAGTCACAGTTATTGATCATTTAATTGCAAGCACACCCTTTAGACTTGCCATGACTTCCTTTTGTAAAGTTTCTGACACACCTGATGACACGTTCATGCTATTCTCCCTCAGCCCTCGGGCCCTGGCATTCCCTCTCTCTCTCTATCTCCCTCCCCCACCCTAGTTGCACCAGCTTCTCATTTTCACACCACAAACAGCTTACAATGGCTTGTTCCCTTTATCATTGATACTTTTTTGCATATCTTTCATTCATTGTTCTTTATCTCTCCACATCACCGTCTATATCTCTCGTTTCCCTGATCCCTGACCAGTCTGAAGAAGGGTCTCGACCCGAAACGTCGCCTATCTCCTTCGCTCCTTAGATGCCGCTGCACCCGGTGAGTTTCTCCAGCCTTTTGTGTACCCTTGATTCTCCAGCATCTGCAGTTCCTTCTTTAACACTTCATGTTATTCTCACCAGGATCATTTTACTTCATTGGAGAATGGATTCTCCATTCCATAGAATCCCATGCAAATCCTCAATATGAAGTTTGGATCCTGATGAAACCATAGTAAATTCACTTCATTCAATGACTATAGTGCTTAGATAAGGTGTATACACAAAATGCTGGAGTAACTCAGCAGGACAGGCAGCATCTCTGGAGAGAAAGAGTGCAGTTTATACAATGTCTCTTTCCCACTGTTAACTACAGATTGGAAAGCCCAAGTAACAATAATATTATCAAGGACATACAACTACTTTGTGCATACACTTCAGTTTATTAACATATTTATTACAATTTACATTGTAATTTTTCATTTTTAAAGCTGGGAATTTATTGAAATGTGAAATGGGAAATGAGAACATTATTGTAAAACATGTATTACCCTTAAGTGTATTAAGTATCATGCGTATTAATGATTTTTCACCGCATCCATTAGACCGTCGTTGCACTCATGATCTCACACAGTGCACGAAACATTATTTTCTTGCATGCAAAAAGAAACCTTGCTCCCAGTATTTAGTCCTGAGTAAAAGTAATGGATTGGATTTAATTGCCACTATAAAAGATGCACATTTGACGGCAACATTATAAGCAAACAGGCTTGACCTGTATTTAATTGCAGTTTCACTTGTGGTTGAAAAATTGTTAATCATACGAGATGCTTATGCGTTGAAGCATATATTTAGTACTCAATTAAAAACTACCCCTTCTATTGTGCGAACCCAGTGCGATCAATCTTCAGATTTTTACATTACACTTTAGAGATACAGCGTGGAATCCGGCCCTTTGGCCCACCGAGTCTTCAACGACACCACCGACCCCCACCCCCCCCCCCCTAGTTTTGAGATACTGCGTGGAAACAGGCCCTTCGGCACACCAAGTCCGCACCAACCAGTGATCCCTACACACAAGGCACAATTTCCAATTTTTACCAAAGCTAATGAACCCACAAACCTGTACATCTTTGAAGCGTGGGAGGAAACTGGAGCACCCTGAGGAAACCTACGGGGTGACAGGAAGAACTTACAAATTCCGTATAGACAGATATTAAGTATCATGCGTCTTAATGATTTTTAACCGCATCCATTACACCGTTGTTGCACTCATGATCTCACACAGTGCATGAAACATTATTTTCTTGCATTTTCTTGATCTAGGTACTTAATAATTAGATCAAACCAGGGTCTCTGGTGCTGTAAGGCAACAACTCTACCGCTACACCACCGTGCTGTCCCCTACACCACTGGGCAATTAAAACTTAAATGGTAAAGCTTTCTCTTTGTCACATAAGACCTGGTCAAAAGTTGACCGGGGCTTCTTTGGCATGTTATTCCCACCAGACAAGTTCTGGGTGTAATCTATGAAGAATATTTTTCGCATAAACATCCACCCACATTCTATTGTTAGAATTTTTAACCCATTATACACAATATTGTTGTCCTTTTCATTGGAAATGCAAATAATTACTGAATCAAGTGCAGTGGGAAGACTGCAATGCCTATGGCTATGATGGAAAGATTTCTCCTTAATTATCTACATTTTATATGTTGGGAAAGAAGATTATAATGCTGACTAACTGCATATTAGTTACAACTATACAAAAGTCTTCTGATGGGTATTTTGTTCCAGGTAGCCCTGCTCTGTGTCAGATCAAAGGCGAACATTATCCCTCCTGGGCTATCAGATTGTATTTGGAAGATTGCCATGAAATAAAGAATATTATACAAATTAATTGAATTGGAAACTAAATTGAAAGGCAAATTATGATATTTTTTATGAAGGACGTCTCTTTTAACTAAGTGACATTATAATGTTTTTGCTTTAGGTTTATTATTGTCATGTGTATCGAGGTACAGTGCAAAGCTTTGTTTTGCATGCTATCGAAACAGATCCAACATACCATTCATAAATATAATCAAGTCAAACTTAAGAGCAACAGAGAGGGCAAAGGGGAAAATACAGGTGGCAGAATATCGTTCTCAGCATTGTAGCGCATTGTCACACATCAGTTCCACAGGCAAAGTCTAAAATCCACAATGGGGTAGAGGTGAAACGAGCAGTACTCTAGCTTATGGAATGACTGTTCAGAGGCCTGAAAACAGAGGGGCAGAGATTATCCCCTGGTCTAGCAGTGTGCACTTTCATGCTTCTGTACTTTCTGCTGGATGGGAGCAGGGAGAAGAAGGAATGACTGGGGCGAGACAAGTCCTTGATTATGTTAGCTGTTTTCCGAGATGGAGCCAATGGTGGGAGGTCTGGTCTGTGTGATGTACTGGGGTACATGTAAAACTCTCTGGAATTTCTTGTGGTCTTGGGTAGAGCTGTTCCCAAACCAAGCTGTGATGCAACTTGACATGCTTTCTAAGGTGCATCTGTAGAAGTTTGCAGGAGTCACTGGACTCATGCCGAATTTCCTCAGTCTCCTCAGCGAGTAGAGGCCTTCCCGGCTGTCACATCAGTGTGGTTGATCCATGACAGATCCAATGATCCTACTGGGCCTGTCCAACTTAGGCGACTTTTTAGGCGACTACAGGCAGACTATGCAGTCACCACATGGTCGCCACATGTGAGTGGGTGGTTGCCAGGGAGTCGCCTTCATGGTCGTGAGGAGTTCCCACTTTCTGGGAACTAGTCGCGGCCTCATTGTGGTTGTCAGGTGGTCGAAGGTTCTCTTTGGTTCTTGTATGCTGTCGCCAATGCTGACCGGTGAATTTTCATTGGCTCATTGGGGAATGAGTAAGCAGTAGTTTTCAGAACCAAGGATAACCGACCGGTAATGTTAAATGTCCGCTGAAATTCACAGCCATGTATCTCTGGCTTCTTACATGTTGTCTGGCTTCTTAATGGTTGCGTCCACTCCTTCTCCCTCCTTCTCCCCCCCCTTCCCCCCCCCCCCCCCCCCCCCCCCCCCCCCGTCTTTTAAAGGACTTACCGTGCACTGTGCTAGCCGTCTTAATTACAGAGTGGAGAGGAAGGGAGGAGTTGTTAGAAGTCACCTATGGAGAATTCAATGTTCCGAATTGTTTCACAATTAACAACTCTTCAATCCTTTTGTCTCACACTTTCTGCTCTAATCTCTGGTTTTTGTTTCAACCATCTACCTATCCACCTATTACTGGCCACACTTTGTCCTGCCTCTCCTCTCCTGTCTCTCCTTTCTTCTAGCTTTCTTCCCCAAAACCCCCCCACAATCAGTCTGACAAAGGGTCCCAACCTGAAAAATCACCTATCCATATTTTAACTTTCCTTCCCATTCCCATACTGACCTTTCAGTCCTGGGCCTCCTCCACTGTCAGAGTGAGGCCACATGCAAATTGGAGGAACAGCACCTCATATTTTGATTGTGCAGCTTACAACTCAGCAGTATGTATACTGATTTCTTTAATTTTAAGTAACCCTTGCATTCCCTCTCTCCCCGCTCCTCCCCCACCCATGTTGTCCTATCATTATCACTACTCGAATCCCTTTGTTATCATCTCTTCCACAGACCATTGTGGGCTCCATCTTTCTTTGGTCATCGGTTCCAGCTCTAATTTGTTCTGCACCTTTTGTTCAAAATTCTAGTATCCCTCTCCTTTGACTCTCTGTCTGAAAAAGGGTCTCAACCTGAAATGTCACCTATTCCCTTTCTCCAGAGATGATGGCTGCCCAGCTGAGGTACCCTAACATTTTATGGTTCATTTCTCACACTCCGTACCTCAGTGAATGTACCTCCAGCTCCATGTTTTAAATAACATTGCAATAACCAATATTAATAATTTTGTTTCAAAAAATACACAAAAAAAGTCAATATTGATAGGCTTATAATCGATACTAAAACCATAATGGTGAGAAAATTCAACACCTGAATATCTACTCTTTAAAAAAAAATTAAAGTGTAATATCACATAAATCTAAAGCAAGGAAAGGCATTACGAAGACTTATCGATGCTTCATCACAATGCAGCCGCTTTCAAATTACTATCCTCCTTTGTCAATGTGTGTCTAGGGATCCTGCATGTACCCGCACCAATCTTTTATGGGAATGTCTTAGGTTGAGCAATTTTTGGCTTGAAGTTATTAAGTTTCTGCCAATGCTTTCTAATCATAAAATGTTATACAATCACAGGTTATTGAATTTGGGGATTTATCTCTTATATACTTTGCCAGAGGTAATGGTGTTTATTAAATTAGTCACTTTACAGAGGAGCTGGCCTAAATTACAAAATTGGAAAACTAATGTTGACATTGCCATATCTCAGTGGTGCAATGCCTCGTGTAATCAATCGAGGAGGGAAAGATGCTCTATTCAGTTTTATTAAATCATAAGATCTGCCAGGTCTAGAATAAAAAACAAATAATCCTCTCAAGGCCACAAAGGAACACTGATCATGTCCAAGAAATGCATGAAAACATCTGATTTCTGAATTGCTGTTCATTTAGTTCAAATTATTTATATTTAAAATTTGGTGGTGACACAGTGACACAGTGGTAGATATGCTGCCTTACAGAGCCAGACCTCTAGGTTCGATCCTCACTACGGGTGCTGTCTGTATAGAGTTTGCACCTTCTCCCTGTGACTGTGTGGGGTTTCTCTGGGTGCTGTGGTTTCCTCCCACATACCAAAGATGTGCAGGTTTGTAAATTAATTGGCTTCTGTAAATTATCCCTCATGTGTAGGATACAACTAGTGTAGGGGTGATCTTTGGTTGGCACAGACTCGAGGGGTCGAAGGGCCTGTTTCACGCTGTATCTCTAAACTAAATAAGTTCATTGTTTAATAGTGAGTAAAATTATTATAATTAATTGTCCCAAATTTAAAGACAACTTTGTGAGAAGGAACAAAACACAATGTGCTGGAAGAACCCAGTGGGTCAGGTTTCCCTCCAGTCCAATTGCCCTCCTGGGATAAATAAAGTTATATTGTATCGTTTCGTATTGTATTGTATCATAGAATCATAGAATCATAGAAAATAGGTGCAGGAATTGGCCATTCGGCCCTTCGAGCCTGCACCACCATTCAATATGATCATGGCTGATCATCCAACTCAGTATCCTGTACCTGCCTTCTCTCCATACCCCCTGAACCCTTTAGTCACAAGGGCCACATCTAACTCCCTCTTAAATATAGCCAATGAACTGGCCTCAACTACCTTCTGTGGCAGAGAATTCCACAGACTCACCACTCTCTGTGTGAAAAGTGATCTTCTCATTTCGGTCCTAAAAGACTTCCCCCTTATCCTTAAACTGTGACCCCTTGTTCTTGAGCTCCCCAACATCAGGAACAATCTTCCTGCATCTAGCCTGTCCAACCCCTTAAGAATTTTGTAAGTCTCTATAAGATCCCCCCTCAATCTCCTAAATTCCAGCAAGTACAAGCCGAGCCTATCCAGTCTTTCTTCATATGGAAGTCCTGCCATCCCCAGTAATCAGTCTGGTGAACCTTCTCGGTATTCCCTCTATGGCAAGAATGTCTTTCTTCAGATTAGGAGACCAAAACTGTACGCAGTACTCCAGGTGTGGCCTCACCAAGACCCTGTACAACTGCAGTAGAACCTCCCTGCTCTTGTACTCAAATCCTTTTGTTATGAATGCCAACATACCATTCGCTTTCTTCACAGCCTGCTGCACCTGCATGACTTTCAACGACTGGTGTACCATGTCACCCATGTCTCGTTGCATCTCCCCTTTTCCTAGTCGGCCACCATTCAGATAATGGTCTACCCTCCTGTTTTTGCCGCCAAAATGGATAACCTCACATTTATCCACATTATACTGCATCTGCCATGCATTTGCCCACTCACCCAAACTATCCACGTCACCTTGCAGCCTCCTAGCATCCTCCTCACAGCTAACACTGCCCCCCAGCTTCGTGTCATCCGCAAACTTGGAGATGTTGCATTCAATTCCCTCATCCAGATCATTAATATATGTTGTAAATAGCTGGGGTCCCAGCACTGAGCCTTGCGGTACCCCACTAGTCACTGCCTGGTATTCTGAAAATGACCCGTTTTCTGCAAGCCAGTTCTCTATCCACATCCACATCACAGTTCTCTATCTACATCAATACTGAACCCCCAATACCGTGTGCTTGAAGTTTGTATGCTAATATCTTATGTGGGACCTTGTCGAAAGCCTTCTGAAAGTCCAGATATAACACATCCACAGGTTCTCCCTTATCCACTCTACTAGTTACATCCTCGAAAAATTCTATAAGATTCGTCAGACATGATTTACCTTTTATAAATCCATGCTGACTTTGTCCAATGATTTCACCACTTTCCAAATATGCTGCTATCCCATCTTTAATAACTGACTCTAGCAGTTTCCCCACTACCGATGTTAGACTAACTGGTCTGTAATTCCCCGTTTTCTCTCTCCCTCCCTTTTTAAAAAGTGGGGTTACATTAGCGACCCTCCAATCCTCAGGAACTACTCCAGAATCTAAAGAGTTTAAAACAATTATCACAAATGCATCCACTATTTCTGTGGTTACTTCCTTGAGTACTCTGGGATGCAGCCTATCTGGCCCTGGGGATTTATCGGCCTTTAATCCATTCAATTTACCTAACACAACTTCCCGGCTAACCTGGATTGCACTCAGTTCCTCCATCTCATTTGACCCCCGGTCCCCTGCTATTTCCGGCAGATTATTTAGTGAATTCAGAACCAAAGTAGTTATTCAATTGGTCTGCCATGTCCTTGTTCCCCATGATCAATTCACCAGTTGCTGACTGCAAGGGACCTACATTTGGTTTAACTAACCTTTTTCTCTTCACATATCTATGAAAACTTTTGCAGTCAGTTTTTATGTTCCCTGCCAGTTTTCTTTCATAATCTATTTTCCCTTTCCTAATTAAGCACTTTGTCCTCCTCTGCTGGACTCTGAATTTCTCCCAGTCCTCTGGTAGGCTGCTTTTTTTGCCTAATTTGTATGCTTCATCTTTTGTTTTGATACTCTCCCTGATTTCCCTTGTTATCCACGGATGCACTACCTTCCCTGATTTATTATTTTGCCAAACTTTCCCTGATTTATTCTTTTGCCAAACATCGTATCGTATCGTAGCATTTGTGGAAGGAATGGACAGGTGATGGTTCAGGTCAAGACGTCTGGATAGATGGAATGGGAGATGTTTCTGGTCGAGAACATTCATCAAACAGTCGTGGGAGAGGGAGACACAGAGATAAGGAAGAGTTAGGTGTGAAAACAAAACATCAAAGGGGATGACCTGGGGGAAGGGGGAGCAAGAGCAGAGCTGTGGGATATTGTGGAAACCCTTGTGAGGGCTTCATCTATGATACCCTCATGTGTTCCCTAATGAATGAAGGCATTTCAGGTGTCCTGGTGTGGAACACCTCATCTTGGGCACAGATACGGCATAGATAGAAGAACTGGGAGTAGGGGATAGAGTCTTTGCAGGAGGCAGGGTGAGAAGAAGTGTAGTCTAGATAACTGGATGTCAGCAGGTTTAAAATAGACGTGCTACGGGTGTTGTCTGTACAGAGTTTGTACATTTTCCCTGTGACCATGTGGGTTTTCTCTGGGTGCTCCAGTTTCCTCCCACATCCCAAAGACCTGCAGGTTTGTAGGTTAATTGCCTTCTGTAAAGTGTCCCAAGTTTGTAGAATGGAACTAGAGTACACGGTGATCATTGGTCAGCACTCACGCGGTGGGAAAAGGGCCTGTTCCCACAATGTATATCTCATAGATTGTAGTTGCTGAGGCTGTTCCCAGCTGTTTCCTCCTGACGGCGATAGCGAGATGAGAGTGTGGCCAGGGTGGTGGGGATAATAATAGAATATTGACTGGCCTTGAGGGGGATACGACATATATTGCCTGAAGTAGATTCATATTGCCCGAGTCGAAGACGAGGGCAATATGGATCTAGTGAGGGCAATATATGTCGTATCTCCCGAAAGAGGACAGTCAATATTGTTATTATTACCCATTATTTGAACATCTCAGCTCGGCGGACTTCCACGTAAAATTTAACCAAAATGGACGCGGCAGTCTTCCTGTCTGCCGTTTGAATATTCTAAATTTCCCACGCAGCGTCACGTTGCCAAGTTCCCGGATGTGAGACCAGGGGAATATAAGACTATATTCCCCGCTGTTTTAACAGGTAAAGTCCATAGGCGTTCGCAAGAAAGGGGAATATAAGAAAATATTCCCCTGTTACCCCTGCTGGCAGTAAAAACGAAGGGAATACAATTTTGTAAAAGCATACCTCAGATGTGTGATATGGGTAATAATTGATGATATTGACTCTTTTGGAGCCAAAACCTCCCGTGAATTCCGTCGATAATGGGGAGGTCTGTAGCATGATGTGTCCCGTACTTAATCAATACATTAACTGTTCCATAGCAAATGTTTACTTTATAATGTTTTAGAATTAAACATATTCTTTCGTTTATGCACGTGTGTGTATTCTTTTCTATATGTATAAGATGTTGGTGAGGCCTCATTTGGAGTATTGTGTTCAGTTCTGGGCACTGTGTTATAGGAAAAATGTTGTCAAGTTGGAAAGGGTACAGAGAAGATTTACTGTACGAGGATTTGTCCAGGACTAGAGGGTGTGAGCTATAGGCAGAGGTTGAGTAGGCTGGGACTCTGTTTCTTGGAGCGCAGGAGGATGAGGGGTGATCTTATAGAGGTGTATAAGATCATGAGAGGAATAGATCGCAGAGTCTCTTGCCCAGAGTGGGTGAATTGAGCACCAGAGGACATGCCGATAGATTCTAGGTGAAAGGGAAACGATTTAATAGGAATCTACGGGGAAACCTTTTCACACAAATGGTGGTGGGTGTATGGAACAAGCTGCCAGAGGAGTTAGTTGAGGCAGGGATTATCCCAACATTTAAAAAAGAGTTAGACAGGTACATGGATAGGACAGGTTTGGAGGGATATGGACCAAACCCTGGCATGTGGGACTAGTGTAGCTGGGGCATGTTGGCTGGTGTGGGCAAATTGGGCTGAAGGGCCTGGTTCCATTGTATCACTCGATGACGCCATGACTCTATATTGAAGAGGTTTGGGAAATTGGAGAGTAGAATGATTCACATACAGTATATCTAATTCACACAGATTGTCTTGTGTTTGTGTTGAAAACAGCAGCCCATTAACTCCCACATTATAATGGAGGAAAACCACACTGACTTTGGGAGTACAAATGTGCAGTTTAAAACATAAGTACAGAAATATTCAACCCCTTTGCAGGCTGCTTGTCTTTCAGCCTTCCTCATCAAAATCTTTAAACAACAAAGTTAATGAGGTTTTCATTTCACTGCCAAACTGCTCCCACTTTCAATTATATTGAGAACATTACACCAACCGCCCTTCCATTGACACCATCTGCATATCACGCTGCCTCGACAAGGCCACCTGCATAATCAACAACCAGTCTCATCCCGGTCACTCCCTCCTCCCCTTTCACATCAGGCAAGAGATACAGAAGTTTGAAAACACACACCTCCAGATACAGAGGCAATTTCTTCCCAGCTGTTATCAGGCAACTGAACCGTCCTCTCACCAAAACAGGGAAATGCACCTTGATCAGCATAGATGGGTTGGGCTGGAGGGCCTGTTTCTACATTCTACGATTCCATGACTATGCAGGTAACCGAGACCATTTCTCGATCTATATCAGCCATCCATCGGTGATATTAGCTCAGGTTCTTTCTTCTCTCTGGGAGTGAAGGGCAAGTGCATCCCGACCTGCCAGACATATCCTCCTACTCTGCATTTTGCAACTCCCACATTCATTTCTGTATGTTGTCAATGCCAAATTGCTCCCATTCATTGTTTGACACGATAATCACATTGAGAGCTAATCCCCGTGGACACCCGGTTTCACCCCACCAGAGATCCCCTACTCTCTCTACACTATTACAAGCATTTTGTGTCATTTTTGGTTGTGATGACGGGCCACTAATCTGAAACACTGACATTTCTCGTCTCACAACTGCAGTCCGATCTGCTGAGTATTTACGTCGTTTCTGTTTAGACTTGAGACACAGCGCGGAAATAGGCCCTTCAGCCCATCCGCAATGACCAGCGAACACACTGTACACTAGCACTGGGGACAATTGACAATTTTACTGCAACCAATTAACCTACAAACCTATACGTCTTTGCAGTGTAAGAGGAAACCAGGGCACCCAGAGAAAACCCACATGGTCACAGGAAGAACGTACTGTACAACTCTATACAGATAGTACCCATGTCAGGATCAAGCCCAGTTCTCTGGCACTGTGAGGCAGCAACTCTACCTGTTATTGTGTATATTCAAGCCTCTGTCCAGTTTGTGTCTCTCGTAATCTTGCACATCAGTAGGTCTTGTAAAACCACAGAGCAAACAATGGCCTGTTTCCTTTATCACCGTTACTTTTTTACATATCTTTCATTCATTTGTTCTATATCTCTCTACATCACTGACTCTATATCTGACTCGTTTTCCTTTCCCCTAACTAGTCTGCCGAAACGTCGCCCATTCCTTCTCTCCAGAGATGCTGCCTGTCCCACTGAGTTACTCCAGTATTTTGTGTCTATCTTTAGAAAAGGCAATCATGGGCTAAAATTTAATTCTTATATAGACAAATTGTGAACTCACAAAGTCCAAATGAGAATACAACTGCAAGAATCCAGTATTTCTGAAATACACCCTACATATTTTTCTTGCAAAAGGATACTGGTTTAAATTATTTGCAACTGATTGTTTTGTTGAGTGTCCTTGAAAAGGTGGAATGATACATCGTAGCTAACAGATAGCAGATTTCATTATGAATTCTAATGGCCTGTGATATTTTACTGCTGTTGGGCTACTTTATGGTTCAAATGATAGTGTTTAATTTTACATGTTATCACCTCATTAAAAGGCTAAATGTGTCCCACGGGTATTTTCCTTCCATCTTTAACTAACAAAAACATCAAACTATCAGTCTAAAAATAGTTTCTGGCAGGTCAGGATGATCTTGTCCTTCACTCCCAGAGAGAAGAAAAAAGCTAAGCCATCACTTAGAGAAAATGAAATCAGACCACATAGGACACTGCATAGTAACGTCTTTAGAAATAATTTGAGATCCATTCTTGTAGGTAGTAATTTTATGCACAACCAGACTTTTGCCAAACATCCCTTTGTTTGAGTTGGGTCACATCAGGTGTAATTACGATATATTCAGTGACAAATAAGTAAATACACAAATAAACAAGGTTTGCATACTGTATTTCCTGAAACCTATTTGTCCAAATGTCATTTGAAAGTCATAATTGTACCTGTTCCTATAACTACTGAATAATGAAAGACCCACAGTGTATAGAGTGGATGTGGAGAAGATTTTTCCACTAGTGGGAGAGTTTAGGATCAGAGCACACAGCCTCAGAATAAAAGGACATTGCATTAGAATGGATATGAGGAGGAATTTATTTTGCCAGAGTGTGGTGAATCTGTGGAAATGATTGCCACCGACAGCAGTGGAGGCCAAGTCTTTGGGTATTTTTAAAACAGAGATTGATAGGTTCTTGATTAGTAAAGGCATCAAAGGGTACAGGGAGAAGGCAGGAGAATGGGGTTGAGTGGGAAAAATAAATCAGCCATGATTGAATGGTGGTGTGGACTTGATGATTCTGTTCCTATGTCTTAAGGTCTTCTGGAAATATTTTCCTGTTAGGGATAAAAATAACTATTTTTTAAGCTTTATATTCAAACCAATCACTCTTTTTGATCTTTGGGGTTCTAAACTGTTTAACGACTCTTCCACAAACAACGTCAGTCATTTGCTGGTTTGAAAATGTCCCCCTTTCCTAACGCCCTGGATAATCCATTTCGCCTGCATATGATCAACCAAAACTTTAAAATATGAACAAAATAACAACACTACAAATTCCACTATAGGAAGGATGTCATTAAGTTAGAAAGGACGCATAGAGATTCACCAGGATGTTACCTGGGCTTGTGGGTTTGTGTTAAAGGGAGAGGCTGGTGAGGCTTGGCTTTTCTTTGTTGGAGTGGAGGAGGCTTAAGGGCCTGTCCCACTGTACGAGGTAATTCAAAAGTTCTCCCAAGTTTTCCCCTGATTCGAACTCGGAGGATCTACGCAGCGGGTTCATAGGAGTTCGTGAATGTCTCGTAGCGGCTCATACGAGTAACGGTAGGTACTCGGGAAATCCGGCAAACTCGTGACGTTTTGTCAACACTGTAAAAAATGTCCACGAGTTAAAATATACTCGTGATGAAAAAAAAAGTTACTTTTTACTCGTATGAGCCGCTACGAGAGATCCACGAACTCCTACGGACCCGCTATGGACATTCTCCGAGTTCGAATCAGGGGAAAACTCGGGAGAACTCTTGAATGACCTCGTACAGCGGAACAGGCCCTTTAGGGATGACTTTATTGAAGTATACAAGATTGGTGGGACATGGATAAAGCAAACATTCACAGATTATTTCCCATGGTAGAGGATTCTAAAATTAGAGGTCTTAAGGGCCTGCCCCACTTGGGCGTCATTTGTGCATAATTTATGCAACATCATTTATGCGTCACACCGCACGACATGCGTGTCGTGCCGCACACGTGATGCACGCATGGTGCACATTATGTGAACATGGTGCGCATCACGCGCGCATGGTGCGTGGTGACGTAGGCAGTGACACGCGGTCGGGCGCGGCGCCCCAGGATGTTGGGATGTACAAAATCTTTGCACGCCATCTGCGTGACGCGTAAATGATGCCCAAGTGGGACAGGCCCTTAAGGCTTAAGGTGAAAGATTTAAGATGGACCTCATGGGCAATATTTTCACTCAGAGGGTAGTCCAGTTTTCAACTGACCTGTGAGAGTCCTACGACAACTAGAGAGCAGTCCTGAACTACTATCTACCTCATTGGTGACTCAGACTATCTTTGATTGGATTTTACTGGCTTTACCTTGCACAAAGCATTATTCCATTTATCATGCACCTATACACTGTGGATGGCTCGATTGTAATCACGTATTATCTTTCCACTGACTGGTTGGCACGCAACAAAAACTTTTCACTGTACCTCGGTACACGTGACAATAAACTAAACTGAACTAGAAGTAGATATAATTACGACTTCAAAAGACATTAGTACAGATATATGAAACTGAATGTTAAAGAAGGAACTGCAGATGCTGGAGAATCGAGGGTACACAAAAAGCTGGAGAAACTCAGCGAGTGCAGCAGCATCTAAGGAGCGAAGGAGATAGGTCTGAAGAAGGGTCTCGACCCAAAACGTCGCCTATCTCCTTCGCTCCTTAGATGCTGCTGCACCCGCTGAGTTTCTCCAGCTTTTTGTGTACCCTATGAAACTGAATGGTTTTGGAGGGATTTGGGTTAAATTGTGGCAAATTGGACTCTGCCAGAATTCCAACTTAATTGGCTTGGACCTGTTTTTAAAGGGCCTGCTTCCATGTTGTATAGCTCTATAACATTCCTCCATATTAGTGACTACTTCAAAAACTCATTGTATAATCGGCATACTGAACACATACCGACCAATGTGTTGATAATCAATTTTGCCTTGAAGAAAACAATACTGCACATAAATGTGTTTCAGATTATCAACACATCAGCATCAAATACAAACCCTTAGTGACACATTGATAGGCATCAAGTCACAAACCATTTATGGTTAAGAGCTGTTCTTTGTTTTATAGGATGCAACACTTAATCCATATTGCAAATATAGTGATAAATTTGCTGGATAGGTGTGAACCCTCTGATTCCGGTTCAGATCTTTGTTTGTGCAACACATAAACTAATCTCAATGTGTAGACCTCATTAACAGTGGGTAAGCAATAAGGGAAAGGCATTGAATCTGACAGAATAGAAGATAAAGCCTTTCTCAGAGCAGAAAACTCATACTCACAGCATGAAGGCACAATATAATATGATCTTGCCATGTGAGCAAGAAAAACCTTATTCAGGAATACACTATCAACAACTTAATCTAAATATGTTAATTGCTTATGTACTTGCAGTTTGTGATATGCAAGTTGGAGGAAAGAATATTGAGGCTTACAAATATTGGACATATTTATGTACACATTATCCATGGCTCGGAAACAATGCTTTCAAGCATCTTTTTTCCTAAAGGGACAGATTCCCCAAATCAAAGTGTATTTTGTTTCAAAGTCGTGGCAAGTAAATGAGGAATGGAGGGATATAGATCATGAGCAGACAGAGGAAATTAGTTTAACCTAAGGGGCTGTCCCACTGCGGCGACCTAATCCGCGAGTTAAGAAGAGACCTTCAAGCTCGAGGGCACTCGCCCGGTAAACCTCGAGCTGGATCGACCGTCCGCGTTGAAACAGCAAGCTGGATCGACCGACCGCACACACACACACACACACAAACACATCGCAAAGGCGGGGGCCAGGGAAAGCGGGGGAGCACTGTTTTGAAATTCACACCCGCGATGAAGAGGAAGGTAAACAGCTACCAGAGTGTACTGTAGGTCCTTTAGAGAGCACAGAGGGGGGGGGGGGGGGGGGTGGGGAGAGAAGGGGGAGAGAGAGAAGGAGGAGGGAGAGAAGGGTGGGGAGAGAAGGGGGGGAGAGAGAAGGGGGGGAGAGAAGGGGGGCGAGAGAAGGGGGGAGAGAAGGGGGGGAGAGAAGGGGGGGGGAGAAGGGGGGGGAGAGAGAAGAGGGGGAGAGAGAAGGGGAGAGAGAAGGGGGGGAGAGAGAAGGGGGGAAGAGAGAAGGGGGGAGAGAGAAGAGGGGGGAGAGAGAGAGAAGGGGGGAGAGAGAAGGGGGGAGAGAGAAGGGGGGAGAGAGAAGGGGGGAGAGAGAAGGGGGGGGAGAGAGAAGGGGGAGAGAGAAGGGGGGAGAGAAGGTGGGAGGGAAAGAAGGGGATGGAGAAGTGGGGGGGGGGGGAGACTTTTAAGAAGTATAATAAAGTTTAGCGGGCATTTTACCTACCGGTCGGTTTTCCTTGGTCCTGAAAACTCCAATGAGCCAATCAAAATCCCCGGTCAGCGAAGGAGATTGTCAACGGCTGCCCTCGAATGCCTGTAACTACATAGTGACCCCACTTCACTGCACTACGAGTTAAAAAGAACCATGCTGACAAATTTTACTCACGGAATATTTTACAACATGTTGAAAATGTTTTCATGACCACGAGTATTCGAGAACTTCCCTCGAGCATGAAGGAGAGTTCCAGTGACCTCAGAGGACCTCCTAGGACCTCGTGTCAACCATGCTGCGAGTTTGAGTCGAGGGCAAACTCGTCTAAACTCACAGATTAGGTCGCCGCAGTGGGAGAGTCCCTTTAGCATGATATTTGGTGGGGACCTTATGGACCAAAGAGCCTGTTCCTGTCCGTTTGTTTGAAATTCTGAAGAATGGTCTTTGACCTAAAACTCTAATTCTGTTAATCCTTCCACAGATGCTACCCGATTTTATGAATGTTTCCAGCAATTTCTGTTTTGATATCAGATTTCTAGCAGCTGCACTTTGATTCTGTAAAGTCTGTTTTAGACTTTAGACTTTAGAGATACATTGAGGAAACACTTCCTTCATCCCACTGGGTCTGTGCCCACCAGTGATCACCCCATACACTAACACTATCCTACACACATTAGGGATAATTTATGATTTTACTGAAGCCAATTAACCTACAAACCAGTAAGTCTTTGGAGTGTGGGAGCAAACTGGAGCTCCCGGGGAAAACCCACGGAGTCACGGGGAGAACGTACAAACTCTGTACAGACGGCACCCATAGTCAGAATCGAACCTGGGTCTCTGGCGCTGTAAAGCAGCAACTCTAACGCTGCGCCACTGTCCCAGATCAGTAGGTAGAAATAATTGGCATAAAATCACGGCTGAAGTTCTGTCACAAACGCTTGTTATATTAGAGGATTTATGACCACTTTCACTGTTAAAGAATACCCCATATTCCAAACAGTTCAATAAATTGCCAAATTTTAATATCATAACATATTACTCATAACATGGAAAGAGCCCAACTATTTCATGCCAACCAAGGACCCATCTTAGTTAGTTCCAGTTTCCCATGTTTGACCCATGTCCCTTGAATCCTTCCTACCCCTATAAACCTTTCTGATCTGCTGGTAGGTCCTGGCTTTCAGAATTTCACTTGTGACATTCGCACCAATGATTTTAGGCTCACCACGGTGCCTGCAGTTCCTTACATTGCCCTTGCAGCCCTTCTTAAAGGAAGTCACATCATTAGCCTTTAGATTGTCTTATTCCCCACCACTTAGAGCAGTGGGACTGAGGACAAGGAGTTACAAAGGGCCTGTCCCACCAGCATGTGACTCCATGCGGTGAGCGCGATCAAACTGGAAGCGGGGGCCGCGTGGAGGTCAGGTGAGTGGCGCGACGTGGCGCAAAGTTGGAGCGAAGTTGGAGCGAAGTCCGCGGTAAGCTCGCAAGGACAGAGAGGGACACACAGAGCGGGTCACGGAGGCACATATAGAAAGGGTCACGTAGGCACACAGAGAGAGTCACGGAGGCACATATAGAGAGGGTCACGGAGGCACTCGGAGAGGGTCAAGGAGGCACAGAGAGAGGGTCACGGAGGCACACAGAGAGGGTCACGGAGGCACAGAGAGAGGGTCCCGGAGACACATATAGAGAGGGACACGGAGGCACAACATGAGGCGATGCGTAATGCGTCGAGACGGCTGCAGGCCGATAGGCCATTGCCGCACAGAATTTTTGAACACGGTCAGTTTTTCGGAGCCCCGCGCGATGTCGGGACCAGCTCCGCACAACTCCATATGGCTCCGGCGATTGAAGTGGGACCGGCCCCGCGAGGCCGGACGGCTCAAGCGACCGCGTTAGGTCGCGCTCACTGCATGGAGTCGCATGCTGGTGGGACAGGCCCTTTAGGAGTCTCATAGCACAAGAAGAAGCATCAAAGGGCATTTTAACTTAAATTAACTTCAATACGTCTACTTGATGTGACACAAATTTAATTTTTAAAGCCTGCTCTCTGAATTAGTTAAACAGGAAAATGCATTTTGTAAAAAGGCATGCTGAAGTTTTGTGAAGTAAAGTTGCTGGATTATATGTTCATTCAGAATAGAGGGCATGGTGCGATTCCTGCACTTTGTCAGTGTTACAGATGTAAATGGGTAGTATTTGGGGTCAGAGGTCATACAGGCCTCACATCTGCAGCTTTGTCAAAGCCTCACCTCGAAGTGCCTCAAAGTGCGTAGCCAGCCAGTGGCTAATGTGCATTAGCACGACAAAGGTTCAGGGAGGAGAGGAGAGGAGATGAGCTTTAATTTAGTGAAGATTTATGAGGCCTCATGAAATCAGGCTGAACCACCCATGTTCTATGTCATTTACCCAGATCTAAAGAGAAGGCTTTTGTTTTGGGGGATAGCCATTTAGAATTAAGCGGCAACAAATCTTCAGAAAATAAAAGATGGTGATTTGAGTCAAACATTTCAAGCTCTTAAAATTGAAATAAAAATCTCAAAGTACTGCAATTTCTATTTATTTTAGATTCTCATGCTTTATTTTCAGTTACATTTAATTGATGTTATTACAAATTGTTTTCATTAAGATTACTGCTGAATAGAATTGACTCACTGTCGTACATTATGTATAATATATGTAGTTTACTTAAACCAATAATCGGGGTATCTATGATTCTAAATTTGATAAAATATATAATTTATTTCAGCACAGTGGCAAAAGAGTAGAGTTACTGCTTTGCAGCAGCAGAGACCAGGGTTCGATCCTGACTACAGGTGCTGTCTGTACAGAGTTTGTAAGTTCTCCCCGTAACCTGCGTGGTTTTACTCCGGGATCTCCGGTTTCCTCCCACATTCCAAAGATGTCCAGGTTTGTAGGCTTGCGTGTGGGATAGTGTTGGTGTGTGGAGATCGCGGGTCGGAGTGGACTCATTGGGCTGAAGGGCCTGTTTCCGCCCTGTAGCTCTGAACTAAACTAAACTATCAATAGAAAAATAATCTAATTAAGAAAACAGCACAGATGCAGTATTACCCAATGCCGAGCATTATAATGGGCATTAATGTTACTCTATCCTCTTCAAATCCCTATATGGAACGTATTTAGCAATGTTCACATTTCCTCTAGTTATACAGTAACAAGGAACCTCTTGCACTGCAGCGTCACTGAATGTTTGCGATGGTTCGTTCTAGCTTTAAGAACTATGTTTCATTCCTTGAAACCAGAAAGAAGCAATGTCATAAATCCAATCATCTGTCATCTCCCCAGACACTATATCGACCACTAGGGGCGCTGCATTGAAGGCGCCTCTGCCTACAGCCTGTCTGTTTTTTATCCTTTTTTTTATTTTAGTTTGTCTAAATTGTTTGTTTTGGGGTTACTTTAGCTTTTCTATGTGGGGGAGGGGGGTAGGGTAAGGGGGAAACTGTTCCCAGTCGCTACCTGGTGGGGACGCGACTATTTCTCTGTGTCGTGTCCTCGCCCCACTCCTCGCTGCCTACCAGCTAGATCAGAGTGGCCTTTCCTATCGGAGACCGGGGACCGGACCAGATCTACTACAGCGGCGGCACAGCGCTGGATTCACCGCGGAACGGGCGATACCTACCTGCATCCCTGTTTGGAGCATCCTGCCTGCAGCATCGACATCATGGAGCTGTGGTTTAAGGAGCTCCCAACGCGGGGGGCGCTGACCGACATCGCGGAGTCCCTGGGACCCTTTACCGAAGGCTGCCAGTGTGGAATCTCCTCCTCCCGGCGCAGCCTGGGGACGTCGGGAGCTGCGGACTCCGGTGGGAAGCGGCCGTTTTGGAGGTCCAAGCCGCTGAGGTTGGCCTCCAGTCCCGATGTCGGAGAGCCAACATCCCGGCAAACGGCCCTGAGCGGCGGGCTGCCCATTGTGGCGACTGCGGAGGGCTCCGGAGGCCCCGACCACGGGTGAACATCGACTGACTTTGGTGCCTTCCCTCACAGTGGGACACTTTTGATTCTGCTGTGTGGGGATGTTTTATGTTTAAATCTATCGTGTGTTGTGTTCTTTATTTTATTGTATGGCTGTATGGTGATCACATTTCACTGTGCCAACTGGCACATGTGACAAATAAATATATCTTGTATCTTGAATTTATTAATTACTGCTTGTAACTTTGACTTGTGAAAATAAACATTTTACTCCATGTTGTGATATTTTTACTGCAAAAGGCAATCTGCTCGGAGTTGAAATGTCAGGAAGTTTGTGACTGATTATAGACCTCCCCCCCCTTATGCCATCAGTCCACAGGGCAGATTATACCTTCTTAAGTCCATGAAAAAGTGTATATGACCCAGTGTCATCCTTGAACTACATCAACTTGGAGAAGTCAAACCTGTTAAAATCTAAATAGCAGTGATAGATTTTCAATGATACGTGCCGATACGGCATACTGTCACTTCTAAACAGTTCAACAACATTGTTTTCATTATCTGGCCATATGTTAGTTAAGAGTGTGCAACACCATCTTTTTCTCCACAAAAATAAAACACTGACTGAGTAAATAAGACTTTTAGATGGTCCTGTTTGTGCCAACATTAAGTAGTAGATACTTTATTTTCCCACGTTCCTCGATGCAGTGAAATGCTTTGTTTTGCATACGAGCTGGTAAAATCATACAACACATAGTGTAGCATGAAGGCGCAGTGGTAGATTTATTGCCTCACAGCGCCAGAGACCCGGGTTCAATCCCGACGACTGGTGCTTTCTGTACAGAGTATGTATGTTCTCCCTGTGACCACGTGGGTTTTCCCCGGGAGCTCTGGTTTCCTCTCACATTCCAAAGACCAACAGGTTTGTAGGTTAATCGGCTTTGGTAACATTTGTTAATTGAATTAAATTATAATAAATGTTCAATTTAACAAACTGAAGGTGGATTTTGAATGAGATTTAAAATGATTAATTTAACTTTGGGAATAAGTTGGTTGCAGAATTTCAGAGCAGAATGGAGAAGTGTGCAGTTTCTTTTGAACTGACTAAGAGGTCTGTTGCTTGTAGCAGATCAGAGCACTGGAAAGTGGCATTATGGAGGTTTGATTAGGCAGATACATTCACAAACATTATTTATCTTTCACAATGAACGACTTGAGGGTAACATATCAAGTTCCTTCCCTTTTGCTCAAAATAACTAAGTGCTCAAAGTTGGACAAAATGTGTGTGAACATGAATGCATGAGCAGTGTCTTTGAAATTGGATGTTAGTAAGATGTCAATGGTCTTAAAGTTTGAGAATTAAACATTAGAGAGTTTTGAATTGACAAGTAATAAAATAAAAGTCTTGGTGATAGATTTATTTAATTTTTTTCAACAACTTTACACAACTGTTTTCCCTGCAGCCAGAAAAAATATAGCTTAGAGTGTAATTAATTAAATAATCTGTCATCTTTCCAGATAGAACTTGTTAATTGCATCCCGTGAGTTACGCGGTGTTGTTGCGTTTGGCTGAATCTGTGGAAAAAGATCAGGGGAACTCCAGAAATAAAAACAGAAAATGTTGGGAATAGTGCGCAGGTCAGGTAGCAGCTGTGACGAGGGACACAGAGTTAATCTTCCAGGTGGGTACATTCCAGGGCATGTTACTTCAGGAAAAATCTAATTTCTGCAATCTTTAATGTTGGTTTAGCAATTATCCAACTTAATCTGACACTTTGTTTTCAGATCAAAATAATGGGAGAAATAGCGTCCTATCCATTCATCCCCCAGTCTGAAGAAGGGTCTCGACCTGAAACGTCACCCATTCCTTCTATCCAGAGATGCTGCCTCTCCCGCTGAGTTACTCCAGCGTTTTGCGTCTATCTTCGGTTTAAACAGGCATCTGCAGTTCCCTCCTACATGTTCTATCCATTGTATGTCTGATGACTCTTCAAATGCACATGCTTTGAAGGATCATTCATGTTAGAAAATGGTTCATTGGTTCATGATTTTCACATGAAATTTCTTTTCGCATGCATTTCATCAAGTTATTTTTATACATAAACACAGATTAATCCCAGATTAAGTATAAAGTGTACAGAAATAGCCCACTGAGACCATATACAAGAGTTGCAAGTTGGCGTCATTTTTTAAGTCCCAGCTACAACTGGTTATATCGATCCTTTGTAGCCATCACCTCCATCCGGATCGTCCAGCGAACCTTCATCCCTCTCCTCGCCCGGCCACCATTCAGCCTTTGAGTCCCGGGGCGCCTCACGCAGCCGGGCATGGGGGCGTGGAAGGTACGACCCCAGTTCTTCTCTCCGAACCTTTGTATTTTGGACACCGTCGCCGACTCCTTCCACCCACCTCCCTGGTTCTCTGTTCCTCAGGGATGAGCAGCAGCCTGACTTGGTGGCTTCATGCTTTGGCCTTGGCAGCTTCACTCTACAGGTGGGTTTCCCGGTTCCGCGGTAGCGGGCCACGCTGCTGCGTTTCCCTACGGTCCTTGCATGAGTGGCCCAGCTACCACTTACTGACCATTGTACATTTCACACACTAAGAAGTAGTTTAAGCACAGTTTTCTTAGTCATTTTCAATGATTTAAATCAGGAGACTCAGATGGATGACTTGAGACTCTAAGTAAAAAATTGATTTGTGATAAATCAACTTTCAGCTCCATTAATAAAGATATTATGGGTTACCACAATTAAGTACATCTATATATACTTGCTAAAGCAAAAAGAGAATAAAATAGATAAGCAGTTACATAAACTTGACTCATTGACCCATGAGCTGGCTAAAGTTGACTGGAAAGATACCCTAGCAAGGATGACAGTGGAACAACAATGGCAGATATTTCTGGGAATAATACAGAATGTGCATATAAGTTCATTCCAAAGAGGAAGAAAGATTCCAAGGGGAGTAAGGGGCGACCGTGGCTGACAAGGGACGTCAGGGACAGTATAAAAATAAAAGAGAAGTACAACGTAGCAAATATGAGCGGGAAGCAAGAGGATTGGGTAATGTTTAAAGAGCAATGGACGATAACTAAAAAGGCAATACAAGGGGAAAAGATGAGGTAAGCTAGCCATGAATATAAAGGAGGATAATAAAAGCATCGTTAGGTATGTGAAGAGGAAAAAAAAGTTAAGACTAAAGTTGGACCCTTGAAGACTGAAAAGGTGAATTTAATATGGGGAACAAGAAAATGGCAGGGGTTGAACAGTTATCCTGACATTGGCGGTGGGGAAGATGCTGGAGTCAATTCTAAATGATGAAATAGCAGCACATTTGGATCAGTCCGAGTCAGCATGGATTTACGAAGGGGAAATCAATATTGACTAATCTTCTGGAAATTTTGAGGATGTAACTAGGTAAATCGACAAGGGAGAGCCAGTGGATTTAATGTACCGAGACATTCAGAAAGCATTTGATAAGGTCGCACATAGGAAATTAGTGCGCAAAATTAGGGCACTTGGTATTGGGGGTAGAGTGCTGACATGGATAGAAAATTGGTTGGCAGACAGGAAACAAAGAGTAGGGATTAACGGATCCCTTTCAGAATGGCAGGCAGTGACTAGCGGGGTCCCGCAAGGCTTATTGCTGGGACTGCAGCTATTTACAATATACATCAATGATTTAGATGAAGGGATTCAAAGTAACATTCGCAAATTTGCAGATGACACAAAGCTGGGTGACAGTGTGAACTGTGTGGAGGATGCTATGAGAATGCAGGGTGATTTGGACAGGTTGGGTGAGTGGGCAGATGCATGGCAGATATAGTTTAATGCGGATAAATGTGAGGTTATCCACTTTGTTAGCAAAAACAGGAAGGCAGATTATTATCTAAATGCTCCCAATTTGGGAAAAGGGGAAATACAACAGGATCTGGGGGTTCTTGTTCATCAGTCAATGAAAGTAAGCATGCAGGTACAGCAGGCAGTGAAGAAAACAAATGGCATGTTGGCCTTCATAACAAGAGGAGTTGAGTACAGGAGCAAAGAGATCTTTCTGCAGTTGTATAGGGCCCTAGTGAGATCACACCTGGATTATTGTGTGCAGTTTTGGTCCCCTAACTTGAGGAAGGATATTCTTGCTGTTGAGGAAGTGCAGCGTAGGTTTACAAGGTTAATTCCCAGGATGGCAGGACTATCATATGCTGAGAGAATGGAGCCATTGGGCTTTTATACTCTGGTGTTTAGAAGGATGAGAGGCGATCTTATTGAAACATATAAGATTATTAAGGGTTTGGACACGTTAGAGGCAGGGAACATGTTCCAGATGTTGGGGGAGTCCAGAACCAGGGGCCACAGTTTAAGAATAAGGGGTAAGCCATCTAGAATGGAGATGAGGGAACACTTTTTCACACAGAGAGTTGTGAGTCTGTGGAATTCTCTGCATCAGAGGGCGGTGGAGGCCGGTTCTCTGGATACTCTCAAGAGAGAGCTAGATAGGGCTCTTAGAGATAGCGGAGACAGGGGATATGGGGAGAAGGCAGGAATGTGGTACTGATTGGGGGTGATTAGCCATGATCACATTGAATGACGGTGCTGGCTTGAAGGGCCGAACGGCCTATTCCTGCACCTATTGTCTATTGTCTATTTTCTACTTAATGGAAGTAATGCGATAACACAAATATATCTCAGGAGAAACCGAACAATTTACTGTTGCCTTTAAATCTTTTAGTACTTTACTTTACAGATACAATGTAGAAACAGTCCCCTCAGCCCATCAAGTCCATGCTGACCACCAATCACCCCATACACTAGCACCATCCTACACACCGGGGGCAATTTACACAAGCCAGTTACCTACAAATCTGTACGTCTCTAGTGTGTGGGAGGAAACCGGAACACCCAAAGAAAACCCACTTGGTCAAGTGGGAACATACAAATTCCATACAGACAGCACCCATTGTCAGGATTGAACCCGGGTCTCTGGCACTGTAAAGCAGCAACTCTACTACTGCACCACAGTGCTGCCCAAAGCTCTCATTTGAAATTTGACTTGATCCGGGTTTTGTAGTCACAGTACAGCTACCTCCTGATGCATTAGTGGAAAATGGTTCATTAAGTGAAATCTCATACAGACATATGGCACAGCTATTTTGATGTCCAGTGGCAGTGTGCTATTCATTACAATGAAAAATAAATTGAAGACATACACTGAGAGCTCATGGTGTTGCAATGAAAATATGTGACCAGATCATATATTAGGAGAGACAAAACCAGGGCAAAAATCAAAAAGGGCCACTTTTTCAGCAAAATTGTATAAGGGGTAAGTGCGTTGTAAAGACAAGCCTGAAGGCTTTGTGTCTCAATGCAAGGAGTATTCGTAATAAGGTGGACGAGTTGAACGTGCAGATAGATATTAATGATTATGATATAGTTGGGATCACGGAGACATGGCTCCAGGGTGACGTAGGCTGGGAGCTGAACATCCAGGGATATTCAATATTCAGGAGGGATAGAGAGAAAGGAAAAGGCGGTGGGGGTAGCGTTGCTGGTTAGAGAGGAGATTAACGCAATGGAAAGGAAGGACATTAGCTTGGAGGATGTGAAATCGGTATGGGTAGAGCTACAAAACACTAAGGGGCAGAAAACGCTGGTGGGTGTTGTGTACAGGCCACCTAACAGTAGCCGAGAAGTTGGGGATGGTATCAAACAGGAAATTAGAAATGCGTGCGACAAAGGCAAAACAGTTATAATGGGTGACTTCAATCTACATATAGATTGGGTTAATCAAATTGGCAGGGGTGCTGAGGAAGAGGATTTTTTGGAATGTATGCGGGATAGTTATCTAAATCAACATGTAGAGGAACCAACAAGAGAGCAGGCTATTTTAGACTGGGTTTTGAGTAATGAGGAAGGGGTAATTAGCCGTCTTGTTGTACGTGCCCCCTTGGGCAAGACTGACCATAATATGGTTGAGTTCTTCATTAGGATGGAGAGTGACATTGTTAATTCAGAAACAATGGTTCTGAACTTAAAGAAAGGTAACTTTGAGGGTATGAGACGTGAATTGGCCAAGATTGACTGGCAATTAATTCTAAAAGGGTTGACGGTGGATATACAATGGAAGACATTTAAAGACTGCATGGATGAACTACAAAAAATTGTTCATCCCAGTTTGGCAAAAGAATAAATCGGGGAAGGTAGTGCATCCGTGGATAACAAGGGAAATCAGGGATAGTATCAAAGCAAAGGATGATGCGTACAAAGTAGCCAGAAAAAGCAGCATACCAGAGGACTGGGAGAAATTCAGAGACCAGCAGAGGAGGACAAAGGGCTTAATTAGGAAAGGAAAAATAGATTATGAAAGAAAACTGGCAGGGAACATAAAAACTGACTGCAAAAGTTTTTATAGATATGTGAAGAGAAAGAGGTTAGTTAAAACAAATGTAGGTCCCTTGCAGTCAGAAACAGGTTAGTTGATAATGGGGAACAAGGATATGGTGGACCAATTGAATAACTACTTTGGTTCCGTCTTCACTAAGGAAGACATAAATAATCTGCCTGAAATAGCAGGGGACTGTGGGTCAAAGGAGGAATTGAGTGAAATCCAGGTCAGTCGGGAAGTGGTGTTGGGTAAATTGAATAGATTAAAGGCCGATAAATCCCCAGGGCCAGATAGGCTGCATCCAGAGTACTTAAGGAAGTAGCTCAGGAAATAGTGGATGCATTAGTGATAATCTTTCAAAACTCTTTAGATTCTGGAGTAGTTCCTGAGGATTGGCGGGTAGCAAATGTAACCCCTCTTTTTAAGAAGGGAGGGAGAGAGAAAACGGGAATTACAGACCAGTTAGTCTAACATCGGTAGTGGGGAAACTGCTAGAGTCAGTTATTAAAGATGGGATAGCAGCACATTTGGAAAGTGGTGAAATCATTGGACAAAGTCAGCATGGATTTACAAAAGGTAAATCATGTCTGACGAATCTTGTGGAATTTTTCGAGGATGTAACTAGTAGCGTGGATAAGGGAGAACCAGTGGATGTGGTATATCTGGACTTCCAGAAGGCTTTCGACAAGGTCCCACATAAGAGATTAGTATACAAACTTAAAGCATACGGTATTAGGGGTTCAGTATTGATGTGGATAGAGAACTGGCTAGCAAACAGGAAGCAAAGAGTAGGAGTAAACGGGTCCTTTTCACAATGGCAGGCAGTAACCAGTGGGGTACCGCAGGGCTCAGTGCTGGGACCCCAGCTATTTACAATATATATTAATGATCTGGATGAGGAATTGAAGGCAATATCTCCAAGTTTGCGGATGACACTAAGCTGGGGGGCAGTGTTCGCTGTGAGGAGGATGCTAGGAGACTGCAAGGTGACTTGGATAGGCTGGGTGAGTGGGCAAATGTTTGGCAGATGCAGTATAATGTGGATAAATGTGAGGTTATCCACTTTGGTGGCAAAAACAGGAAAGCAGACTATTATTTAAATGGTGGCCGATTAGGAAAAGGGGAGATGCAGCGAGACCTGGGTGTCATGGTACACCAGTCATTGAAAGTAGGCATGCAGGTGCAGCAGGCAGTGAAAAAAGCGAATGGTATGTTAGCTTTCATAGCAAAAGGATTTGAGTACAGGAGCAGGGAGGTTCTACTTCAGTTGTACAGGGTCTTGGTGAGACCACACCTGGAGTATTGCGTACAGTTTTGGTCTCCAAATCTGAGGAAGGACATTATTGCCATAGAGGGAGTGCAGAGAAGGTTCACCAGACTGATTCCTGGGATGTCAGGACTGTCTTATGAAGAAAGACTGGATAGACTCGGTTTATACTCTCTGGAATTTAGGAGATTGAGAGGGGATCTTATAGAAACTTACAAAATTCTTAAGGGGTTGGACAGGCTAGATGCAGGAAGATTGTTCCCGATGTTGGGGAAGTCCAGGACAAGGGGTCACAGCTTAAGGATAAGGGGGAAATCCTTTAAGACCGAGATGAGAAAGACTTTTTTCACACAGAGAGTGGTGAGTCTCTGGAACTCTCTGCCACAGAGGGTAGTTGAGGCCAGTTCATTGGCTATATTTAAGAGTGAGTTGGATGTGGCCCTAGTGGCTAAGGGGATCAGAGGGTATGGAGAGAAGGCAGGTACGGGATACTGAGTTGGATGATCAGCCATGATCATATTGAATGGCGGTGCAGGCTCGAAGGGCTGAATGACCTACTCCTGCACCTAATTTCTATGTTTCTATGTTTCTATGAGAGGCACAGTGACACAGCTGGTAAAGCTGCTGCCTCACACCATCAAAGACCGGACTTTAATCCTGACCTAGGGTGCTGTCAGTGTGGGGTTTGCACATTCTCCCTGTGACCGTGCAGGTGTTTCTGCTGAGTGCAACGGTTTCCTCCCACATCCCGAAGTCATGTGTGTTTGTAGGTTAATTGGCCTCTGTAAATTGGCCCTAGTGTGTACGTAGCGGATGAGAAAGTGGATTACTGGTGTGAACAAGTGACTGATGGTTGAAGATAGATACAAAATGTTGGAATAACTCAGCGGGACAGGCAGCATCTCTGGAGAGAAGGAATCAGTGACATTTCAGTTCGAAACCCTTCTTCAGATTGATGGTTGACATGGACTTGCTGGGCCGAGGTACCGTTTCCATTTGTAAATGGAGCAGTAGTCTCAAGAAGGGTCTCGACATGAAACGTCACCCATTCCTTTTCTCCAGAGATGCTGCCTGTCCCGCTGAATAATCACCAACAGGTGGCGCCCATAATGACCGCCTCGCCAGCAGTCTGTCTTGTCCCTTCTCTGTTTTTATTATTTTAAGTATATCTTGAATGTTAGTTTTAATGTCACTTGGTATGTTTTATGTAGGGGATGCTGGGCGGGGGGTGGGGGGAGATTGGGGGAAACCTTTATCAGTCACTTACCTCGATGTAGATGCTATTTTTCTCGTTGTCACATCTCCATCACCCCCCTTTGCGCCTAGAACATGGATTGGTGCGGCCTTCCTGGAGACCGGCCCGGAGCTTCAAGCCTTGGGTGCGGTGCTGACTTACCATCTCGGACCCTGGGATCTTTTGCTGAGAATCGCCAGAGTTGGAGCTCCGACCTTTAACACCGTGTAGCAGCGGTCTCTGGTAAGAAGCGGCCAACTCTGGAGCTCCATGCCGCGGAGTGTTCCGATCTGTCCCAATGCCGGAGTTTCGATCATCTCGACGAGACGGCTTGAACCAGCGGACCGTCAGCAACAGCCCCGTTCAAAGGCCCCGACCACGGGTGAATAAAGGAGGAAGGTGACTGAACTTTATTGCCTTCCATCACAGTGAGGAATGTTGATTCCACTGTGGTGGATGTTTATGTTAAACTTTATTTTATGTGCTGTGTGTATTTTTGCTTTTTACTTAGTATGGCTGTATGGTAACTCAAATTCCACTGTACCTTAATTGGTACATGTGACAATTAAATTGAACCTTGAATCTTGAATATTGAATCTTGAGTTACTGCAGCATTTTGTATCTATCTTCGGTTTAAACCAGCATCTGCAGTTCCTTCCAACACAGTAGTCATTTCTTTTTATCTTTGGAAGGTTTCGAGAAACAATACCCCACATAAATATTCTAAGGAAAACACTAAGTGGAGATTTATCCATGCAAAACCTTCAACGTTACCTGAACGCCACATAACAAATTTAACATTAGAGTGTCACTAGCTAAATTTTGCTGCCCTATTTCTCATGTTGTTATTTATTAGGTTTTATACACAGTTAAAGCTTCAGCTGTAGTTAAATAAATATTCTTCTCATCCTAATTTTTGTTTGTAATGTGGATGGATACATTTATTTTGGTGTATTACAGCTGTTTATCTCTCTGAGAAAAGTCAATTTCTATTATGCGGATTAAAATAAATGATTTTGGAAGTTGAACTTGCGAGCTTTTATTTTTGGGACTGCTGAGAGAGTGATGGAAATTGGTCGGGACACCAGAGTTCAAAATAGTGGCCTGGGATCTTATTCAATTTGTTCAACATGTCTTCAACATTTTGCATCGTGTAAATAGGAGAAAGATCATTTGCAGTAAGTATAGAAAGCTCAATATTTCAGATATATAACTGAATGTGAGATTAACTGGAAATGTAGCTTACAAATGTATTGGCATAATTGAGATTACTCTCACAATCTATGCCTATAATGATTCCATGGACCTGCCTTATAGAACAGGGACTGGTAGTTCTACACTTTAGCTCTACAACTTAGTTGTGCACCTGAAAACGTCTGTAAAATTAAATATAAAATATTCATAATAAACATTCACCAAAAACAAACCAACATTTATATCAATTTTGATATAATATGATTTATATCCGTATTAACAATATCAGATGTTCCAATAATCATGTTTAGGAAAGAACGGCAGATGCTGGTTTAAACTGAAGATAGACACAAAATGCAGGAGAAACTCAGCGGGACAGACAGCATCTCTGGAGAGAGGAATGGGTGACGTTTGGGTCTCGACCCGAAACGTCACCCATTCTTTTTCTCCAGAGATGCTGCCTATCCTGCTGAGTTACTCCAGCTTCGGCGTCTATCTAGAGTCTATGTTCGGTTACAATAATCATTACAGATTTACAATTTTAATGCCAGGGAACGTTTCAACTCTTGTTTCCCTCTTCCCTGACTCTCAATCTGAAGAAGGGTCTCGACCCAAAATGTCACCTATTCCTTTTCTCCAGAGATACTTTCTGACCCGCTAAGTTACTCCAGCTTCTGAGTCTATCTAAAGGTTACAGGATGCCACTTTCACCTCTCGCTCAGAAAGTTGTGCCTTAAAATCCCAAACCAGAAACTTGAGCACAGAAATCCAAGCTATAACGCAGAAAGGAAAGAGAGAATTGCGTCAATGGAAATAGTATCCTGCAGATGAAACGTTAAAATAAGGCCCAGCCTGATTTCTCAGGTGGTTGAAGAATATCCCAGGGCTTGATTTCATGTCCAAATCTGTATGTATCACTTATGCAATGTGAACAAAAATAGATGGTTGTAATATCAACATTAAGCAGCTTGTTCCAGCAAATAAAAATCAACTCTTTCTCAGAAGGACACATTTGCCTGTCGTTTTACAACACTGTAGGCTTATCAGGCAGTCTTTGACATGTATAACCTTGCCTGAGTAACACAGAAGGGTCGTGACTCAAAATGTCACCTAGTCCTTTCCACCAGAGATGCTGCCTGACTCACTCAGTTACTCCAGCACTTTATATGTATCTTTGGTATAAACCAGCATCTGCAGTTCTTTGTTTCTACGTTTAACACAATTTTACTGTCAGCTTCATGTCGGATGTTAACTGCACAAGCTGCTGGGAAGACCACATTTGGTGGAATATGTTCAGTTTTGGTCACCTTGTTATAGGAACGATTGTGTTAAGTTGGAAAGAGTGCAGAGAAGATTTCTGAGATGTTGGCACGACCTGACGGCCTGAATGGGGCGGCCCAATTGTAATCATCTATAGTCTTTCCGCTGATTGGTTAGCACGCAATAAAAAGCTTTTCACTGTACCTCGGTCAATGTGATAATAAACTAGGCTTCTTCTTATCGAGTCCACGCACATGATTAGAAGTTGTTCAGTCAGAGCTGAACGCACTTCTCGGCATCCGTCTTGCGCTTCTTGTCCTTCTCGTGCATGGTGCTGGAAAGATTGGTGGAAACAGGGCCGCGACCCCATTTCCTTCACCCCATAAACTAGGCTAAACTATCCATTAATATCCTGTCCACAGTCACCGTGTCAACATCACACCACTGAGACAAACTAAGACCACGAAAAAATATTGATGAAAATCCGATATGGTCCTGGCACAATTTTTAATACATCTATGTGTTACGTTGCTTGCTTGAGTTAATGGTGAATGAAAGATTACAGGGCATGAACGTCCAAGTGAATGGTCTGTGAAATGTGTGAAGGTAGCATCCAGGAGCCTTCAGACTGGATCAAATTGCAGTCTCACAAAGAGTGCGAATGAGCCATGGGTGAAGCAATACCCACAGTGTGGCTTTGATCAGTATTTGTTTACCTTGAAGGAACATACAGAACAATTTGACCCACTGCCCATGTTGTTAGTCAATCTGTGTCAGCCCACGCAGTGACAAGACTTTCAGTCTTCAAATATCAGGTAAGAATTTCACTGAGATTGTTACAAACAATGTGCCTTTCATATGTGTTTTGGCTGCATTTAGGTTAATAAATTGGCTGTGCTTATATTTCGCTGCCCTCAGATGGTTCCTTTTCATTTTACTTGATAATGGCGTTTAAATCACGTTTAAGTTCTAATTCTGGCCTGCTCAAATCCATGCTCAGGGTTATTCCACTATTAGTCAATCTGTCCTCATCCATCCAATGCACTTTGCGTCACATAACCTCACTGTCTCTTTACCTCTCTTCATTCCTTCAAGGTACCTTTTGAAGTCCACAATTACCAAGTTTGCGACTGAACTAAAGCACATTTGTGCAGCACCAGAGTTTATTTGTCACAGATAAAACATGGAAAAAGCTGCCCCTCACATTCCCATATTTTGTGTTCAGTTCTGGGCACCATGTTACAGGAAATATGTTGTCAAGCTGGAGAGGATGCAGAGAACTAGGATGTTGCCAGGATTCAAAGGTCTGAGCTATTGGGAGAGGTTGAGCAGGCTAGGACTTTATTCCATGGAGCGCAGGAGGATGAGAGGTGATCTTATGGAGGTTTTCGAAAACATGAGAGGAATAGATTGGGTAGAGGCATAGAGTGCCTTCCCCAGAGTAGAACAATCTAGAACCAGAGGACATAGGTTTAACGTGAAGGGGGAAAGATTTAATAGGGATTTGAGGGGTGATGTTTCCACACGAAGTGTGGTGGGTGTATGGAACGAGCTGCTGGAGGAGGTAGTCGAGGCAGCGACTATCCCAACATTTAAGAAACAATTAGACCAGTACATGGATAGCATAGGTTTAGAGGGATATAGGCCAAATACAGACAGGTGGGACTAGTGTGGATGGGGCATGTATTATCAGTGTGGCCGTTGGGCCAAAGGGCCTGCTTCCATGCTGTATGACTACCGATACCAGATTCTACCATTCATCTACACACTAGATGTAGCCAATTAACCTACCAACCTGCAACATCTTCAGGATATGGGAGGAATCCAGAGCACCAGGAAGAAACTCATATATTTGTTGTAAAAATGTGCAGACATCAGAATGAGAGGACCTGAGGTCAGGAGTGTTCAAGAAGTTCAAGTTCACATTTATTGTCACATGCACCATTGGTGCAGTGAAATTTGAGTTACCATACAGCCATACGAATAAAAAGAACACAATACACAATAGAGTTTAACATAACCATCCACCACAGTGGAATCAACATTTTTCACTGTGAAGGAAGGCAATAAGGTTCAGTCATCTTCCTCTTTGTCACCACTAGGGATGGCCCGATGTACAGGCCCTCTTGCCGGGATGATCGGAACTTCGACGTCGGAACGGATCAGAACACACTCTCTGCGTCTTGGAGTTTCCGAATCAGCTGCCTCTTACCAGAGACCGCGGCTTCCAAAGTCCACAGGCCACGCTGGGCAGAGTTCCAACGCTGGCGATCCTCGGCAAAAGATCCCAGGATGTTAAAGTCAGCGTCGCACCTGCGGCTAGAAGCTCTGCAGACCACAGCTCCGCGATGTTAAATTCAGCAGGCCCCGCTGGACGGAGCTCCAACACTGGCGATTCTCGACAGGATCCCAGGCTCCGCGATGGTAAGTCAGCGCTGTGCCTCCTGTTGAAGCTCTAGGCTCTGGGTCGGTCTCCGGTCGGAAAGGCCGCACCAATCCAGATAGTAGGCCGCGAGGGGGGATGGAGAAAAGACGCATCTCCGTCCAGGTAAAAAACGGTTTCCCCCTGTCCCCCCCCCCCCCAACACCCCCCACATAAATCATAATGAGAAACATTAAAACATACATTTAAACACTCTAAAAATAACAAAAAAAGGTGGAAGGACTAACGAGCTGCTGGCGAGGCAGCCACTGCTGTGGCACCACCCGACAGAGAGTAGTGCAAGTCAGTTGTGCAAGGCAGCTGCTCTACCAGCTGTGTCACAGAGTCATAGAGTGATACGGTGTGGAAACAGGGCCTTCGGCCCAACTTGCCCACACCGGCCAACATGTCCCAGCTACACTAGTCCCACCTGCCTGCGTTTGGTCCAAATCCCTCTAAACCTGTCGAATCCATGCACCTGTCCAAATGTTTCTTAAACGTCGGGATAGTCCCAGCCTCAACTACCTCCTCTGGCAGCTTGTCCTTTAGAGTTCCAGAGTCGTAGTCATACATCACGGCAACAGGCCATTCGTTCAACTTGTCCACACTGACCAAGATACCCCATCAAAGTTTGTCCCATTTCCCCACATCTGGTCCATATCCCTCTTAACCTTTCCTATCCATGTACTGATATAAATAACTTTTAAATATTTTATTTGTACTTAACTCAACTACTTCCCCAGGCAACTCGTTCCATATACCCATCCCCCTTTGAGTGATAAAGTTGTCTCCCATGCTCCTATTAAATCATTTCCCTCTCACCTTAAACCTAGGCCCTCTAGTTCTTGATTTCCCTACCCTGTTTATGTCCTTCATTATTTTATATACCTGTATAATTTCACTCCTCAGCCTCCTGAGCTCCAAGGAATAAAGTCGAAGCCCATTCATTCTCAGATTCAGTTTCAGTTTAGTTTATTGTCACATTCCCGAAGTACAGTGAAAAGCTTTTTGTTGCGAGCTAACCAGCCAGCGGAAACATGATTACAATCGAGCCGTTCACAATGTACAGCCACATGATAAGGGAATAACGGGAGTAAAGGAATTTAGTACAAGATTAACCCAGTAAAGTCTGATCAAAGGGTCCCAGATGAGGTAATTTGTAGTTCAGGACTTGCGGTAGGATGGTTCAGTTGCCTGAAAATAGCTGGGAAGAAACTGTCCCTGAATTTGGAGCTGTGCGTTTTCACGCTTCTCTAACTTTTGCCCAATGGGAGAGGGGAGAAGAGGAGTGGCCAGGATGTGACTTGTCCTTGATTATGCTGCTGGCCTAGCCAAGGCAGCGTGAGGTATAAATGGAGTCAATGGAAGGGAAGTTGCTTTGTGTGATAGTCTGGGCTAAGTCCACTCCCCACAGTTCAGGCCTTCATGTCCTGAGAAGATCCTTGTAAATGTTCTCTATACCATTTCTAGCTTAATGGCATCTTTGCTGCAGCATAGTGACCAAACGGAACACAGTACACCAAGTGCAACCTCACCATTATCAGATCACATTCAAAAAGAGCCTCGACCTAAAACATCAGCCATGCCTTCTCTCCAGTTACTCCAGCGTTTTGTGTCTATCTTCAAGTCACATTTGATGACTTGTTAAAGATTTCCTCAATGACTTTGCCATCTACACTTTCTATATTACTGTCAATATATTGTAGTTCGAGTCATGTTTTCATCTCTTGCATAGATGGAAGGAATGCAAGATACATCACACAGCAAAAGTAATTTAAAAATTGTTGCACCAACTGTGAAATAGTTTGTCACAATGTTGAAGAAAACAGTGTGGTTGAGTAAAAAAATAGCTTTAATCTCAACTTTAGTAATATTGCATTCATTTTGATGTCTCATTGATCCTTCTGGTAAAATTGATCCCTGACCCAGTATTACCCCAAACCCTAGCACTATCCTACACACTAGGGACAATTTACAGTTTACAGAAGCCAAATAACCTACAAACCTGTATGTCTTTGGAGTGTGGGAGGAAACCCGTGCACCCGGAGAAAACCCACACGGTCAAGATTCAAGGTTCACCAGAGTTTATTGTCATGTGTCCCTGATAGGACAATGAAATTCTTACTTTGCTTCAGCACAACAGAACATAGTAGGCATGACTATAGGACAGATCAGTGTGTTCATATACCATTATATAAATATATACACACATGAATAAATAAACTGATAAAGTGCAAATAAACAGATAATGGGCTATTAATGTTCAGAGTTTTGTCCGAGCCAAGTTTAATAGTCTCATGGCTGTGGGGAAGTAGCTATTCCTGAACCTGGTCGCTGCAGTCTTCAGGCTCCTGTATCTTCTACCTGAAGGTAGCGGGGAGATGAGTGTGTGGCCAGGATGTTGTAGATCCTTGATGATACTGCCAGCCTTTTTGAGGCAGCGACTGCGATAGATCCCCTCGATAGAAGGGAGGTCAGAGCCAATGATGGAATGGGAGAACATACAAACTCCGTACAGACAGCACCCGTAGACAGGAGCGACCCCTTGGTCTCTGGTGCTAGAAGGCAGCCACTCTACCCGGCGCCACTGTGCCGCCCCCATTGGATGGGAGTTCATCATCTTTAACCCCAATGAACTGTCCAAGAATAAGAAACATATTTCTGGCAAAGCCAAAATAAAACTGAATTCAGTCAAACAAAATTGTTATTTTTAACTTCTACGTAAGTGCCAGCATCACTACAGAGTATCTATTCAAACCCACTCATTAACAAAGAGAAGTGGTATTATTTGGACGTCAATTAGAGATAAACCAAAACAGTCAATTAATAGGGATGCAATAACTAACAATGACTGGCCTCCTGGGGTGATACGAACAAGAGGATGTAGGGTGGGGGTGGAGTGGTTGAAAGTGCTGAAGGTAATTTGAGGCAAAAGCTAACAAAAGATGAAAGAGGAATCCTCCTTCGAACTTTGATTTTGTTTTACTATTATGCCTTTTGTGCCTGTCCAAATTAGCTGATTAGCAATTCTAATAGATTGGCCTTAGAAAACCAATAAACTTCACTCACTTAAAGCTCTGAACAAGCTGGTCATTTTAAGGGAATCTGAGAAAGTGGGTTACCAGACAAGAGAATAGGTGAACACTCCTAGGAGCTAGCTGTTCATTTTGTGACTTTAAAGGTTTTATTGAGAGATATGAAGGGAAGGTTTTATTAAGGACGGCACAGGGGTGCAGTGGTAGAGTGGCTGCCTTACAGTACCAGAGACCCGGGTTCAATCCTGACCATGGGCGCTGACTGTACAGAGTTTGTGCGTTCTCCCTGTGACTGCTTGGGTTTTTCCCGGGTGCGCCGGTTTCCTCCCACACAGCAAAGATGTATAGGTTTTGTAGTTTAATTGCATCGGAAGGAACAGCAGATGCTGGTTCATGCCGAAGATAGACACAAAAAGCTGGAGTAACTCAACATGTCAGGCAGCATCTCTGAAAAAAGGTATAGGTGATTTTTATTCGGGTCAAGACCCTGCTTCAGATTAACTGAAGATACAGTTTAATTGACTGCTGTAAATTGTCCCTGGTGTTTAGGATAGTGCTAGTGTACGGGGCGATCGCTGGTCAGTGCTGACCTGGTGGGCTCTAGGGCATGTTTCCACACTGCACTTCTAAAGTCTAAAGTCTAAATGTTATCATCGTTGATAAATTCTGAAGAGAAAGTGATTCACTGTAAGAGATGAAATCTCCAGCAAACATTTAGTGTAAACAGACACCAAATGAGAACAATTGCTGTTTGTCATGTTCTCCATCAGGAACTCTGTTGGTTTGAGGGCTGATTGCTTATTCATTAGATACTTCAGCAGTTAATGATTCCAACACAGCCCCTGTGTCTGTGGAATGTAGACAACATTAATTGCACTGGGGAGACACAAGGAACTGCAGATGCTAGAATCTTGAACAAAACACAAAGTGTTGGAGGAACTCAGCATGTCAGGAAATGTGTAGAATGGAACTGCGGATGCCTGTTTATACCGAAGTTAGACACAAGGAGATGGAGTAAATCAGCAGGTCAGACAACATCTCTGGAGAAAAAGGGTGGGTGGCATTTTGGGTCAGGACCCTTATTCGTCATTGGAAAGAACGGACAAGAAATATTTCAGGTCGGGAAAGTACACAAAGTGCCAGAGTAACTCAGTAGGTTAGGCAGCATGTCTGGAGAACATAGACAAGTTACATAGAAACATAGAAACATAGAAATTAGGTGCAGGAGCAGGCCATTCGAGCCTGCATCGCCGTTCAATATGATCATGGCTGATCATCCAACTCAATATCCTGTACCTGCCTCCTCTCCATACCCCCTGCGGGGGAGGTGAGTCAGTCTACCCCACGACAGTAGGGGGAGGAGTTGTAAAGTTTGATAGCCACAGGGAAGAAGGATCTCCTGTGGCGTTCTGCCCTATATCTGGGTGGAACCAGTCTGTTGCTGAAGGTACTTCTCAGGTTGACCAGTGTGTCATGGAGGGGGTGAGTTGTATTGTCCAGGATATTCCAGGATGATTGCACTAGTTTTGCCCTCTGATGCTTAAAATGACCAATTTATCATTGCTGAACATTATTTTCATTCAATCCCCATATAATCAGAATCTATATTATCCAATATGTAATTCCAGATATTCCATATCATAGTCGGGCACTAAATAATCAATGGGATCTCTGTCATATCTCGTGACACTTAAAGATAGTGGAGTCAGGGGATATGGGGAGAAGGAAGGAACGTGGTACTGATTGGGAATGATCAGCTATGATCACATTGAATCTGCAGTTCCTTGCTACACATAGAATGGAGTTCATTCTCTTGTAAGTCTATGTGTGTTAATTTTTCCACTTTAAACTTGTAATTTTTTTTAATGCAATATATATATATATATTTACAGATGAGTCTGTTTATTATATATATGCAAAAACTTGCTATATATATATATGTTTGTTTGTTTATTTATTTTTATTTATTTAGCATTTATTAATTAGTTTGCATGCTGTTATTTATTACAAATATTGCAAGGTTTTGCATATATATAAAACAACCTCATCTGTAAATGCAGAGAAGCATTTACAATAATTCCAAATGCAGTGGATTATGTAGTAATTAATATTAGTAGGAAATGCAGTCCTCTGTTTACACGACTGTTCAGCTGTTGGAAATAAGAACTTCACTGTTCTGTTTTGGGACCTATGACAATAATACACTATAATTTCTCATAAAGATAGAAAGATAGTCAATCCCCCCGACTGTAGATGGTTCGACTGCCCCGACCGCGAGAGCATAAAAGAGGAAGAAGATTGGACTTCATTGCCTTCCATCAGTGGGGAATGTGGTAATCTGCTGTGGTGGATGTTAACTTTTATGTCGTTGTGTGTCTTGGTGCTTTTTTTTTTAGTATGGCTGTACGGTAATTCGAAATTCACTGCACCTTAATTGGTACATATGACAATAAACTGACCATGACCTTGAAACCGTGAATATGCTGGATTAACTCAGACGGTCAGGCAGCATCTCTGGATAGAAAAGCAATAGGTGAAGTTTCAGGTGGAGACCCTTCTTCCGACTGAGAGTCGGGGCGAGGAGTCTCATTTTGGTTTTCCATCATAACTTCAGTTTAGGGATGGGTGAAAAGTGCTCCATCTGGTGGCTTGACTGTTGAAATTGAGCCATTTGACACAATTCGCCTTGAGCAAGTCAAAGTCGACACACAATTCTCATTCAGATTGGTGTAGTGGCACAATCTGGGGCCTGGGATCCGTCTGCCTCCGGTTTTTTTCCCCCCAGTTAGAGCAATTAATTAGTCAAGGAAATATGTAAAGTGCAGAAACAAAATGCAATAATTATTTGTAACCTGATCACAGGCATCAATGATGGCAATTATCATCAGGGTCATTTTAACCCTTTTCATTATTCATGTTAGGCAGGGGGTATGGTTTCCGCATCACAATGACTTCGTTCTTCCTCTCTTTTCCATGCCAGCTGCCTTCATCTGCTTCTTTGGTTCAAGAGATATTAAGATGTACACTTGTTCACTCTCTTATCGCTGTCTGTGGGTGGTTAATTTGTCTGGCCTAAGGGGTACCATCTCTTAGTTGTTTGGTTGCTGCAAGCTTTGACAGTTGTGCTCAGCATCTTTCTGTGGGCTCGACCTTCTTCAGAAGAAAAGAAAATCTTTGAAAGTGAAAGAGGGATGTATTACTCTTATGTGGAAGCTGCAGAATAATAAATAGTCATACAGCACAGAAACAGGCCCTTCGGCCCAACTTAACCATGCCGACCAAGATGCCCCATCTAAGCCAATCCCATTTGAATGCATTTGGACCAAATCCCTCTGAACCTTTCCTTAGTGAAAAGTAAAGGGTGGCACAGCAGTAGAGCTGCTGCCTTACAGCGCCGGAGACCCGGTTTCGATCCTGACTATGGGCTCTGTCTGTACAGGAGTTTACACGTTCGTCCTGTGACCATTTGGGTTTTCTCCGGGTGCTCCATTTTACTCCCACGGTCCAAAGACATACAGGTTTGTAGGTTAAATGTGTAAGAAGGAACTGCAGATGCTGGTTTAAACCAAAGATAGACACAAAAAGCTGGGGTAACTCAGGGGGACAGGCAGCATCCCTGGAGAGAAGGAATGGGTGACGTTTCGGGTTGAGACCCGACCTGAAACATCACCCATTCCTTCTCTCCAGAGATGCTGCCTGTCCCGCTGAGTTGCTCCAGCTTTTTGTGTCTATTTTCAGTTTGTAGGTTAATTGGCTTAGGTAAAAAAAGTTGTAAATTGTCCCTTGTGTGTAGGGTCGTGCTAATGTACTGTGTGATTGCGGGTTGGTGCGGACTCAGTGGGGCTAGTGGCCTGTTATCACACAGCATCTCTAAAGTCTTAAAGGTGATAATATACTTCCAGAAATTATCGTGCCAAAATAGACAGCTACCTTCTCAAGCACATATATAAATTCCAGCAGAATTTATCTGTTCATATTTCCATTTCACAAAGCAGCATACACATTGCAGTAACTCATGAACTGTGAAAATCATTGTTTGGCAACAGTTGTGTTGTAAGATAATTTATCTAAGGGATTCTATTAGTGGTGATGCATTTGAAAATTAATCACTGTTAACTTCCACTGTAAGTAGGATGTAGCAATGCATTTTGTCATTACATATGGTGCTGTTGTGGTTCTGTGGCTAATAATGCAATTAGACATCAGCAACTATGCATAATATTATTCACAGGAGCTGAAAATGATATATTACAATTTTAACAAACATAAATTACTTTTGCTGACAACAACATGAATGCTGAAGTGCTTGTTTTCTATATTCTAAGTGGTGTATAAAGAGAGAACAGTGGTAATGCTGTGCTAAGAGGCAACATTGGGAATGAAGCCAAACTGGCCCAGAAATTCCAATATCTCTCAACAGTTTGTCAGGAAGAAATTCAAAGAAAGTGCAGGTCCACCACTGATTATCCTGCACCGTTGGTTGCAGAGCCTTGCTGGATTATCTGTTTTGCCGGACCAACAGAGGTCACAGCCTCCAAGAGGAGTCGAACGGTTCTGGAATAGTCTGCCTAGGCCGCCGAGGGGCCGAGATACTGGCCCTCAAAGTCGGCCTTGGACGTCGGCTATGGGAACGGATCCGCTGCTCTGGCCGGGACGGAGTTCCAGGGCCCCGGTCGTAAGAGTTAAATTCAATCTCTGCTCGACACTCATTCCAACCACGGGTGTGTGGCGGAGCACAGCTCTGATGCCATGTACCAATTTGCCCATGACATTACTGTTGTTGGGTGATTTACGTGATGAGATAGAACACCTGGTAGAGTGGTGTCACAACAGCAATATCTCGCTGAAAGTCAATAAAATCAAGGAACGAATCATTGAGTAGAGATAGAAGTTGGGAGACCATGTGCCCGTTTTCATTGGTGGGTCAGCAATGGAGAGACTTGTAGGCCTCAAAATTCTGGACATTATCATCTTGGATGGCCTGTCCTTGGCCCAGAACATGGATAATTTAGTTTAGTTTAGTTAAGAGATACAATGTGGAAACAGACCCTTCAGCCCCCTGAATCCATGCTGACCAGCGATCCCTGCACATTAACACTATCCAACACACTAAGGGAAATTTCACATTTACACAATACCAATTAACCTACAATCCTGTACATCTTTGGAGTATAGGAGAAAACCGGAGATCCTGGAGAAAACCCACGCAGGTCACGGGGAGAACGTACACAATCTGCCGTAGCTCTACCACTACACAGAAACATAGAAACATAGAAAATAGGTGCAGGAGTAGGCCATTCGACCCTTCGAGCCTGCACCGCCAGTCAATATCATCATGGCTGATCATCCAACTCAGTATCCTGTACCTGCCTTCTCTCCATACCCCCTGATCCCTCTAGCCACAAAGGCCACATCTAACTCCCTCTTAAATATAGTCAATGAACTGGCCTCAACTATCTTCTGTGGCAGAGAATTCCAGAGACTCACCATTCTCTGTGTGAAAAATGTTTTTCTCATTCTCGGTCCTAAAAGATTTCCCCCTTATCCTTAAACTGTGACCCCTTGTTCTGGACTTCCCCAACATCGGGAACAATCTTCCTGCATCTAGCCTGTCCAACCCTTTAAGAATTTTGTAAGTTTCTATAAGATCCCCCCTCAATCTTCTAAATTCTAGCGAGTACAAGCCGAGTCTATCCAGTCTTTCGTCATATGAAAGTCCTGACATCTGCCAGGAATCAGTCTGATGAACCTTCTCTGCACTCCCTCCTATGGCAAGAATGTCTTTCCTCAGACTTTGGAGACCAAAACTATACGCAATATTCCAGTGTGTGGTCTCACCAAGACCCTGTACAACTGCAGTAGGACCTCCCTGCTCCTATACTCAAATCCTTTTGCTATGAATGCTAACATAACATTCGCTTTCTTTCACTGCCTGCTGCACCTGGCATGCCTACTTTCAATGACTGGTGTACCATGACACCCACGTCTCGTTGCATCTCCCCTTTTCCTAATCGGCCACCATTCAAATAATAGTCTACTTTCCTGCTTTGCCCCCCAAAGTGGATAAAAATATCCTCACATTATCCACATTATACTGCATCTGCCATGCATATGCCCAGTGTACCCCAGCCTATCCAAGTCACCTTGCAGCCTCCTAGCATCCTCCTCACACCGAACACTGTCCCCCAGCTTCGTGTCATCCGCAAACTTGGAGATGTTGCATTCAATTCCCTCGTCCAAATCTTTAATATATATTGTAAATAGCTGGGGTCCCAGCACTGAGCCTTGCGGTACCCCACTAGTCACTGCCTGGCATTCTGAAAAGGACCCGTTTACTCCTACTCTTTGCTTCCTGTCTGCCAGCCAGTTCTATATCCACATCAATACTGAACCCCCAATAAGGTGTGCTTTAAGTTTGTATACTAATTTCTTTTGTGGGACCTTGTCGAAAGCCTTCTGAAAGTCCAGCTATAACACATCCACTGGTTCTCCCTTATCCACTCTACTAGTTACATCCTCGAAAAATTCTATAAGATTTGTCAGACATGATTTACCTTTCGTAAATCCATGCTGAATTTGTCCAATAATTTCTCCACTTTCCAAATGTGCTGCTATCCCATCTTTAATAACTGACTCTAGCAGTTTCCCTACTACTGATGTTAGACTAACTGGTCTGTAATTCCCCGTTTTCTCTCTCCCTCCCTTTTTTAAAAGATGGGGTTACGTTAGCTACCTTCCAATCCTCGGGAACTACTCCAGAATCTAAAGAGTTTTGAAAAATTATCACTAATGCATCCACTATTTCTGGGGATACTTCCTCAATTACTATGGGATGCAGCCTATATGGCCCTAGAGATTTATCGGCCTTTAATCCATTCAATTTACTTCCCGGCTAACCTGGATTTCACTCGGTTCCTCCATCTCATTTGACCCCCGGTCCCCTGCTATTTCCGGCAGATTATTTATGTCTTCCTTAGTGAAGACATAACCAAAGTAGTTATTCAATTGGTCCTCCATATCCTTGTTCCCCATGATCAATTCATCTGTTTCTGACTGCAAGGGACCTACATTTGTTTTAACTAATCTTTTTCTTTTCACATATCTATAAAAACTTTTGCAGTCAGTTTTTATGTTCTCTGCCAGTTTTCTTTCATAATCTATTTTCCCTTTCCTAATTAAGACCTTTGTCCTCCTCTGTTGGACTGAATTTCTCTCAGTCTTCTGGTAGGCTGCTTTTTCTGCCTAATTTGTATGCTTCATCTTTTGTTTTGATACTGTCCCTGATTTCCCTTGTTATCCACGGATGCACTACCTTCCTTGATTTATTCTTTTGCCAAACTGGGATCAACAATTGTTGTAGTTCATCCATGCAGTCTTTAAATGCCTTCCATTGCACATCCACCGTCAACCCTTTAAGAATCAATTGCCAGTCTATCTTGGCCAATGCACGTCTCATACCCTCATAGTTATCTTAATTTAAGTTCAGAACCCTTGTTTCTGAATTAATTATGCCACTTCCATCTTAATGAAGAACGCAACCATATTATGGTCACTCTTGCCCAAGGTTTAGAAGGCCACGCACAACAAGACTGCTAACTAACCCTTCCTCATTACTCAATACCCAGTCTAGAATAGCCTGCTCTCACTCGTTGGTCCCTCTACATGTTGGTTTAGAAAACTATCCCACATACATTCCAAGAAATCCTCTTCCTCAGCACCCCTGCCAATTTGATTCACCCAATCTATATGTAGATTGAAGTCACCCATTATAACTGTTTTATCTTTGTTGCATGCATTTTTAATTTCCTGTATGATGCCATCCCCAACTCCACTACTACTGTTAGGTGGACTGTACACAATTCCCACTAGCGTTTTCTGCCCCTTAGTGTTTCGCTCCCACTAGCGTTTTCTGCCCCTTAGTGTTTCAACCGTGTCAGATGTAATCTGGTTGAAGAAAGTGCATCAGCACTGTATTTTATGTCCTTCTCTCCAGAGATGCTGCTTGTCATGCTGAGTTAGCCAACATTTTGCATCTATCTTCAGCGTAAACCAGCATCTGCAGTTCCTTCCTACACCTGTGTTTTCTTTACAGGACACAGGGCAGCATCTCTGGAGAACATTGTGTGGAGAACATCATCCACTTCGCTGGTGCCACGCTCTTTAGTCTCTGCATGTACACAGGAAGAAGAAGCCCAGCCAGAGGGTCAGATCTTCGAAAGTGTGGGCAAGGTTCGGTGCGGTAGGTGTTCCTGATGGTGGTTTAGCAGTGGGGTCGAGTGTGTTGGATCCTCAGGTGTTGATGTTGATGTGCTGAGTGTAGTTAGGCAGTGACTTCTTCCAGCCAGTCCAGTTGAAGTCCCCAGCGATGACGGGGAAGGTGTTGGGATTCTTCATTTCATGCTTGTTGATCAAGGCGCTCCATTCTCTAAGTGTTCGCTCAACATCTGCCTGAGGCCGGAGATCCACGCGGTAGAAGGACCCCGGTGAACTGCGGCCTTACCCCGACATCAGGCCTGGCTCGCCCACGGTGGAACCGGGACCATGACAGGAGAGGAAAGCTGCCGAGTCCGGCTTCCGGCCTCCCGAGGACCGGAGAGCAGGGAGACAGTCGGAACAGAGGGTCGGTAAGCAGACTTGGTGCGGGAGGCAGTGCAACGCCTCGATGGTGAGTGGGCTGCTGGAGGCCCTGCAGCAGCCTGGAACTCGGCTAGATGGGGCACCGCTCCGAGGCCAAGCATGTGGACCGGATGTAACCTTCAGCGGCACGGAGTGGTGGAGCAGCAATGGAGGACACCAACTACGCTTGGCCAGGCCGACCCTGCAAGGCCGCCAGGACAACGGGCTTCATGGCCAGGTTAAGAATCTACACTTATAACTTGAAAATAATGCGAAACCTGGTGACTCTTCTATACTGTCTGAATGTACTATTTCTATGCAATTGTACTGAATCTAAGATATGATTACATATAGTAATACTTGTACTGAACTGAATGCAAAAATGAATTTCACTGTACCTCGGCAGCTGTGGCAATAATGTACCATAGACCTATTGAAGCAAGATGTAGACTTCAGTCACGGTGATGACGCAGAACTAGCTTGGGAGTTAGAACGATCGGCATGTAGCCGGCAAATGTTCCATGTCGGGGAAGAACAAGTGGACAAGACCGCCACGTCCGAGCACCAGGGCAAGTGTATGGTGGAGCGGATGCTGCTGCCACTTCTTGTACCTGTTGCCACCGACTGGTCCATGCGGTGGATGGAGAAATCCTTGCTGGATCGCTATGTGGGGGGTGAGCCAAGTTCTTGCTGGGTCGCTACGTGGGGATGAGTCAAGTTCAGCTGCGGAGGCTTCCCCGGGGCACAAATGTGGATGGGCGTGGAGAAGGGACATCGCGTCCAGAGAAGACGATGGATTAGTTGGGCGGTCGTGAGATCATGAGTGCGGTACGGTGGTCGAGTAACGGCCTTACAGCACCAGAGACATGGGTTCAATCCTGATTGCAAGTGCTGTCTGTACGGAGTTTGTACATTCTCACAGTGATGGCATGGGTTTTTCCAGAGCACTCCGATTTCCTCCCCCATCCAAAGACGTACAGGTTTGTAGGTTAATTGGCTTCAGTAAAATTGTAACTTATTCCTAGTGTGTCGGATAATGCCAGTGTACAGGGTGATCGCTGGTCAGCAAGGATTTGGTGGGCCAAAGGGACTGATGCTGCACTGTTCTCTAAAGTAAAGCCTAAAGAGCGCATTTAAATGTCTGAAATCCCATTCTCAACTGCTGTTGTTCTGGCCACATTCTATGATTTCGGCTTTAAAAGGTCGCAATCTGAGTATAGAAGTGTTCCCTTGCATACTACCTGTAACATTGATTGAAAGAGGCAACATGGAAACAGGCCCTTCAGCCCACTGAGCCCACTGTCAACCGTTGTTATCTATGTTATCCCACATTCGCATCCACTCCCTACACACATGGGGGGAATTTACCGAGGTAAATTGACCTACAAACCCGCATGTCTTTGCGATTTGGGAGGAAACCGGAGCACCCGAATGAAACCCACGTGGTCACAGGGAGAATAAGAAAACTACATACAGACCGCACCCGAGGTCAGGATCAAACCTTGGTCTCCGGCGCTGTTAGGCAGCGGGTACAGCTCTACCCGCTGCACTACTGTGCGGCCACTGTCAGATGCCTGTTGTTTGGAAGGCGTTTGGTATTCCCTGCCTTGGTCAGAACTTCTCCCATCCAAACCCCCATCCACTACAATGCATCCCTTTGATAAGCCACTGTTGCCCACTTGTGAAGAACAGTTAAAAGCTCGCTTCATCCCACTTGGAAGATAAATATACCCTCTATGTCAGATCAGATGATATGGCAGATGTGACACTGAAAATAGTTAAACAAAACACGAGTGACACTGTGGTGCAGCGGTAGAGTTACTGCCTTACAGCGCCAGCAACCAAGGTTTGATCCTGGCTACGGATGCTGTCTGTATGGAGTTTGTATGTTCTCCCTGTGACTGCGTGGGTTTCTTCTGGGTGCTCCAGATTTGTCCCGCATTCCAAAGATGTGCAGGTTTGTAGGTTAATTGGCCTGTGTAAATTGCCCCTAGTGTGTAGGTTAGTATTAGTGTATGGGTGATTGCTGGTCGGTGTGGACTCAATGGGCCGAAGGGCCTGTTTCCATGCTATATCTTTAAAACTAAAAGTAAAACTAAAAGATAAACACATTTTTGAAATGCTTCGCAATCAGTTTAAACAAAATAGCATTTAAAATACTTCTGAGTCCCACACTGTCTTGTACTTGTGCAGGGGAATGGTGTTGGTTTTCAAACTCAGTGTGGTGCAGTGAAATAGACCACTTTTTAATGTCTGAGAGCATTAGCAGGACAATCAGAAGTGACAAGCTGCATTTATATAACACTTTTAACACAGTAAAACATGCCAAGGCGTTTAACAGGGTAACCATACCAGACAAACTAAATTGACACTGAGCCAAGACAGGAGATTATTAGGACAGTTGACTAAAAGCTTGATCAAAGAAACCTGTTGTAAGGGGTCTCTAATGAGGAGCGAAGAGGTGAACATTAGGGAGAGAATTCCAGAGCATAGACTGAGGTAATTGGAGGAATTTGCATCTGTGTATGAAGGAACTGCCGATGCTGGTTCAAACCGAAGATACACCACAAAGCGCTGGAGTAACTCAGATGGTCAGACAGCATCTCTGGAGAACAGGAGGTGACGTTTGGGGTCTGAAGAAGGGTCTCGACCCGAAACGTCACCTACTCCATGTTCTCCAGAGGTGATGTCTGACCCGCTGAGTTACTCCAGTGTTTTGTGTGAATCTCCGTCCGTGTTGGGCAGGAAGGAGTGACCAATGAACTCTGATCTGAATCATGATAGAAAACAAATTGAGGGAGTTCAAACAAATTCAAAGTTTGTGATCAGTTCATTTGTCACGTGGGATAAAATGGTAATGCCAAGTGATTTTTTTTTACTGCACTCTGCAAGTTATTTGGCCTTCAGTGCATAACTTTTGCTCAGATTATATAGACTGAGGGGAGGCAACTTAAAGCACTGGCGGGTGGCACGTTGGTGAGTGGTAGAGTTGCTGCCTTACAGCACCAGATTCGATCCGGACAACGGGTGTTATCTGTACGGAGTTTGTACGTTCTCCCCGTGACTGTGTGGGTTTTCTCCAGGAGTTCCAGTTTCCCCAACATTGCAAAGACGTAAAGGTTTGTAGGTTAATTGGCTTCAAAAAAATTGTAAATTATCCACTAGTGTATAGGATAGTGCTAGTGTACGGGGATCGCTGGTCGACCAAAGGAGCTGTTTCCTCGATGTACCTCCAAACTAAACTAAATTAAACTGAAATCAGCAAAATATATAAATAAACACATTAAGTTACAGTATTTCATTGTGGGCCTGTGGAAGTAGATTACTTGCTAGAGGGTAGAAACAAGGAACTACAGATGCTGGTTTACAAACAAAAAGGATGCAAAGTGCTGGAGTAACTGAGTGGAGACAACATTCCTGCAGAACATGGAGAGGAGATATTTCGGGTCAGGACACCTTCTTCAGACTTAAGAAGGGTCACAACCCAAAATGTCACCTATCCATGTTTTCTGGGGATGCTACCCGACCAATGCCTGAGTTACTCCAGCAGTTGTGCACTTACGAGAGGGCATGATGTTAAATGAGAGGCATGGCTTTAAGGTGTGAGGGGCAAAGCTTTAAGGAGATGTGAGGGGAATGTTTTTTAGACAGAGGATGGTGAGTGCCTGAATGCACTGCTGGAGGCAGATACGATAGTGGCATTTAAGAGTAATTTGGATAGGCACCTGAATAAACAGGGGACGAAGGGAGATTGATCATCTTCAGGCAGACAAGAGTTAGTCAGCATTATGTTCGGTATAGATATTGAGGGCCGAAGAGCTGTTCCTTTGCTGGATTGTTCTATGTTCTATGTTTATTCTACCCACTGCCTCTGATGGAATGTCTGAATAAGAAAGGTTTAGTTTAGTTTAGAGATACAGTGTGGAAACAAGCCCATCGGCCTATCAAGTCTACGCAGACCACTAGCAATATCCAACACACTTGGGACAATTTACAATCTTTACTGATGATAATTAACCTACAAACCTGTACGTCTTTGGAGTTTGTGAGGTACCCCGAACACCCGGAGAAAACGTACGCTGTCACGGGGAGAGCGTACAAGCTCTGTACAGGCAGCACCCGTAGTCAGGACTGAACCGGTGTCTCTGGCGTTCTAAGGCAGCAACTCTACCACTGCGCCACCATGCCACAATAGTGATAAGTGAATATTTCTATGTGGTTACTACATTGTGAAGTGAACGTGGGGCAGTTTCACTCCACTACTTGATGTCGGATACATTTTTTGAGCAAAATGGGGATTTGGCTCCAAGCCAACGTTTCAGTTTGCCAAAGATAAGCACTTGGGTTTTAGGCATTTTAAACTTGTCCTGGCTACTGATTTGATTTGTCCCAGCTTTGGGCTGCTTTCAGTGAAATGCCTGAAGTGGCGATACATGGCTAATGTGCATTTTTATACAATTGACATCCAAGCTACAACCTGTCCTTTTATACAGAGGATTTGTAAGATTTAACGAGAAAGCTATACCTTTTGATCCTTAATATTGGTTAGTACAAGGGAAAAGATTATGTTTTATTCCTTCAAGCACCTTTTAGGTTATTAGACCTCACCTTAACCACTCGTAAAGACATTGAACATAAGGGGTTTATCTGTTGTAAATACCATTTCAGTGAACATCAGATAAGATAATGCAAATTAAACAGTGACAAGGATGAAGCTCGATCCAAATCATTTGTGTCTTGTTCATTTCTTAACCAAAAATAAATGTAATCAATTATGACAAGAAAAATATGTACAATACAAAACATTACCAACAAACCCACCAACATAGTACAAAATAAAACAAATATTCTTAAATGTCAAATATACTGAGTTTTAAACAAGGATACACTCCAGCCCCTGCGGTGCCCAGTGGTCGCGGAAATCCCCCAGGGTGCCCGTAGACAGCGTGTAGTCCCTCTCTAATACCACCTGGGTGTGGATGTAACCACGGAAAAGGGGCAGGCAGCCGGCTCGGGCAGATTGCAGATGAGGTTACCTGCAAGCAGGTTACTGGCTGGTTTCAAGTGCAAATCAAGGACTGCTAAGTTGTGGAAAATGCAAATGCATTAATGCATGTTTGTAAGTAAGTTGGTCCAGAAAAGAAGTCCACAGGTAATGATAAAATAGAGAATAAAAGCTATTTGTGGCCTTTCGACGGTGGCATCACACGGTAGGCATTACTCTTGGTTGAGGCATTATTGCAAAAACACTATTTTGACCCGAAACATCACCTATTCCTTTTCTACAGAGATGCTGCCTGACCTGCTGAGTTACTTCAGCATTTTGTGTCTATCTATCTTATTTCCTACGCTGCTCGATGTGAATATTGACAGATAGAATTATGAGTGTTTTTTGATATTGAGAAAAAGACATAAAGTGCTGGAGTAACTCAGTGGGTCAGGCAGCATCAGTGGAGAACATGAACAGGTAATGTTGCAGGTCTAGTCCTGGTTTCGGAAGTCTGAAAAAGAATCCCGACCCAAAATGTCACCTCTCCATGTTCTCTACAGAACTCCAGCACTTTGTGTCTTTTTTTTGATGAACCAGCATCTTCAGTTCTGCCTGTCTACACTTGATCCGGTCTGTCTTTTTTTTTTGTTTTCTTTTGTCTTGTTAGATGTATGCTTTAGTTTATTTTTATGTGTATGTGAGGGGGGGGGGGGTGGGGGAAACTTGTTTTAGTCTCTTCCTTTGGGGGGATGCGACCATTTCTTTGTTGTATCCCCGTCTCTGTCTCCGTCTCCGTCTCCGTCTGCGCTGAGGCCTAATCGCAGAGCTGGCGTCCCCCAACTGGAACCGACCTCGAGGCTCCGGAGGCAGAGAGCCTGTGGACTCACCATCGCGAAGCTGGCCGACTTCAGGGCTGTGGTGGCGTTGTGGCTGCGGCCCGACTTAGGGGCCTCGGAGGTTTTGGCCGCGGGCCCAGTGGACGACAACATCGGGACCTTGCAGGTCCCAGGTTGGTGACCGATTCTCCGAAGCTCCTGCAATAACAGCTTAGTCCGCTGGACTGGAGGGTGGCAGCACTTCCGCGCCAGGCCGCGGAGTTTGAATCGGCCCGTTAGTTGTGCTTGGATTCGGCCGCGGGACTTACCATCACCCGGCGGGGGCGGCCCAACATCGAAAGCCTGGATCGCCTCAACGCAGAGGGAGAACAAGCAAGGAAGAGATAAGTCTTCCTTCCATCACAGTGATAAGACTTTTTGCCTTCCATCACAGTGAAGAGGTGACTGGAGATTCACGGTGATGGATGTTTGTGTTAAACTGTGTTCATTGTGTGCTCTGTTACTTTATTTTCTGTCATGACTGCAAGGTACCCAATTACATTCAAACTAATAAATTTGAATGACAATAAAGGAAATTCAACTCAACTCATATTAAGGGTTACACAAAAAGCTGGAGAAACTCAGCAGGTGCAGCAGCATCTAAGGAGCGAAGGAGATAGGCGACGTTTCGGGTTGGACCCTTCTTCAGACTGGTCAGGGATCAGGGAAACGAGAGATATAGATGGTGATGTGGAGAGATAAAGAACAATGAATGAAAGATATGCAAAAAAGTATCGATGATAAAGGGAACAAGCCATTGTAAGCTGTTTGTGGTGTGAAAATGAGAAGCTAGTGCGACTAGGGTGGGGGAGGGAGATAGAGATAAAATAAAATAATAAATATAATAAAATTTGGAAACCATGTATCATTTTCCTTCCACTTCACAATTATGCACCACTTTGTGTTGGTCTATCACATAAAATCCCAATAAAATACATTTACGTTTATGGTTGTAACGTGACAAAATATGGAAAAGTTCAAGGGGTATGACAACTTTTGCAAACCACTGTATATACATGATCAGTGAAGGCTTATTAAATACACCCATCTAGACAGAAAGTACTTAGAAAGCACTTGTATATGTGCATGTATATTGCTATGTATCTGGACACTGAGGATGGCTCAATTGTAATCGTGTATAGTCTTTCCGCTGACTAGTTAGCACGCAAAAAAAGCTGTTCACTGTACCTCAGTACACGTGACAATAAATTGAACTCAACTCAATGTAGACTAGGCAACCGTTTCGCCAAATGCTTATGCTCGGCCCACCTAAGCCTGCTGAATCTTTCATTTGCTAACCATTTTAACACTCCTTCCCTTTCTGATTGTTCTGGACTGGGGCTCCTTCATTGCAAGAGTTAAGGGCCTGTCCCACTTACGTGTTCCTGGCATGCAAATTACGCGACCTCGTGGTCGCGTTGAGGTGCACGGGCATCCTATGGCCCCGCGGGGCCGGTCCCACTGAGAAGCGCAATTACATGCGTACGCACAGCCATCTGGAGCGTGTGACGTCATTTGAAGACGGACACAAAGCTGGAGTAACTCAGCGGGACCGGCAGCATCTCTGGAGAGAAGCAATGGGTGATGTTTCGTGTCGAGACTCTTCTTCAGTCTGAAAAGAAGGGTTTTGACCCGAAACGTCACCCATTCCTTCTCTCCAGACATGCTGCCGGTCCCGCTGAGTTACTCCAGCTTTGTGTCCATCTTCAATTTTCTTGGCCCCGCTCTGGGAAGTGGGGGCGTATCCAGACCACAACGGGGCGTGAGCCCCAGGATGAGTTCGGCGATCGTTTGACTGCTTCTGCTGCAGTTGCAGGTGGGACGTTGCGTCGCACCAGGGTCTTGGGCCTGTCCCACTTTGGCCGTCAGTTCCGCCACAGGCAGTTGGCGCGCGAAGATTTTGTTCGCTACAAACATTTTGGAGCCCCGCGCAATGTCGCGCACAACTACATACCCCTCTGCACTTCTCAGTGGGACCGGCCCCGTGTGGCCACACGATGCCGATGCGCCTCAACATGACCACGACCATGAGTAATTTGTGTGCCAAGGACACGTAAGTGGGACAGGCCGTTTAGGCCGCTCGCAAACTGGAAGAGTACCTCCCATTTTGCTTGGGTAGCTTACAACCCAGCGGTATAAACATAGAAGATAGACACAAAATGCTGGAGTACCTCAGAGGGTCAGGCAGCATCTCTGGAGAAAAGGAAGAGGTGACGTTTCAGATCGAGACCCTTCTTCAGACTGAGAGTCAGGCAAGAGGGAAACTAGAGGTATGAACAAGTACAATGAACGAATAAATGAAAGGTATGCAAAAGGACAAATCAAACCAATGATCGCCCAAAAACTAGTTCTATCCTAAACTCTAGTGTCAATTTACAGAAGCCAATTGATCTACAAACACGCACGTTTTTTGAATGTGGGAGGAAACCGGAGCACGCAGAGAAAAACCAAGCGGTTATGGGAAGAACGTACAAACGCTGTACAGATAATACCCACAGTCAGGATCGAACCCTGGTCTTTGATGTGTAGGGCAGCAGCTCTACCCCTGCCCCACTGTGCAGGGGTAGAGCTGTTTTTATTAGAATTTTATCTTTCATCCCCATTAGAATTTTATCTTTCATCTGCATTCACTTAGTTTTATCATCTACGCCTCCAAAGGCCTTGATTAATATTAAATGACCTTAAGTATTAACAGATTTCTGCTACCTGATGCAAACAAACATCCTTGATACATGTTTGAACAGAGACTATCTCAAAGCAACTTCACACCAGGGGAGATGAATGCTTTGCCTAATCATCTGCACATTCTGCATGGCCAAATATGTTCAGCAAGATGAAGTCTAAGGATAAGCTTAAAGATACTGCATGGAAACCGGTCCTTCAATCCACTTGGGCCACACTGACCTTTCATCAGCTGTTCACACTAGTTATATTTTATCCCACATTCTCATCCACTCTCTACACACTAGGGGCAATTTACAGAGGGCAATTAACCTACAAATCGGCCCATCTTTGGGATGTGGACGGAAACCAGAGCACCCAAAGTTAAGCCACCTATTCAGAGGGAGAACGTGCAAACTCCACACAGACTGCGCCTGAGGACAGGATCGATCCCAGGTCTGTGGTGCTATGAGGCAGTGGTTTTACCAGTTGTGCTTCTGTGTCACCCAGAGATTGAATCTTGGCTGAATTTGTCCACACTATTGTTCATATTGCTTGATTATAGTACCTCCCTCTCTCTAATCAACACTAATTGACATTTTAGCGTCCAGCAGGAATCAAACATATTTGAAAATGTGTTGGTAAGAAGAGCATAGAGCCATAGAATCATACAGTGAAGCAGCCTGGAAACAGGCCATTCGGCCCAACTTGCCCACAACAGCCTAGCTACACTATTCCCACCTGCCTATTTCCCATTTGACCTGTTTCCCTCCAAACCTGTCCTATCCATGTACCTGTCTAACTGTTTCTTAAACATTGGGATGGTCCCTGCCTCAACCACCTCCTCAAGCTGACAAAATTTAGGGTAAAATATATCCACAATGTCTGTCTCTGGGGAGAAGTTTGACACTAGGAACTGCAGATGCTGGTTTACAAAAAAAGACAAAGTGCTGGAGTAACTCAAAGGGTCAGGCAGCGTCTCTGGAGAACTTGGGTGGGTGACATTTGCCAACAAACTTGTATGTTTTTTGAGTGTGCGGAGGAAACCGGAGCACCCGGGGAAAACCCACGTGGTCACGGGGAGAACGTACAAACTCCTTACAGACAGCACCCGTAGTCAGGATCGATACAAGATACATTTATTTGTCACATGTGCCAGTTGGCACAGTGAAATGTAATCACCATACAGCCATACAGTAAAAATAAAGAACACAACATAGAGTTGATAGAATTCAACATAAAACATCCCCACACAGCAGGATCAAAGTTTCCCACTGTGAGGGAAGAACCCAGGTCTCTGGAGCTGTAAGGCAGCAACTTTACCACTGTGCCACCGTGCCGTCCCAAAAAGTTCACTTGTTTAATAATTAATTTAGTTGGTTTAAGTAATAATCTATTCTCCATTATTCAGGTAAGCAAATTAAAAATAAATATAATGAGGCACTATACCTCAGGTGTGAAGGGTCGAGTCTTTATCCCATCATCTGATTCCTCCCTTTACCTTGCTCATAAAACTATTTACTCCTCCATTGGTAACAAGTAACAGAAAGAGCAATATCCAGGCCACTCCTGTTTGGAAATATACCTTATCTGGTAAAGTTCAAGGCAGGTCACAGAATATAAGTGAAGTGCCCAGTGAAATAGTTAAACACTAAGTCTGCTTTGGGAATTGAATGGGCCTTTTCTTGAATTTGTGATTTAGGTTCCAGTTCTCTGTGAAGCAGACATTGTGCAATGAATGTTAATTCCATGGAGCATTGGTGTTCTGGACTTCTTGCATGATATACACATGATTGAGACACATCTGTCACATAAGAAAATAAAACGTAATATAATGAACAGACTTGGCATTAGATCTTGGAAATAATCAATGCTGTTTCCAGTGGGACTTGAATTGACGTGTTTGTAACAGCAAGATACACAGTCCATGCAGAAACTGTTCAGACCTGTCTGCTTATCCTGGGTTCCATTACAATATTTCACTATGCAAGATTTCACATGCAAACATTTCACCAAATACCCCTTTGTTTCAAGACGCATTAAAGTTACGTCATTTTGTTTCGCTGCAAAAGGTCTAGAGTGAATAGAAACTAACGCTTGTACTCACTGTTTTAATTCTGCGCATTCTTGTGCCAACTCTCTCAAACACCACTTGAAAATTGTGGACTTTTTTTGGTACATTTTGAGCTGCAAAGCCTCATTTTGACAGGACACTTCTGCAAATAAAAGCTTTGATGACAGTATTTATACCAGTGAAATATTCTGGATGGGGAATAACCAATAGTATATGGAAGCCATGCATGCTGTCAATTGAGTATGCCTTTCCTAAATATACTGGGAACAAGGAATTCTTGTGGTAGAAAAATCAAATTGAAAAAGTGCAACTCCAGGCTATAAGCGTTTTTAAAAAGGGAACATTATTCAAAGTAGGCTTAGGATTAAAAAAAAAGTAATCAGGCTATATGGGCCTACAGAATGAATGTTGAATTGTTAATTTTGGATGAAACAGAACACTGCAGTGAGAAAGAATTTTTTACTCTCAGCAGGAAGCCTTTGGAGTACATGGACACAGACTAATCAGAGTGATACAGGGTGACCAACAAGCAGAAACTCCATCGTCAATGGAATTTGGGGAGAACGTTAAAATACGAGAGAGAAAATGGGTTTAAAAATGCAAATTCTGTAATTTCTTTACGTGTGTAGGTCAGGGTTTGTCTATTGCTTTTTGGAAGAGACTGTAGTTGAGACAGAGGCTTTGTATCCCATTCAGTGGAATGAAAGAACCCAAGAGTCCGAATGGAGGGAACAAACTTTTGCGGGTCAGTGCGGTCAGGCCTGAATAAATGTGTCGTATTGTTTGTATTAAGGAGATGCTCCCAGCGGGGAGTCCCTTGGACCACAGCACACAACATTGACGCTGTATTTGTTCAACACTTTAATAACCTAAAGTGTAGTCGGTAAAATAGCAAACTGCTAATGAAGAAAAACACTCAAGGTAAGGACGTTGCAGATATACTTAACGTGGCAACATAGCCGTGGTGACTACCTTTGTTTGAATAAATAAATATTGGAATACAGCATGGTAAGTAAAAGGAAATGAAAACTTAGCAGGAGTGACAAAAGACACCACATTCCTTTGGAAAAAGACAATTTGGGTCATTGAAGCTGAGAATGGAAACAGTCTTCACATAATGTTTGAAAACAGGCCTTTGTTTGTTTGATGCTGGCACAAGCGTTGAGCAGCGGCCCTTACTTCATCTGACAATTCATTGTGTTTTTCAGGGGCATTGATGAGAAGGGAATGCTGTTGGGTGTTTCAGAAAGGGAGATGGGCAAACATGAAATCAAAGTGGAAAAGCTGCACAAAAGCAGAAAATAAAGATAATTCGCTAGTTGTGTCTCCATCTCTCTCCTGCAAATCTCGCTCCTAAACAAAATCAGGGAAACAGTTCCCAAAGCTTCAAAAGTAACAGTTGATGAAAGACTTTGTTTGCAACAAACACAGATCTATTCAGGAGTGAGGCTGTAAACAAGGAATTACGGCAGAATGCAAATGTTTTATTGAGCAAGATACCCGCACTATATGGACTATTATGTATACAGCTATGGCTTCACTGTGTGTAATTGAGGCTTTCACTCTACTCAACATTTTTCTCTCTGCAAGTCAAACAGTCGTTCGTGATTCAAGGTGGCTAATGGTGCAATTGCTGTGTAATGCCATCGACTCTGTTACCTATTTCATTCCACTACTGGCACTAAAGGTGTGATTTCCCTTTTCAAGTGTACAAATCACCGGCATTACTAACAACATTCAGAATATAGGTTTGTAGGGTAATTGGCATCTGCAAATTGACCCTAGTATGGAGTGGATGTGAAAGTGGGATAACTGGTGTAAAGGGGTTATCGATGGTCAGCATGGACTCAGTGGGTCGAATTTCCTGTGTCCATGTTGTTTCTTTCAATCAATCCATTCAATCAGGTAGTTCTTCAGAATGCTGTTCGTCTCGAGGTGAAAATTTGCTCTTTTTTGCATTTTGTTTTGCATTAAATTATATATAAAAACAAGGAACTACACATCACAATTTCTTGGCAAGTGAAGCACTGGTTTTAACAAGGAGCCAATGTTTTAATATTTGTGAGGCTCTGTTGCTCTTGCATTATTCAGTCTGATCCATTCATTGCATAAATATATCCTGCAGCATCCTAAATGGAACAAAAATTATTAAGTATCTAATATTTTTTTTAATTACTTTTATACATGCGCTGCTTTTACATGTACAGGAAGGAACTGCAGATGCTCGTTTACACTGAAGTTGGGCACAAAAAGCTGGAGTGACTCAGCGGGTCAGGCAGCATCTCTGGAGAAAAGGAATAGGTGACGTTTTGGGTCGATACCTTTCTTCAGAGAGTCAGGGGAGAGGAAAGCGAGAGATATGAAAAAGGTACATTGAACAAATGAATGGGAGATATGCAAAAGAACAAATCAAAGCCAGCAACGATGAACAGGGAAAGGTGGAGCCCACAATGGTCTATTGTTGGCTGTGAAGGTGAGAACAGATGATACAAACAGTGAAACTCAGCAGAATGACAGCGAAACTAATACGACCGCTAGGGTGGGGGAAGGATGGAGAAAGATGGGACTGCAAGGGTTACTTAAAGTTAGAGAAATCAATGTTCATACCACTACGTTGTAAGCTGCCCAAGTGAAATATGAAGTGCTGTTCCTCCAATTTGCATTAGGCCTCACTCTGACAGTGATATTCTTTTGTATTTTCACACCTCTCAATCCTGCAGGGCTTTTTTCTCCACTCCTCTCTTCCATTCATGGAAGGAGTGAATTGTTGCTAGGCCTGAACTTGTATATTAATTGTCACTGCTCATTCTGTATCATCTTGGGCAATCTTTCTTACTGTTACAGATAATGTATGACAGAGCGGAACTCTCCCTCCCTTTAACAAAAATATTTCACCGGCTACTTTCTTGTAATGTTCTGTGTATCATTCCTGGGTCAATCATGTTTGAAAAGGAAAGGACGGCTTGCACTACTGTGACATCTGTCACATTGTCCCCCAAGTGCCTCCCAGACAATGAAATACATTCAGGGGTTGATCGCTGTTGTAATGTAGGAAATGCAGAGGTTAACTGTCATGTGCAGAATGCCAAGAGCAAGAAGAGATTGTTTCTGGAATGTTCAATTAAGGATAAATATTAGGCAGGGGATTCAGATTAATTTGCCTTTTCTTAATAAGATTGTCTTAAGGTTGCCGCTAACTTCCACTGGTTTCATTCAACAATACCTTTGTCAGAGCAACACTTACTCGATGCTACACAGTATTCAGGTCTCTGGGGGGGACTTGCATCTGTGAGTGGCACAGTGTTGCATCGGTAGAATCGCTGCCTTACAGCACCAGATACCCGGGTTTGATAATGACTACGGATGCTGTCTGTATGGAAACTATACATTCTCCCTGTGACCTGCGTGGGTTTTCTCCGGGAGCTCCGATTTCCACCCACACTCCAAAGACGTGCAGGCTTGTAGATGAATTGGCCTGACAAAATTGTAAATTGTCCCTAGTGTGTGTAGGATAAATGTTAATGTGCGGGGATCGCTGGTTGGTACGGACCCGGTGGGCCGAAAGGCCTGTTTCTGCGCTGTATCTCTAAAGCTAAAACTATAAAACATAAAACATCACTACCAACTAAGGCACATGTGATATCAGACAGTATCTGCTTGCAGACAATTTAATCCCAAATTTATTCTCTCTTCACATCTATGATTATTCAAGGTCAATGAACGGCAATGAGGGCCAAGAAACTTGATGAATTTCCAGCCTTCTAATTAAAGAAATTAAAAAATAATTTGTTGGTCCGTGATCAGGTAAAGATCAGTTTAGTTTGTAGCGCAGGATCTTCTGCATGTGCCTGAACTATTGCCTGCGTTAACTGAACGAGCCATGGGCTTGAGAGAAAGATATCATTTAGGATGACTCTTTTCAGGGGAAAAAAAATATGATTACTTTGGAATTAATTAGTTTAGGTTAGAGATACAGCGTAGAAACAGGCCCTTCAACCCACCACGTCCGTGCTGACCAGTCATCCCCGCACACTAGCAATATTCTATACACATACGAGGGAAAACTTATAATTTTCACCGAGGCCAATTCACCTACAAACCTGTTAAAGAAGGAACTGCAGATGCTGGAGAATCGAGGGTTACACAAAAAGCTGGAGAAACTCAGCGGGTGCAGCAGCATCTAAGGAGCGAAGGAGATGGGCGACGTTTCGGGTCGAGACCCTTCTTCAGACTGGTCAGGGATCAGGGAAACGAGAGATATAGACGGTGATGTGGAGAGATAAAGAACAATGAATGAAAGATATGCAAAAAAGTATCGATGATAAAGGGAACAAGCCATTGTAAGCTTTTAAAGAAGGAACTGCAGATGCTGGAGAATCGAGGGTACACAAAAAGCTGGAGAAACTCAGCGGGTGCAGCAGCATCTAAGGAGCGAAGGAGATAGGCGACGTTTCGGGTCGAGACCCTTCTTCAGACAAGCCATTGTAAGCTGTTTGTGGTGTGAAAATGAGAAGCTAGTGCGACTAGGGTGGGGGAGGGAGATAGAGATAGAGGGAATGCCATGGCCCGAGGGCTGAGGGAGAGGTGGGAAGGGGAGGAGACAGCAGGGGTTAACAGAATTGAGAAAATTCAATGTTCAAGCCCAAAGAAATGCAACACTTGTCCCTTCACCTCCCCCCTCCACTCCTTTCAGGGACCCAAGCAGTCCTTCCAGATCCGACAGAGGTTCACCTATACCTCCTCCAACCTCATCTACTGCATCCGCTGCTCCAGATGCCAGATGATCTATATTGGTGAGACCAAGCGGAGGCTTGGCGATCGTTTCGCCGAACACCTCCGCTTGGTCCGCAATAACCAACCCGACCTCCCGGTGGCTCAGCACTTCAACTCCCCCTCCCATTCCGTATCCGACCTCTCGGTCCTGGGCCTCCTCCACGGCCAGAGTGAGCAACACTGCAAGTTGGAGGAACAGCACCTCATATTCCGCTTGGGGAGTCTGCATCCTTTGGGCTTGAACATTGAATTTTCTCAATTCTGTTAACCCTTGCTGTCTCCTCCCCTTCCCACCTCTCCCTCAGCCCTCGGGCCCTGGCATTCCCTCTATCTCTATCTCCCTCCCCCACCCTAGTCACACTAGCTTCTCATTTTCACACCACAAACAGCTTACAATGGCTTGTTCCCTTTATCATCAATACTTTTTTGCATATCTTTCATTCATTGTTCTTTATCTCTCCACATCACCGTCTATATCTCTCGTTTCCCTGATCCCTGACCAGTCTGAAGAAGGGTCTCGACCCGAAACGTCGCCCATCTCCTTCGCTCCTTAGATGCTGCTGCACCCGCTGAGTTTCTCCAGCTTTTTGTGTAACCCTCACCTACAAACCTGTTTTGTTGGAGGAAACCGAAGCTTTGGGAGAAAAACCCATGCAGGTCACAGGGAGAATGTACGAACTCCATCAGACAGCACCCGTAGGTTACACAAAAAGCTGGAGAAACTCAGCGGGTGCAGCAGCATCTAAGGAGCGAAGGAGATAGGCGACGTTTCGGGTCGAGACCCTTCTTCAGACTGGTCAGGGATCAGGGAAACGAGAGATATAGACGGTGATGTGGAGAGATAAAGAACAATGAATGAAAGATATGCAAAAAAGTATCGATGATAAAGGGAACAAGCCATTGTAAGCTGTTCGTGGTGTGAAAATGAGAAGCTACTGCGACTAGGGTGGGGGAGGGAGATAGAGAGGTCATATCCGACCTCTCGGTCCTGGGCCTCCTCCATGGCCAGAGTGAGCAACACCGCAAGTTGGAGGAACAGCACCTCATATTCTGCTTGGGGAGTCTGCATCCTTTGGGCTTGAACATTGAATTTTCTCAATTCTGTTAACCCCTGCTGTCTCCTCCCCTTCCCACCTCTCCCTCAGCCCTCGGGCCCTGGCATTCCCTCTATCTCTATCTCCCTCCCTCCCCCACCCTAGTCGCACTAGCTTCTCATTTTCACACCACAAACAGCTTACAATGGCTTGTTCCCTTTATCATCGATACGTTTTTACATATCTTTCATTCATTGTTCTTTATCTCTCCACATCACCGTCTATATCTCTCGTTTCCCTGATCCCTGACCAGTCTGAAGAAGGGTCTCGACCCAAAACGTCGCCTATCTCCTTCGCTCCTTAGATGCTGCTGCACCCGCTGAGTTTCTCCAGCTTTTTGTGTAACCCTCAATTCTCCAGCATCTGCAGTTTCTTCTTTAACAGACAGCACCCGTAGTCAGGATTGAACCCAGATATCTGGTGCTGTAAGGCAGCAACTCTACCACTGCACCACAATGCTGCCCAATGGAATCAGCTTTTACTGTCCTTATATTGTAGGTTAATTACCACACACTGCACCTTAAGTTGCCGGGAAGCATCTGCTTACATGCTGAGGATTATTGTGACTGAGTGGCAACGCTGAATATTAAACGATTCTGATCCAAAAATCAGGGTTGATGATTTGTGGATGGACTGAACTTCTTCCAGTTCTTGTCTTTCCACTAACAGATGCAGTTAGCCTTCAAATTGACCCTGAAAGTAAGGAGGTTGATGTGAAAACATTGCTGCAATTCCTTCACTGCAAATTGTCTTTTAAAATTCTCTTCCTTCAAACACTGTTGTATTGTATGAAATTACTGTGTATCAGGTGCCCTCATGTGGTTTGGATTGGTATAGCCAATTATTATATTTATATTATTCAAAAAAAAGACACAAAGGCTGGAGGTAATGCAATAGGTCAGGCAGCATGTTCACTGGAGATGAGGCAGCATCTCCAGTGAACATGGATAGGTGACGATTTGGGTCTGAAGAATGCTCCTGAGCTGAAATGTCATCCATCTATGTTCACCAGAGATGCTGCCTGACCTGTCGAGTTACTCCAGCATTTTGTGTCTTTTCCTATAAACCAGTCACTGTGGTTTCTTGTGTCAACATCTTTATATTCTCTAAAATCCCAATTTTTAAAATTTGATTTTTCAAGATATTGGTATCTCACAAAACCAGCATTAATCTCCGGCGCTAATGGTCTTTGAGACTAGGTTGGTGAGCCACCTTCTGGATTCCTGCATTGTTCTAGTGTTCAGAGATGCAACATTCAAACTGTCCCTTCAGCCCACAGAGTCCTTGCTGACTTGTTCATGCTCATTATATGTTATCCAATTCTCTCATTCACATTCATGAGGAGTTTTACAGAGGCCAATTGACCTACAAAGCCACACATCTTAGGAAAGTGGGTGGAGACCGGCGCTCCCTTAGGAAACCCACATGGTTACAGGGAGAATGAGTACTTCTGATGTAATAGTTCCACTGTGCCGGACAATTGACCTACAAACCCACGTACGTTTGGAACATGGGTGGAAACCGGAGAACCCGGAATAAAAACCCACATGGTCACGGGGAATGAGCACTTCTGATGGAATAGTCCCGCTTTGCTGTTGGATAAGGTGCTCTAGTTGAAGAAATCTAAATCACTAAAAGTCTGATCTTGACCACTTCCTGTTGTTCTGTATATTGATTTTAGATAAAATGCTGCCACTTACGGCTGTGATTTTTGGCCATCTTACTCAGAGTCCCCTCCGCTGCGCAGGACAAGAGGATTTTTCCCATTGCTGAAAAATAAAAGAGTTATTAGTGTTTAAAAAATGTTGAGATGCTCTTTCCTGAAGGACACGCCCCTTCCGGAGGGACTATAAAATCCAGAAGTGTTGAGTGCCTCAGTCAGTCTCTGCAAGATGGGGGAAGTGAGATGCTCACGTCTCTCAGTCTGAGCTGTGAATAACACTGAACACATGACTACTAAACTGTGAGTGGTTTTACTGACCTGTCAGTGCCCTTAATGTGGTTTGAAAATATAGCTTGGAAATGCTAAAGCTGTGTTGCCTTTGGTTTGGAAATGATGAAGCTGTGTTGCCTTTGGTTTGGAAATATCTATTTACTATCTAAATGGTGTCAAGTTGGGAAAAGGGGAAGTACAACGGGATCTGGGGGTCCTTGTACATCAGTCTATGAAAGTAAGCATGCAGGTACAGCAGGCAGTGAAGAAAGCGAATGGCATGTTGGCCTTTATAACAAGAGGAATCGAATATAGGAGCAAAGAGGTCCTTCTGCAGTTCTACAGAGTCACAGTGAGACCACACTGGAGTATTGTGTGCGGTTTTGGTCCCCTAATTTGATGAAGGACATTCTTGCTATTGAGGGAGTGCAGCATAGGTTTACAAGGTTCATTCCCGGAATGGCGGGACTGTCATATGCTGAGAGAATGGAGCGGCTGGGCTTGTACACTCTGGAGTTTAGAAGGATGAGAGGGGATCTAAATTATTTTTCTAAATTTAGAAACGTTTTCTAAATTCTTTTACAAATCAAAAACTGAAAAGTGTGGCGTGCAAAAGTATTCAGCCCCCTTTACTCTGATACCCCTAAATAAAATCCAGTGCAACCAATTGCCTTCAGAAGTCACCTAATTAGTAAATAGAGTCCACTTGTGTGTAATCTAATCTCAGTATAAATACAGCTGTTCTGTGAAGGCCTCAGAGGTTTGTTAGAGAACATTAGTGAACAAACAGCATCATGAAACCCAAGGAACACATCAGACGGGTCAGGGATAAAGTTGTGGAGAAGTTCAAAGCAGGGCTAGGTTATAAAAAATATCCCAAGCTTTGAACGGGGCACTGTTCAATCCATCATCCGAAATAGGAAATAGTATGGCACAACTGCAAACCTACCAAGACATGGCCGTCCACTTAAACTGACAGGCCAGGCAAGGAGAGCATTGATCAGAGAAGCAGCCAAGATGGTAACTCTGGAGGAGCTGCAGAGATCCACAGCTCAGGTGGGAGAATCTGTCCACAGGACAACTATTAGTCGTGCACTCCACAAATCGGGCCTTTATGGAAGAGTGGCAAGAAGAAAGCCATTGTTGAAACAAAGCCATAAGAAGTCCCATTTGCAGTTTGCCACAAGCCATGTGGGGTTCACAGCAAACATGTGGAGAAAGGTGCTCTGGTCTGATGAGACTAAATCTAGAGTTTTTGGCCTAAATGCAAAACGCTATGTGTGGCAGAAAACTAACACTGCACATCACCCTGAACACACCATCCCCACTGTGAAACATGGTGGTGGCAGCATCATGCTGTGGGGATGCTTTTGTTCAGCAGGCACAGGGAAGCTGGTCAGAGTTGATGGGAAGATGAATGGAGCCAAATACAGGGCAATCTTGGAAGAAAACCTGTTAGAGTCCTTGAGACTGAGGCCGAGGTTCACCTTCCAGCAGGAGAAACATACAGCCAGAGCTACAATGGAATGGTTTAGATCAAATATTCATGTGTTAGAATGGCCCAATCAAAGTCCAGACCTAAATCCAATTGAGAATCTCTGACAAGACTTGAAAATTACTGTTCACAGACGCTCTCCATCCAATCTGACTGAGTTTGAGCTATTTTGCAAAGAAGAATGGGCAAACATTTAAGTTTCTAGATGTGCAAAGCTGGTAGAGACATACCCCAAAAGACTTGCAGCTGTAATTACAGCGAAAGGTGGTTCTACAAAGTATTGACTTGGGGGGCTGAATACTTTTGCTGAACACTTTTCAGTTTTTTATTTGTAATAAAATTTGGAAACCATGTATCATTTTCCTTCCACTTCACAATTATGCACCACTTTGTGTTGGTCTATCACATAAAATCCCAATAAAATACACTTACCTTTGTGGTTGTAACATGACAAAATGTGGAAAAGATCAAGGGGTATGAAAACTTTTGCAAGCCACTGTAGATAGGGCTCTTAAAAATAGCGGAGTCAGGGGATAATGGGAGAAGGTAGGAACGGGGTACTGATTGGGGATGATCAGCCATGATCACGTTGAATGGCAGTGCTGGCTCGAAGGGCCAAATGGCCTACACCTGCACCTATTGTGTATTGTCTATAGAAATGCTAATCTAAAGGTGTGTTGCAATTAAACTTGACCACTTCCTGTTTGCGCTTTATATTGAATTTAGAAAAGACGCTATGACGTACGGCTGGGATTTTTGGGCATCATACTCAGAGTCCCCTCCGCTCTTCAGGTGCTGAGGATTTTTCTCATCGATGAAAAATAAAAGAATTATTAGTGTTTAAAAAATGTTGAGATTCTCTCTCCTGTCAATCACACCATGTAGGCCACGCCCCTACTGGTGGGAGGGGGGGAGGGACTATAAACTCCAGAAGTGTGGGTGTGGCTCAGTCTCTGCAAGATGGAGGAGGGAGAGGTCACGTGTCGCTGTCTTTACTGGCCTTGCACCCTGCTTGAAGTGGTAAAAAACTGCACTTGAATTTGGTAGCCTTGCACCCTGCTTGAAATGGAATTTCAAGGAATAGCTGTGAGTCAACTGCCAGCCCACCAGCCGTGAGTGAGCTGCCAGCACAACAGGCTTGAGTGATTGAGCCGCCAGCCCAAGATTACATTCGGCCCACAATGTCCATACTAGCCCTCTGGAAACCAGTCCCTTCAGCCCACAACACCCATACTAGCGCTCCAGAACCCTCCCCCCCCCCACCCCCACTGGCCACCAATAATGGAATTGGTGGAGAGGTGGAATCTTGCATTGGGGGACCAGCCCTCCCATTTGATGCTGGGACCCAACGGGTCCCTCTTAGTCTAGTGATAATATATTTCCAAGGAAGGATGTTGTGCAACATTGTCAGGAAACATGTGCTTGAAGCCTTAGTTCAATGGTTCTTTATTGTCACATATGCATAAAGAAATTCTTGCACCCATCGCCATCTTTTGACACCAAAGAGAGTGCCGCCCAACGTGGAGCTCGAACCCACGAGCCTGAGATTAAGAGTCTCATGCTCTACCTACTGATTTAACCAGGCTGTCCTCACTGGTGGTAAGATTGGGTTTGGATGTCAGAGCAGCCTAGGCTTGGTAACATGGAGCATTTTGGAGATGGTGCACCCTGTAGCCTTTGTGAGCCAGTAGTGGGGGAGGATGTATACTTGGGGAGGGGGCATGAGGTGCCAGTCACGCTGGCTCCTTTATCCTGGATGATGTCAGACTTCTTGTGTGTTGCTGGAGCTAAACTCATCAAAGCAAGTGCAGCATATTCTGTCAATCTCCTCTGTTTTAGTTTTGTTTAAAGATACAGCATGAAAACAAGCTCTTCGGCCCACCAAGCCCACGCTGACCGTCACTCACCCGTTCACTCTCGTTCTATGGTATCCCATTTTCTCATCCACTCCCTGCACTCGAGGGACAATGTACAGAGGCCAATCAACCTACAAACCAGCATGTCTTTGGAATGTGGGAGGAAACCCATACCACGTCAGGGAGATGTGCAATCTCCACACGGGCAGAGCCCAAGATCAAAATTGAACCCGGGTGAGGCAAGAGCTCTACCAGCTGTGCCACCGTGCCACACCTGATGTTTTGGACAACTTCAATTGGTAAGTAAACATCTTGTTGTGTTTCAGTTGAGTGGGATACTTAGTTTTGTTTAGAGATATAGCACAGAAACAGGACCTTCTGCCCACCGAGTGCGCGCCGACCAGTGATCCCTGCACACTAACACTATCCTACACACATTCGGGACAAGTTATAATTTTACCAAGCCAATTAAAGCCCTGTCTCACTGTATGAGTTCATTCAAGAGCTCTCCCGAGTTTAAAAAAAAAATCAAACTCGTGGAAGTAAGCAGAATGTATGAAGCGGGTACGTCGGAGCTCGGGGACGTCTCTTAGCCGCTCATAACGCTAACGGCAGGTACTCGGGAAACATGGTAAGCTCGGGAAGACTCGTGAAGATTTTTCAACATGTTGGAAAATGTCCACGAGAGCCCCGAGTACCTACGGGCGGCCATTACCGTAAATCTCCGCGTTCGAATCAGGGCAAATTCGGGAGAATTCTTGAATGAACTCGTGCAGTGAGACGGGGCTTTTAGCCTGCAAACCAATATGTCTTTGGAGTGTGGGAGGAAACCAGAGCTTCCGGAGAAAAACCCACACGGGTCACAGGAAGAACGTAAAAACTCCATACAGACAGCGCCCATAGTCCAGATTGAACCCGGTCTCAGGCGATGTATGGCAGCAACTCCACCGCTGCATCATCATTCTTGCAAACTATTTAGGTTCAAAATGCATTTGTACTATGATAGACACAAGGAACTGCAGATACTGTTTCACAAAAAAGACACAAAGTGCTAGAGTAACTTCGCAGGCCAGGCAGGATCTCATTGCCTTTTTCTTCATGGTGTTCTCTTGCATGAAGGATCAGAGGAAAGGACCCAATTTGTGGTTGATCAGTTGCTGTGCATGCCTGTGATCTGTTATGTTTAAATCGAGTGTAAATGACAGATTTACATGACCCTGGAGCCTGGACAAGATGGAAATGGAGCCAAGGAAGCAGCCAAGCAGTGTAGTGGGCACAAACTGCCCAGGGTGGTTCATTTAAAGCCATTCCCTGGGGACATGTAACATGAATCACCAGCACTGAATAAAATTGCAGAAACATTGAGCTGAAGCTGCTGCTATCACAATCATCAGAGCCCCAATGCGAAACCTTCTTTAATTATATTCCATGTCACTACAGTGAGAGGCTTTATATAAAATAATCCCAATGCTGAAATGGCAAGTGATATCAGAGTCATCCACAGATCTAAGCATTTAGACAGATAGAAACTGCTGCACTCTGAGTGGAAATTCAGCATTTTTAAATGCTTTAGGGAGAGGATTATTTTATATTTGTAAAGGAGAATTATTAAGGCTGGAGGGCTTAGAGCGGTGAGATGATGAAAGTATTTGAATGCCTTGGTGGGAATTTTACTGGGTATCATTTTCTAGTGTAGTGCTGAAGTTATGTTGTATTTGATAGATTTGGATTACATTCACAGATACACAGTACTTGGGTATTAATGCTTAAATATTTTCATTAAGCATCAAAATTGTTTACCTGCTCAAAGCTGGACCGCTTAGTTTAGTTTAGTTTAGAGATACAGGTGGGAACAGGTCCTTCGGCCCACCAAGTCCACTCTGACAAACAACCAACCTGTACACTAGCACTATTCTACACACTAGGCACAAATTGCAATTTTTTCCCAAGCCAATTAACCTACAAACTTGTAAGTTTTTGGAATGTGGGAAGAAACCAAAGCTCCCGGAGAAAAACCATGCAGGTCACAGGGACAAAATCCGCACAAGTAGCACCTTGCTGCTGAAGGGAAGGGTATCATTGTGCTGTGTAGTTAATAACTGCATTCATATTGTTGGTATTCAAATATTAGCCATTTATGTCAGTTAGTTCAGTACATAAACAAATCAAATATTTTCTTTAATGTTAAATCAAGAGAAACTGAATACAAAACTCAGGAGATAAAGCTGAACTTGTACATCATCTCAGACTTAGACTTTAGAGATACAGCGCGGAAACAGGCCCTTCGGCCCATTGAGTCTGTGCCAACTGGCGATCTCGCACACTAGCTCAAGGGATAATTCACCATTTTTACCTGTACGTCTTCGGAATGTGGGAGGAAACCGGAGCACCCAGAGAAAACCCACGTGGTCGCTAGGGAGAACATGCAAACTCCACACGGACAGCACCCAAGGTGGGGATCGAACCTAGGTCTCTGGCGCTGTGAGGCAGCAAATGTACCCCTGTGCCGCTGAGCTGCCCAATAGCAAAACTCAAAGTGCTGGTTGAACTCAGTAGGTCAGGCAGCATCAGGGGAAGGAATGGGCAGGCAACAATATGGGGCGGGACCCTTCTTCAGTTGGTCCGTATTACAACAATGAGAGCCATTGGTTCAAATTAATGGAAACATTATATGATATTATCAAGGATAAGGGGACATAGTTATGAAGAGAGAAAAGAATTGGTATTTCAATTGTTTCAGCAGCAACTTGCAGCTTATACCCAAACTCTTGAGTGAAGATTTTTCCTGACCTATTATTTCATTTATTTTCGGGTTATTAAGGGGTGGCCTGACATATGTTCTGATGTCAATATAAATAATGACAATATAAACTATAATGGATTATTTCTTCTGTTTAGGAAGATTAGACAAATTAAAAATTAAACTGAAGAAGGGTCTCGACCCGGAACGTCGCCCATCTCCTTCGCTCCTTAGATGCTGTTGCACCCGCTGAGTTTCTCCAGCCTTTTGTGTACCCTTAAAAATTAAACAATCGGTCAGGAACAATCTTCACTCAGAATTTGGGGAGAAACTCACATTTTCTGGCACAAATTGAACACCTGTTGAAGCAACGGCCACAATACATTTTTTTTGGAGGAAATTTGAGTTTAGTTTAGTTTAGAGATACAGCGTGGAAACATGCCCTTCGGCCCTCCGAGTCCGCGCCGACCAGCGATCCCCGCACATTAACACTATCCTACACCCACTAGGGACAATTTTTACATTTACCAAGCAAATTAACTTACAAACCTGTATGTCTTTGGAGTGTGGGAGGAAACCGAAGATCTCGGAGAAATCCCACGCAAGTCACAGGGAGAACGTACAAACTGCGTACAGATCTGTCGTCGGGATCGAACCTGGGTCTCCGGCTCTGCTTTCGCTGTAAGGCAGCAACTCTACCGCTGCGCCACTGTTCTTCAAAAAACAGGGGAGTGGGATTGGATTAGGTTAAGCAAAGAACTAATATCTGTTTTTGGGCTGCAACTTTGTCGAATCCTATGAATCTGAATACAAATTCGCAGATAACACTGAGATTATTTTCTTTCTAAATATGTTTCCTATCTATCTGCCATTAATACTGAATTCCCTGAAAAAGATTACCTTCCAATGGTTCGCCCTTATGTTAACCTTGGCCATGAATTTGCTTATCCCACTCGAGCACCTGTTCCCACAAAGATTTGAGTTTTGAATACACATCTTTTTTTTTTGTCGGCTTCTCCCTCTGTATCTTAACTGTATAATCACACCACTACACGAGTTTTCATGGTTCTCTGACTTTGCCTATACTACATTGCCTTCGCCCCATCATTGATATCTGTTTCTTCAGCTGCCTTGCCCTTTGTTCTCATTTTTTTTTTTTTCTCCATACAATCTTTCTTTTATCACAGAGTGCTGGAGTAACTCAGCTGGTCAGGCAACATCTCTGGATAACATGGATAGGTGACGTTTCGGGACGGGACACTTCTACTGGGCGATTGTGGTTGTGGAGGGAATAAAGCTGGAAGCGAGGTGGAGGCAGGGCAAAGACTATCATGTGATAGGTGAATACAGGTGAGGAAGGGCTCACAGGCAAAGCAGCAGCTCTTCTCTATGAGGTAGAAAAGAATTGCAGATGGTGTTTTATACCAAAGATAGGCATGAAATGCTGGAGTGAGGCAATTGCCAGAGTGAGGCCAATACACAAACTGGAGGAACAGCACCTCATAGTTTGCTTGAGTTGCTTACAACCCAATGGTATGAATCTAGAATTATCTAATTAAAAGTAACCTACAAACACTCCCCCCCCCCCCCCCCCTCACCCTGCGTGGGCTTTCTCCAGGATCTCCGGTTTCCTCCCACACTCTAAGGACGTGCAGGTTTGTTGGTTAATTGTCTCCAGTGTGTGTAGGATAGTGTTAGTGTGCAGGGATCGCTATTCAGTATGGACTTTTTAATCCCAATTTTCCTGTCTTTTCCCCTTAACTCTTGGCACCCGCTCTAATCAAGAATTTGTCTATCTCTGCCTTAAAAATATCCACTGACTTTGGAATGTATCTCTGTCTACCCATTGGAGAAAAAATGGAGACAGATTAAAAGTCTCCCACCTTGACAAGAGTCTGACCACTCTTCGAGCCCCAAAACCGGGCTCTGCAGAAGGCACCCCTCTCACTAAACCAGGCCTGGACAGAGTGAATGTGGAGAGCATGTTTACACTAGTGGGAGAGTCTAGGACCAGTGTCCATAGCCTCAGAATAAAAGGACGTTCCTTTAGAAAGGAGATGATGAGTCATTTCATTAGTCAGTGGGTGGTGAATCTATGGAATTAATTGCCACAGAAAGCTGTAAATGCTGTCAATTAATATTTTAAAGGCGGCGATTACCAGATTCTTGATTAGTAAGCGTGTCAGGGGTTATGGGGAGAAGGCGGGAGAATGTGGTTGAGAGGGAAAGATAGATAAGCCATGATTGAATGGCAGAATAGACTTGATGGGCCGAATTGTCTCAGTCTGCTACTATAACTATGAACTTCGATCCACCTATCACCTGCCGGGCTTTGTCCTGCCTCACATCTCTTCTTCAGCTTTCTGGAATTTGGCATTTGGCCCATATCCCTCCAAACCTATCTTAACCACGTACTTGTCCTAAATGTTTCTTAAAAGGTGCAATGGTACTTGCCTCAACTACCTCCTCCGGCAGCTCGTTCCACACACCCCCCCACTTTTGTGTCAAAAAGTTACCCCTCAGGTTCCTATTAACCTATTGAATTTCCGCTCCCAAACTAAGTGGCTGAGTGGAAACTATATTCCTTAACTCTGAATGGCCCCGCCCGAGCAAACGTCTTCATAATATTTACACTGTCAATCCCTTCAGAATCCTCTCAGAATGAAATCACCCCACATTCATCTAAATTCCAGTCGGCTCTATCTTTCTTCATCGGACAACCTTGTCTCAGGAATTAATTTACTGAACCCTGCACAGTACTGACTGCAAGCTGTGTATATCCTTCTTTAAATAAAGGGACCAAAGTTGCACTTAGTATCCATGTGTGGTCTGAGCAGAGCAATGAATAGTTCCTGCAGGAAGCCTTATTTGTGCTGCTTCCCCCTTCTCCGCCTTTTTGTTTTATTCTCCTCTATTATATCAGCCCAACATTTGTGTGTCAGTGTGACATCTCGATCACCGCCAGTACTGCAATTGGTTGTGAAAGCAAGTTTTTGCAAGCAAAGAAATGCGCTGGTATGAAAGGCTTAATGATATCTCAAGGTATCTAAAGTTCTGAGTGATATTTTCAGTATTTTGATGCTCAGAATCCATTGCCTTTGATGTGGGTGGCTTATGCTAGTTGTGTTGGGAAGATAAGTGTCACACTGAATAATATAGAATTACAGCTGCTCACATTTGACACGATAAAAACAGCATTGCATAATGTGAACCAATGGTATGTAACTCGATGGTATGGAGCTGAAAAAAAAAACCAAGGAAATGGGAAATAGAAGGAATACTAGAATGTAAACAGACCCTTGATTCACAGCGACTGAAGCAGTGTGCAGAATGATAGGTTAGGAGAGCAGGATTTTTTTTTTTTTTGTCTCACTTATTAAGGATATTTGTTTCGATAAGATGCATGTTAATTTTCTGCTGTTGCCTTTAGCAGTAATGAGCCTGCTTTATGCTGCGGGTGGAGAAGGTTTTGGATTATTGTTAGAACTTTGCATCAACGTTTCTGTGAAACGACAGTACAGCCACACCACCCAGCAATGTTTAACTTTAACAAAAACACATGACTGCCAAAAGTATCCCCAGTCATGTCAGGGCATGAAACAGAGGGATGCTTGTGATATTTATAATAAAATATAAAATAAATCAAAGAATTTACTCTGCTTTCATTTTCTCTCATCTTCAGTGCATCCCTAAAAAACTGGGTGAAATAAATTGAACCCATTTTCAACTTTTTGGTTTTAGTTTTTAGTTTTAGAGATGCAGCATGGAAACAGGACCTTCAGTGCACCTAGTACTCGCCGACAACGATCATCTGTACACTAGTTCTATGTCATCTCACTTTTGTATCCTATACAGCAGGGGCAATTTACAGAAACCAATTGCCTTAGAAACCCAGCATGTCCTTGGAATGTGGGGGGAAACTGGAGCACCCAGGGAAAACCCACACAGGCACAGGGAGAACGTAAAACTCCATTAGTCAGAGTCAAATCCGTGTCTCTGGCGCTGTAAGGCAGCAACTCCACCTCTGCGCCTCTGCACTACGCCTTAAAAATGTGATACCACAGAAATGATTTGTCTATTGTGGCTACAGTTCATCTAATCTACAGGATGCCTGCAGTGATTCAGCAAGGTTACTTTGATAGTACCATTCTGCCCATGACCTCAGAAGTTTAGCATCTGCAATATTGGGAGCATTATTCCCCACTCTATGTTACACCAGAAAAAAAAGGTGTTAACACAAATGAAAATGTTGCTGAAATGTCAGGAAATGAATCTCCCCGTAGATAATGAAAGCATTTTCAATCCGTCTTCAGGAAAGATTTAACCCTCATTTATTCAAAATGTTGGACTTTTAGTAGTTAACATTACTTGGTCTCCAGATTGAATTGTTGCCCAGTACCTTTTCTCTATTTAGTTGTTAAAGTTTTATTTATACTTTATTAGTTAATTCTGGCTTATTATTAGGGAGAGCACTCTCAAAGATTGGAGTATCAATATAATAGCCACTGATTTGTGAACATTTAATGTGTAAGAATAAGTGTCTTGATCCGATACGTCACCTATTCCTTTCCCCCAGAGCTGATATCTGACCTGCTGAGTTACTCCAGCTTTTTGTGTCTAACTTCAGCGTGAACATTTAATGCCTTAATAGACATTATTGTAACTTTTTGCATGCTATTTCACAGTATATAAGAAGCATACAAGACATGTCTATTTTGGAAGACCTCAAGTTCAATTCTTAATGCAATAAAATAGTAAGATTAAATGAGAACTTACCAGTTTGAAGTTTGATCCTTATTTTATGAGGAGTTACGATGAGGGATTTCGTGAAGACCCCGCCAGCACGTATGCGCGACATTCTTCAAAGCAACGGTGTGAAATCACAGATATTATAGTTGACTGAAGATAAGATAAGAGAACTAACATTCCAGTTGACCTTATAACAGACGGTTGGGAGCGGAGGGCACGAAATCCCTAATCGTAACTCCTCATAAAATAAGGATCAAACTTCAAACTGGTAAGTTCTCATTTAATCTTACTATATTACTTCGGAGTCACGTGAGTGACTTTGTGAAGACTTCAAAGCTCTGTGATTTCATGCCCTGGAAACGAGTCCATGCTTACACACTGCAATAATAACCAATGGAGGAAGTATGTTAACGTATTTCAGACTTGTACAGTGCTGAAAAACAACAATGTACTATTTAACAATAATAATAATAACCCCTAATTTCGGGGAAAATTATAATACAGAACTTAAATAGTGTCTGCAAATATCTCAGGCGTGGCCACAGGTTTGTTATAATCGCTGGAAGTTGTTTCATTAGACCAACCCGCCGTTGCAAGGGCGTGGCCCATAGGGACTTCCATCATCCTCGCTGCACAATGTAGCTGCAGCCCTGGTGGAATGAGATTTAAAATATCAATGTGCACCCCTGCTGCATCTAACACCACCCTGAGCCATCTTGATATGGTCTGCATGGTACTCTGTGATGAGGACATTTGAACTTATCAATAGAGCCATTTCCGTTCCCCTGAGACCTTTGATGACCTCCAGTTAATGTAGAAGGTGGGTCACTATGCATAGGCGTCTATCTACGAGATAAGCCAGGAACTCCAATTTGAGGCCAGATGACCCAGGCCTGTTTTGTTTAGGTAACTCATAAATGTGAAAGGTTACCTTATTTTGGGATGTTACCATGGCGTCCAGTCTAGTTTGAGCAGAGACTGGACCTGCTGCGCCGTTACAAGTGTCATCAGCATCACTATTTTATACATGTTAGTGAGAGGGCCGTGGCTGGTGCCCAATCTCTGAATAGGTCAGGACAATGCCAATATCTCAGGTCTGGGAATATTGAGGCCTGAGGAAATTTGTGTTAAAATCCCCTCATGAGTTTTGACACCAAAGGGTGAGACACTCCTCCATGGTGTTCTAGCTCCTGTCCCAGGAATGAGGATAAGGCACTTTTTGCGCAATTGATGGCACTATACACCGAAGTGTAAACTTGCCTGGACTCCAGCACAACCGTGATGGTGGCTGTGTTGTAAGTTGTGTCTGTCCTGGTACAAAATACCTCCCATTTTTTTATATAGGTGAGGTACTGTTTCCTGGTGGACTCTCTGCATGATGCCGCGATGATTATTCATGGTTCGGTCTGACAGCCCAAATTCCAGAAGTGGTCTTTCCCAAACCTTGCACCCAATGGGTTCATTCGGTCATGGCACGGTCGACTCTCCCTTGTCACAGGGTCACAGGGTGTACCAGCAAACTCGGGCTTCCTGATGCGGAGTCTTGTTGAATTTTCGCAAGACCCGACTAATGAGGGGGGGGGGGGGGGGGGGAATGCATAGAAAGACAATCCCCCCCCCCCCCCCCCCCCAGTGTAGCGAGATGAATCCATTGCTACTGCCCCAGGGTCTGACATCCATGCAACATACATTGGTATCTGGTGATTAAGTCTTAATGCAAAACAATCAATACCTGGCGTTCCATACCGAGCTATAATGTCAGTAAATAACTGGTGGTCCAACATCCATTCGGTGTTGTCATTGAATTTGCGTGACCTGGTGTCCGCCACTGTATTGAGCTTACCCAGAAGGTAAGTAGTTGAGATCCAAATGTTTCTTTCCACGAACTAGTGCCAGATTGTATTGATCAATTCATCACAAGATATCGACTTAATTCCACCCACATGATTAATGTATGACACCACGGTGGTATTATCAATTTGTAGGCGAACATGCAGATGATGCATGTCTGAAACAGTAAGCCCGTAGTCCGTGAATGCTCCCAACATCTTTAGATGACAGATACCCAGTGCCTGAGTAAGGTTAACTCATGTGTATTCCATCTACCATCGCAACTGGAGGTGATATTGGTTGCTCCCCAGCCGTGAGCGCTGGCGTCAGTTTGTAACACAACCGAACGGTTTGTGACTGTGATGGGATTTAGAGCAATGTCGAACATTGCTAATCCACCATTGTAATTCCAATTTGCTTTGGCTGGTCTGTCAAAATGGCCAGCATGGTGTTTTGAGTGCTGCAGTTTTGGCCCTTTGTAGATTTTGATAATGTATTGTGGCTGGGAAAGGCAGACACAAGCATCCCAATTACCCAGGCTATTTGCCGAATAGATGGTTTACTGACGCAAACAAGGCTGTTATATGCCTCTATGTTGTTTTGTCCTTTGGCAAGGTGACAGATATGTGAACAGAGTCAATCGTGAATCCCAAATAATCCATAGTCACAGAAGGCATTTAACTTGGATTTGTCTGGATGGATAATAAACCCCCATTTTTGAAATAGGAGCTTGGTGGCTGAGACAGCCAATTTAGCCAATTCCAAGGTTATCCCCACAATAAGATGTCATCTAGATATGCCATGACAATATGTTTTTGTTTCCTGAAGAAACGCCAAAGCTGGTTTCAATATTTTTGTAAACAGTCTGGGGCTGATGTTAATCCATTAGGCAGCGCTTTCTACTGCCAGAGCTATCCCATCCAGATAAATTTCAAATATCTGCGGTGATCTTTGTCTATTGGTTCTGAGTAGTATGCATCTTTTAGGTCGATGCAAGCCATGAAGTACCCCTTCGAAAACTTGTTGTTATAGCAGTAACAAAAAATTTCCATTTTGAAGTGGGTGTACTGCACAAAAGTATTCAGTTGTGTCAAATCAAATAACCATACAACAACAATTACAGCACGGAAACAGGCCCTCTCGGCCCTTCCAGTCCGTGCCGAATGATGCGGCATCTGCCATCTTTATTGTTTTTAGGTGAAGATGTTTGATACAAACTTAAGAGACTCATGTTTGGTTTCCTCTATTACTCCTTTTGTATATAGCCTTAACAGTTCCGCATGACCTTCCACTTTCTCCTTTTTGTGAAAGCACAAACTTTCGGCTAGGTGCATGTTGAACCGGAAGGAGGAGTTTGTCAACAAATTCAATTTTGTATCGCTGAATACTGTGCAGTATGAAAAGATCAGAAGTTATAGCACTCTATGTATCCCTGAACAAGTGTAACCTTCCCCCAACCTGTGAAGAAGTTACACACACTATGTTCCAAAGGCAACCAGACCCACCTACCTCCATGGTTACCGGTGGTGCTGTGTTGGTTTTCTCCTTCCTTGGTTCCTGGGAGGTGGAGGCGTTGTGGTGTGGGGTTGGCGCATCTTCCAAGAAGGCCGTTTTAGGACATGGCCTGAAAAAGACCTTTGTGTAGGTTGTACGGCCATGAGCATTCACCAGCTTTTCTTTCGGAGTGATAACACAGCCTGCTGGTGGATGCGTAGGGTTGCTGCCGCCAAATATGTGAGGATCTGGTAGCGGCCGGCACCTTAATCATGACGACGGCTTTTGCCTCTTTGTCGAGGTCTTTTACCTGTTTGGGCAGATTGTCCCCGAATAAGAGAGTAGACGGCTGTGCACTGCTGGTTCTACACAACCCCTCAAACTTGGGGTTTAGTGTAGGTCGGATGGCATTCTTCCTGAAACAGTTGATCTCAATTGACCATGCAGGAGAGTGCCAGAACTTCCTGTTGCTGCTCTGACATATCTTCCGTCTACTGACCCGGCAAAACTGTAATAACCGAGGCCAGTAGTTTGAGGATTTGCCGCAGGCTCATTGAGGGAAATACAGATTCCTGGAGCTAGATGAGTTGTTAAGTAATTTATACTGGCTGCCTGCAGACAATGGTAGCCCCTTTTGTGAGGGCATCGCAACTTGGATGCCATCCCGAGTAGCTCCTCTTCTTGCACCCCTAGCATGTTGTGATTCTACTGCCAACACCCCTTCTTCAGTCAGCCCAGACCTGACTCCTTATGCTCCCCTGCGAAGAGGATGAGCATTTGGCAATGCTGTAAAGGGTACTGCTGTGGGTCTGCTAGGAGAACGGCGAGTCTCTGAGCCCGGACCCTGCCGGGTCAACGGGCTTGCCCGACGTCCGTGTAGTTTTGCCACCAGTCCGACGTGTTCCTGCGGGCTGTTGTGGCTTTAAGTCGGGGCTGCCGCTCTGCCGTCGCTACCCGCGAATGGCGAGTCTCCGAGCCCGGACCCTGCCGGGTCAACGGGCTTGCCCGACTTCCCGGTAGCTTTGCCGCCAGTCCGCGGTGCTCCTGCGGGCTGCGACGTTAAGTCGGGGCTGCCTCTCTGCCGTCATTACCCGCGAACGGTGAGTCTCCGAGCCCGGACCCTGCCGGGTCAACGGGCTTGCTCGACTTCCGGGTCTGTGGAGAAGTCTGCCGCCGCTGTCTGCCCGTGTTCCCACGGTCCTCCGCAGTCAGTCTCTCGAGGCGGCCCGTTGGTGGGGTACTCTGTGCTACAGGGTGCCTGAAAAGAAAAACCGACCTTAGGTTAGTTGCTCCTTACCCGTAGGTCCGTTCCGGTGGAGGAGCGACCCTCCTCCCTGCCTGTCGCTTCACATGTGTTCGACGAAATGCCGTGCATGCGTGCTGGTGGGGCCTTCACGAAGTCATTCACGTGACTCCCAAGTAAAATGTCTTACTATCTTTGTTTTAATACACTGATTAATGAGTGGAGATATTGAAAGTTTCGTGTAGGAATGAACTGCAGATGCTGATTTGAAGTCTGAAGAAGGGTCTCGACCCGAAATGTCACCCATTCCTTCTCTCCAGAGATGTTGCCTGCACTGCTGAGTTACTCCAGGATTTCGTGCCCATCTTTGTAAGTTTAGACACAACATAAGTAAATAAAACTGTACACATTCAGGCTGACATTTTTTTTTAGGTCCAGCACTGGATTCACGCTGAGTACAAATGTCAGGAAATCCAGAATAGAATACATGCCCCCTAATAACACTGGGCACTGTTTGCTTCAATCAGTGCATTAGTTCTATTACAGGTTCTGCTGCTGTATCATGTTTCCGATGAATTTATCTAACTTGTTTGCGGGATTGAATGTATCAAGGACAAAATATGTCACACGAAAGGACATATAATTTACGGCAGGTTTAAATGGTTTCTTTTGACAGTAAATTGGGTTTTCACTCTAATTGGCCTTGTTAAGGACAGGAAACAAGCTGCCGGGAACGATACATAAAACAAAGCGCAGTTTTTAATCTAAATCTTTAGTGAATATAGCATCTGTACACATGTTCTATTCATTTGAGCCTGAAATATATAACCTCATTATGTTATTCCTTATTCTTGATGTTTGGGATCTGTCCTAGTTTGGCTGTAAAGGATATGTTTCATCCAAAGAAAATAACATATATATAATGGAAGTATCTCTAGTGATTTCAATGATTGAACAACATAAAGTGAATCAAGTTAAATTACTGTTTTTGCAGGAACTGTGTTGAAAAATATGAAAAGAACAAGACTCTTTGGGAGTGACATGTAGGAATTATTTTATCCTTATTTCCAATTAATAATTATTTTTGCCCAAAAATGTTTCAGAGCAGGCATCAACATATAAAACTTGTTTGTTTTTACCCCTGATGTTTTGTATTCTACATTCAGAACATAAGTGCCCTTAAATATTAATATAAAATCTTAATGGTGCAGTTTGCTGGTTTTCTCCTGAACTATGTAAATTCTTATCAAACTATAGTTGACAGATCCTTTTATAATAGACATATTTAGCTCTCCAATTGACTGCAGGAGACAAACATTTTAGGAATATTCACTACCCATGATTTAATAGGCATGGGAAGACAATGCACTCTGAAAGTATGTATGTCTGCATGGAGTTTGTGCGTTCTCCCCATGTAGGTTAGTTGGCTTTGGTAAAATTGTAAATTGTAAATTATCCCTAGGGTGTAGAATAGTGCTAGTGTTCGGGGATCGTTGGGCCGAAAGGCATGTTTCCACGCTGTATCTCTAAACTAAACTAAACTTGGATGTCAAGTATTTCTATCCGATTTTGGTTGATGGAGATAATAAACTCTCACTCAATTCAAAATAAGTTAACTGAAGTTAATGATTGTAATTTACTAATATGATTTAGATTTCATGATATATCAAAGTGTTGGACCTGGACAGGCCTTCCTGTATCTTAACACTCAGGAATTTGGACCTGTTGACATTGAGGTTGTTGTTGTCACTCAACCAAGTGTTTAGATCTCTCCTGCATGCAGTCGGATGTAGTCCAAACAAAACTAGAGTGCAATAATACAATAGCTGGACGTTATGGCTTTCAAACAGGTTGTTTTGTCCTGAGTGATTTCTAGCTTCCTGAATGTTGTGGAAGTGCACATGGAAGTACAGTAAACCCTCGTTAGAAAGGACCGTAGGGGTTAAAATGATTCCGTTATTGTCAATTGTTTGCAGTAACTGAGTGAGGTATTATCATTGCATAAGTAATGGAAACAATTAACTGTAGTTGCTGGTTAATACACAAAAGGACACAATGTGCTGGAGTAACTCAGCAAGTCAGGCAGCATCTCTGGAGAACATGGATAGGTGGCATTTCAGGTCGGGACCCTTCTTCAGATTCTCGGTCTGGAACTGGGCCTGGAATGCAGGTGAGTTAACGGCCTCAGCCAGCTGGCGACCGGTGGAGAGGCGGGTATCGGCAGAGTCATAGGTCGCGGCCCACGGACAGCTCGAGAATTAGTAAGGTTCGGTGGTGGTGGCAGGCATAGCCTGGAAACGGCCAAGGAAGCTGTGTGGGCTGGCAGTGGTGGCAGTAGGTCCAGCCTGGAAGTGGCTGGGGAGGCGGTGCAGTCTAGAGAGTGGCATCGGCAGCCCGGCCTGCCGGTAAAAACTGGTAGGTCAGTCTGCTATAACCAAAATCAATTATAAAGAAGTTCATTAGAATGAGGGTTTACTGATATTGCATTACAATACTGAATGTGCATTGTAGGTAGTTGAAATGTCATGGGAAATTAAACTAAACTAAACTAAACTAAACTAAACCAAACTAGTTAATGTTAAACAAAAAAAATCTCAACAAAAAAAGAATTAGTTTCAGTTAGATATTCATATTCAAACATTGGAGAAAAAACAATTTCCCTGATAATTTTTCGGTAATGCAAAAATGGAATTGCCACATTAGTAATTTTGGATCAACTGATCAGGAACATCAAACACTGCGCATCCACAACAAACAATTTGGAGTTTCTGATGTAAAGAGTCAGAAAAACAATCAACCAAAAGCCTCCTTTGGTTGTATAGAGAATCTTCTTTTATATAAAACTAATACAGCAAAAGGCTGGACCAGATAATGCACGTTAGAAGTCAGGATCACTTTTTATAAAGTACTTGGGAATCACAAGCTTTGTTGTTCTCCACCGATAAAGATAATTCAGTCAGAAGTATTTGTAACAAAAATGTGCTCATTACTTCAGATAAAATGCTTTATTATTTTAAATCAAATTGCTTTTTATAATCCAAAATATTTCAAAGTTTCCTTTTTACCTGTCACTTTGTACAAATGCTTTGAGAAAAATGATTTGTATTTCTGGTGCATCGTTAAATAGCTTTGTATTAACTGGAAATTAAAGGCAAATTATATTTGATAAATGATGTGCAGATCATTTTAGAATTCAGTCCACACTGTGCAGCTGGGATCAATTGATCCTTAATTCAAATTCATCTTAGTTCACTTTAGAGATACAGTATCGAAATAGGCTCTTCGGCTCACTGAGTCTAGGGCAACCATTGATCACCCGTTCACATTAGTTCTGAAGAAGGGTTTTTGACCCCAATCATCACCTGTTCCTTTTCTCCAGAGATGCTGCCTGACCCGCTGAGTTACTCCAGCACTTTGTGTCTACCTTTGTTATTGTCCCACATTCTCATCCACTCTTACACATTAAGGGTCATTTACAGAACCCAATTAACCCACATTTATGCTTTTTCAGAGAGATGCTATGTTTTTAGATCTTCATACCATCTACTTAGAAAGCCGCAGATACTATCCAAATAATACCTTATAGTCAAACCAAGAACTTGTTAATACACAATAGACAATAGCAGGAGTAGGTCATTCGGCCCCTTGAGCCAGCCATTCAATGTGATCATGGCTGATCATCCCCAATCAGTACCCCGTTCCTGCCTTTTCTCCATATTCCTTGACTCCATTATCTTTAAGAGCCCTTTCTCGCTCTCTCTTGAATGTATCTAGAGAAACGGCCTCCACCATCCTCTGAGGCTGAGAATTCCACACTTAAATCCCTCTCACGGTGCGAGTCGACCCACGAGTGACCCCGAGTTTAAAACAAATTAAACTCGTGGTAATCACGTACAATTAATGTAGCGGGAACGTCGGAACTCATGGACGCAACTTAGCGACTCGTGGCGCTAATGGCAGGTACCCGGGACACTTGTTAACTCTTGAAAAACTTTAAACATGTTTAAAGATTTCCAAGAGTCAAATTTACTCTTGAAGTTAAAATTTGAAACATTTAAACTCGTTGTAAGAACGTAGTAGCCCGTGAGTTTACCGTAGTGATTCGTGAGTCTACCGTGGGCACTCATTAACTCAGCGGGCAGGCAGCATCTCTGGAGAGAAAGAATGGGTGACGGGATGACGTTTCCAAATTTCTGCTGCGTCTTTGTGTTTATCCAGCACCGTGTGTTCACTTTTTGTCAACCAGCATCTGACCTTTCTTGTGTATGACATTATTTGTATCAGTAGCAGTTGATTGTCACTCCCTTCAGTTTCCCAGCGGGTCGGGACGGGACTGGAGTTAGGAGGGAAAGGGGTGGGGGGGGGGGGGGGAAGAGGGAGGGAAGGGGAGGGGGGGGTTGGGGTGACATAGTATGGGAGACAAGTGTACTGACTGTGTGGCCAGACACTTTGGTAGTGATTGCCCATGGGGTTCACTGTCGAGGACTTCATAATGCAGAGAGCATTATAAACAGTGGAGCCTGGAAAGGGGGGAGACTTCTCTCTGAGTTGGACCCAGAAAACAGAAGCAGGAATTTTCTTGAGGTTATTAACGACAGATAAATGGACGGGAAGCGTTTAGAGGGTTATGGGCCACATGCAGGCAAATAGGACTACCCCATGACGCCAACTTGGACGGCATGGCCAAGCTGGGCCGAAGGACCCGTTTCCGTGTTGTACAGCACCATGACTAAGGCCTATCCAGTGGGATTGACATGTTTTGTATTTTTCCTTTCTAAAGATTCAGTGTATTTTGGTGACTGTTGCATACTGCAGACCAGAAGTGCCTTCAATACACAGAGAGAAGGGATGGGCGGGCTAGGTGAGCAGGAGAGTGGGGTTGTTTGCAGTTGCAGAGGGAGGGGGCATGTGCGGTACAGTTCCCAGTCTCAGCTCCTGTTCTACTGAGCGTGTGGACGTGGACGGGTGGCTTGGTTGGCGGCGGTCCATGGTGTGGCGGAGCCGGCGTGCCTGCTGACTCCCATCCCCCCCCCCCACCCCCAATCCGGGGCCACGCTGGGAGAGAGCCCCCGAGCACCTGCCCCGGGGCGACTGGCACTGACCTGCTGGTGTTGCTGACATGAAGATGGTGCGAAGCCCCCGCGCCCGGTGCAATGGGCGGGGAGCTGGGGAGGGAAGGTCACACACATGGCCAGGAAGCAGAGGGGTGGGGGTTGGGAGGCGACAGACACGGCCAACAATGAGATGAGAAAGACAGAAACACTGACATGCAAAGGTGACCTACAATAGTGCATGATCTCTCGCGTTATGGCGGGTGATTGTCGCCTGCCCGCTGTTTCTGATGCTAAAGCCTTGGGATCGTTGCCCTTTGTGTTGGCATGGAGGGGGAGGAGGGTATTGTGCTGTTTGATCGCCCCCTGCTATACCAGGGTCATGGAGACACAGCGGCTTTTGAGACTGGTGGGCAATCACTACCAAAGTGTCTGCCTACACAGTCAGTAGACCTCTCCTACACTTGTCTCCTGTACAAAGTCACCCCAACCCCCTCCTCCCCCCACTCCCCTCCCCTCCCCCCTCCCCTCCCCTCCTCTCCCGTCTACTCCCCACCCCCAATCTTTCCCTCCCAACTCCAGTCCCGTCCCGACTCCCTGGGAAACTGAAGGGAGCGAAAATCAACTGCCACGGATACAAATAATGTCATACACAAGAAAGGGCAGATGCTGGTTGACAAAAAGTAAACACACAGTGTTGGAGTAACACAAAGGCACAGCAGAATTTTGGAAACGTCATCCCGTCACCCATTCCTTCTCTCCAGAGATGCTGCCTGTCCTGCTGAATGACCATACTGAGGGAATTCCCATGTATCTGAAGCAAAGAGAAACACTCTGGCACTGGACAGTGCGCATTTTCCCTTTGTAGGTCATATCAATAGACGCGGCTGCACTGAATTCTATCTTTAACTCAAAGCCGTAGGGTGGAGCTGTCTTCTTTAACGCTGTTGCTTCACCACCACCGCCTCCTTGCTGCACAACGGCAGTGAGTGCGGGGCCGAGATCCTGCCTAGTTCTTTTAATTCTGAAATTGAATAACTTTCAATACTGAATCAGAATATACTTACGCAAGACTATAAAAATAGGAAACCAGGATTATTAGATGAATTGTTTAATAAACACCCAAATACAGAAAAATTAATAGCGTATATATATATAATACTATTTTGGATATGGAAATCCCAACCGGAAATATATCGACACACATGGAAAAATGAAAATAGGTTTATCTATAACGAAGGAAACTTGGGAAGAAAGCCTACAATGTATACATCGTTGCTCATTAAATGCTAGACATATATTGATACAATTTAAGGTATTACACAGATTACATTATTCAAAAACGAAATTAAATAGAATTTATTCTAACATTTCTCCTATTTGTGATAAATGTCAGAACTTGGAAGCTAATTTAACGCATAGTTTTGTAACATGTATAAAACTTAATTATTATTGGACAGAAATCTTTAGAGTTATCTCTGAAGTTGTTAAAATTAACCTGGACCCAGATCCAAAATTAATAATATTAGGAGTTCCGGATTCAAATCTAATATTAACAATAAACCAAAGAAATTTCTTGGATTACTGTTTGATAATAGGGAAAAAATTTAATATTGAAATTTTGGAAGGGAACATTATCCCCCACAATTAAAATGTGGACAGTGGAAATGTTGGAGACGTTGCATTTGGAAAGAATCAGATTTGTCCTAATGGACAAATACGAACTCTTTGAACAGATATGGTCTCCATATACAGAATATTTGAAGCAGTAGCTGTTCTTGGCATCACAACTCAATGGGTACCCGGCAGGATTAGATGAAAATAACTCTCTGTTTTTCTTTTTGATTTGTATACATGTCTCTATTGATATCGTTATTTGAAATTGTGTTATTCACTATTAAGATGTATACTATAATCTCTCTTATTTTTAAATAGATATATTAATAGAATATTGACTTACGACATATTTGCCTGATTTCATATTGCCCGAGTCGAAGACCAGGGCAATATAGGGCAATATATATCTCCCGAAAGAGGACAGTCAACAATCAGACATCTAGAGGAAAATCTGATCTCATATGATATGAATGTATCTATACATTTTGCAATATGCATTGCAACATTGTAAAGAAGGGTACTAAAACCATTGCAACATTGTAAATAAGGGTACTAAAACAATGTAACATTTAATTTATGTAATTTATGTCATTCATTTATGTGACAATGTGAGGTCGAAGTTTTAAAACGGGAACCTCTTCTCGCAACCGGCAGCCCATTTTTTTTTTTTGAGAATAAATTTTATTTCCCACGCAGCGTTTCCCGGATGTGATATAAGGTTATATTCCCGCTGGTTAAACAGGTAAACTCCATAGGGGTTGGCTATATAAGAAAATGTTAAGTAAAAAGGAAGGAATATAATTGGGTAAAAACATACCTCAGATGGCTGATATGGGTAATAAAATACTTTATTTTAATTAAATACATATAACAAGAATGTATACTTTTTTTTCTAATAATCAAAATTATTAGATTAAAATCTATTCTTTTCTTTTTCTACTTTCTAAAAAAATAGAAGTTTATAAGAATTACTCGTAACATTTGTATACATTGAAATAAGTTGGTTGTGTATTTGAAAAGTTGTTATACCGTTGTTATGATGGATTACTTCTAATAAAAATATTATTACAACAGAATATACTTACTGTATGAGATGCTGTCCAGCTCCTCTCTTTACTACTTAAAACAGGCCTTCATTCACGGTTCGCTCAAGAGTAACTTGGGAGAGGAACTTGGTAACTCGGGAGAGGAACTTGGTACATCGCAGAAATGAGAAGTAAACGGCAAACTTAGACATAGACGTGGGAACCTGTTTAAACTCGTGAACATAAACTTGAAATCTCGTAGACAACCACGAGTGTGATTTTTTTCTTTCACTCTGGATCACTCGTGGGTGGACTTGCACCATGAGACGGGGCCATTACAAATCTCTGTGTGAAAAAAGCCCACAATTGCTCTGTTCTTACAGACTTTTACAATAACATTTTCTTCACCAAGTTGTTAAAACTCAACACTATATATTAACCTCCCCAATAAGTTTCAACCACACAGACAACCAAACATGCAAAGTTTTTGTGTGACTATGATGATAATTTACCGTGCCTTCTTCTTTTCCACGACTTGACAAGAGGACATTTCCTGTAATTAACTTCCAGGAGGACCAGAGTCAGTGTCCTGACGACAATGACTTAAACTCAAAGCAGCAACTCTATCCTCTCCATGCATCTCTTTGAAACTACAATAACTCTTTAGTGACTGGTTTGGCTCAGTTTTCTATCCCACATCCCCTCCATCACCGACACCATTTCCTTCTCACTTTGTAACGTCATCTGCCTCTACCTTGTACCAGCACGTCATCTCTGATTTTGTTCCTTTCCATCTCAAATATTCCAATAGCCACCTATTACCTCTCTTCTGTAAAAGTGATCTCTTTTAAAACTTCTCTGTCTAATCCAACTTTAATAATACTGGAGGATGACAATGATCGACGATCTCTCCAAATTTTTGTTTTCTTCTTGATGTACATAGAAACTGTCCATTTAAATGATTGATTGAAAGACACAGCATGAAAACAGGCTTCGGCCCACCGAGTCCATGCTGACCATTGATCATACTCACATTAGTTCTAGGTTATCTACTTGCGCATCCCCTTCCTACATACTCTACTCTGGCCAATTAATCTACAAATCCACATCTTTGGGATGTGGGAGGAAACCAGTGCACCTGGAGGAAACCCACATTGACACAGAATGAACATGCCAACTCCACAAAGACAGCACTGAGATCAGAATCAAACCCGGGGCTCTGGCACAGTGAGGCAGCTATCCTGCGGCGACGTTTATGTACAACATAAACTTCTATGGACTGTTTTGAAATGATACTCATTGGTTGCAAAATACTTTGGACGGTGGTATAATCGGCTAGTTATAGTGCTGATTCTATTTGCAAGTTATTCATTTCTTTGGACCATGAAAATAATTCCTGTGTTGATATGGGCTTACAAATTTTGATTACATGTACTCGTATAAATCTTATGGATTAAATTGTGTTGGTGTGGTGGGGTTTTGAGAAAGGAATTGATGTACGCCAAATAATGATGCTCTCCCTAAATACCTTTGCAAGTGAATGTGTTTGTAAAATCTACCCACTCGATTTAAGCTGTAGCCATGAAATTGATTGATTAAATGCAGAACGCCTCTGCCTCATTGCATCATTTACTCTCTTGGTTCTGCCATCAGATGGCACGATAACAAAAACACAGCAATGATGTCTACAGTACCTGGGGAGAAAATGTCACAGAAATTTTAAAGGCAAGCTTTGTCGTTAAAAAGGTCCGTACGCCTTCACTTTGAATTGATGTTCTGTCGCCTGTTTGTTTGTGACGTTATTGGATTCATTCAGTTGCCTTCGAACAAATTGTTGGTTATTTATGGAATTCTTCCAAAATGATAAGGCAGGTTCAAAATTGTTATCCTGCTCAGAAATTATCTCCTGATAGAAGAGGAGAGAACCAGAACAGCTAGAGTTAGAGAACATAACTTCTGGAGATAGATTTCTCTAATTTCATGTAACCCTAGCATTCCATCTCTCTCCATCCCTCTCCCACCCTAGTCATCCTGCTAGTTTCACTGTTCACCTCTTCCACAGCCAATAATGGACCATTGTGAGCTATACCTTTCCTGGGTCATTGGGTGCCAGCTCTGATTTGGTCTGTGCCTTTTCATACTAGTAAGCCCTTCCGCCCATGTTGTCTATGCTGACCAAATTGGCTACAAGGCTAGTCCCGTTTGCCTGCATTTGGCCCACGGCCCTCTAAACCCATCCTATCCCTGTATCAATGAGGACTTCACATCAAGAGTAGGGAGAGAAAGGCAAGTTATTTACTATTTATTTATTTTAGTGCTTTTAATGTTTATATTCATTTTCTTCTAATTTTTTTCACAAATTTTGCCTCAATTAGGGGGTATGACCTACGGGGAGGGGTTGGACAGATTTGGATTTATTTCTCTGAAATGCCAGAGGCTGTGAGAAGACGATGGAAATATATAAATTTATGAGAGGCACAGATGGGGTAGACAGTCAGAATCCCTTTCCCAGGATGAAAAAAAACCAAACACTAAAGGGATTAGTTTTAAGGTGAGAGAGGCAAAGTTTAAAGGAGATGTGCATGGCAACATTTTTACACAGAGGATGGTAACCATCTGGAGCGTGCAGCCAGGGTTGGTGGTTGAGGCAGATATGATAGTGGCGTTTAAAAAATTTTGGATATGAAGAGAATGGAGAGATATGGATTATATGCAGGTAGATGAGATGGTCTAGGCTTTATGTTCAGCACAGACATTGGGGGCCGAAGGGCCTGTTCTTGTGCGGTACAGTCTATGTTCTAAATATTTGCAACAATTCTAATACATTACTGCATAATGTTTCTGTGTTGCCTCTTACTGCCACTGACGAATGGCATTTACATGAGTGAGCAGGAACCTTCATGTCCCAGTGGTAGCCTCTGGGTATAACAGGGCCACACCAGCATTGAGAATAGAACAGTCCATTGTTCAAGTTCAAGTTCACATTTATTGTCACATGCTATATGTATGTTGTGATGAACAGAAGGCCTCAAAATATCTCCCAGTTAGTGGGACTCAAAATCAAGTGAATCTTATTTAAGCATGAGAAGACAGGAAGTGCTGGAGTTGCTCAGCATGTCAGGCAGCTTCTCAGGAGAATATCGATTTCCTTTCTTCCATCCCAGTCGTTTTACCAGATCCACAATGTTGTCGGCCCTGTTTTGCTCTGGCCTTTTCTCACCTCCAGTTCCTTCCTCTCTTCTTTCAGTCCGTAAAAGGGTCCTGACCTGAAACGTTACCTATGCTGTTTCTCCAGAGATGCTGCTTGACCTGCTGAGTTCCTCCAGCACTTTGTGTCTATCCACAGTTCTCCATTGTATCCCTCTTAAGATCACACCTTCTCTATCCAGCAGTGGGCTAGGCAGGCACCGCCCTGCCGATCATTTGTGGCCGGCCCTGGTTGGTCCTGGTCTTTGCTCGCCTTCAGCTCTTCACCCCCCCCCCCCCTTCCCGGAGCCACATACATAATGCAGAGATCAATTTAAAATAAATAAATGTTAGTGCAAATTGAGTAATAGTTTACTGCATTATATATCATTATGAGTTTGCATGATGTGGGCCTTGCTCATGTTTCCCCACAGCAAGTGTTCAGGTATCTGTCACGAAGACTTACTTACTTACATCACCCGGTGGGGTCACAACATCGGAGGCCTGGATCGCCTCAGCGCAGAGGAAGAGACAAAGACTTAAGATTTTGCCTTCCATCACAGTGAGGAGGTGCCTGGTGAACTCACTGTGGTGGATGTTAAATTTGTGTTTATTGTGTGTTTTGTTATTTTATTATATATATGACTGCAAGGCAAAGAAATTTCGTTCAGACCGAAAGGTCTGAATGACAATAAAGTTTCCATGATTCCATGATTCCATGAGTAACAGGAACATTAGATGTGAGTGAGGTCATTGCACCTCTTAACAGCAGCTCCATGATGATATAAACAATGACTCTCTCAGCCAGGGATTGGAAATTACTGCTGTGTAGTTGGAATAACAGGAAAAGGCTAATTGTATAAACAACTAATTAGGATCTTAAAGGAGCTGTTAAATTAATGACAGCTGATTGGGATCTAACAGTGCAGACCATGCAAATATAAACATTGAAATATTGAATGGTTTTGTTTCATTCCATTACTCATAACTTAATACAATAAAGAAATGAATCATGTGTTGGAGGGGACGGCTGCCTTTCTGAAGAAAATGTACAGGTGGCTTTGTCAGGTAGACTTCATCAGGCACGTGTCTACTCAGGCACTTGTCTGTTTGGAGTCCAGTATTGACCCAGATACTTGGCTTTTTGGCTCCAATATCTACTCAGATATTTGGATTTTTGGATTGTACATAGATACCAGGCTTTTCAGGGTCATTGGACAGCCATAAGCCAATTCAAGCCGAAGGGAGCATAGTAGATTCAATAATGGCATATGCCTACTTACATGTTTTCTATTGATCTAGATCCATAGAGGAAGGACCAACACATAGGTGGATTTTATAAAAGCTAGCCATTTCCTAAGTCCTACAGCAAAGCTTAGTGCTCTTGCCGCAGAAGAGCGCTAAGCGCTGTGCCATACTGCGACAGACATCTCACACAGAACTGCTTCTATTTACCTCCAAAAAGCACATAATATTAGAATTCTGGCCTAAATTTGATATACAAGTGTTCTTCACACTAGATTGCTGAGGAGCAGCAAGCCATTCAAGTCAATTGGAGGAATAGTTGCACAATAGAAGGGTACATTTATGATTACTTACTTTTGAGTTAATTTTAATGTATTTTCTTTTTAAGTAGTTCTGTTGTTTATTATTTAAAATAAATTTAAACAGTAATAAAATAAATGGTACAGGGTTTCACTGTGGCTCAGCGGTAGAGCTGCTGCCTTACAGCACCAGAGACCCGGGTTTGATACTGACTACAAGTGCTGTCGATACGGAGTTTGTACCTTATCCCAGTGACCACGTGGGTTTTCTCTGGGTGCTCTGGTTTCCTCCCACATTCCAAATTCCACGTTTATGGATTAATTAGCTTCTGTAAATTGTCCCTAGTGTCTCGCATAGAACTCGTGTGTGGGTGATCATTGGTCGGAACGGAATCGGTGGCCCAATCTCCAAACTAGACTAACATAGAACATAGAAGAGTACAGCACAGGATCAGGCCCTTTGGCCCACAACATCTGTGCTGAAACTGATGCCAAGTTAAACTGATCTCATATGCCTGCATATGATTCACGTCCCCATTCCTTGCACTTCCATGTACCTATCTTAAATCCTCTTAAATACTACTATTGTATCTGCCTGGGAAGATACAAGCCCTGAGACGTCCTGGGAAAGGTTCCAGACTCCCAACACTCTCTGTGTAAAAGTCTTGCTCCTCACACCTTAAAGCAATGCCCTCTAGTCCTTAACATTTCCACCTTGGGAGAAAGGTTTTGACTGTCTACCCTATCTATGCTTCTCATCATTATATATACTTCCATCAGGTCTCCCCTCAACCTTCAATGTTCCAAAGAAAACAATTCAAGTTTGTCCAACCTCTCCATATAGATAATATCCTCTAATATAGGCAGCATTCTGGTAAATTGTAAATTTAATCGTTTTGGGGTTTTCTTTTCGTATTCGTTCTTGAATATTTTTGATGTTTTGGCAGCTTTGACATCCAGAATACCTGATATGTGCTCTACCAGTCTGGCAAATTAATTAGTTTAGTTTAGTTTGGAGACATAGCACTGAAACAGACCTTTTGGCCCATCAAGTCCACGCAAACCAGCGATCCCCACACTCCAGCACTATTCTATACACACTAGGGACAATTTACATTGATACCAAATCAATTAACCTACAAACCTGTGCATCTTTGGAGTGTGGGAGGAAACCGGTGATCCTGGAGAAAACCCACGCAGGTCACGGAGGAAGAATGGACAAACTATGTCCAGACAAACGCCCATGGTCGGGATTGAAACCGGGTCTCTGGCACTGTAAGGCAGCAACTCTACCACTGACGCCGTTCTGTAGAAAGAACCTGCCACTTATAATAAAAATGACCTAGCACTATGCTGGGCTTCACGGATCCGCTGATTGTTGAGAACAAGTTAATGCCAGGGCATCTGCTCGGTCAGTGGGCTGAGTGGTGAGGTGATTAGCCTGCATGTGCAGTCAGCTGGGCCACAGAGGATTCTGGCTGTGCATTCAGCCCAGATAATGCAGATGTTAATTTACAAACAAAAGACACAAAATGTTGGACCAACCCAGCGAGCCAGCCATCATCTCCACACTCTTCTCGACATAGGGCGGCATGGTGGCACAGCGGTAGAAAAAAATTATAAATTGTCCTTCATGTGCAAGACAATGCTAGTGTATGGGGTGATCATGGTTAGCAATGGACTCGGTGGGCCGAAGGACCTGTTGCTGCACTGTATCCCTAATGTAAATCTCCGGTGAACAGGATTAGGTGACGTTTCAGGTCAGAACCCTTTTCTTCTTCTTGCGTATGGCGTGCACAGCCTAAAGTTGTAGGACAACTTGTTCTATTTGATCTTATTTGATTGTGCCCGCCAGGTTGATTGCATGTGTCGAAACAGGGCGGTTGAACACGTGAAGGTTGCAATTTCCCACCCCAGAACCCTTCTTCAGATTGATTATGGTGGTGGGGGGGGGGGGGGGGGGGGGGGGGGGGGGAAGCTGGAGCAGGATAAGCCCTGGCAAGTGTCACGTGATGCCAGAAATGATGAGACAAAAAGTATGAGCTATGGAAAGATAGATGGATATTATGAAGGAATATCGGTGGAAGGAGATATGGGGGAAGGGAGAAATGGGTGCCAATCCAGGTGGGGTGCAGGAAAAGAGGGATGGGAAAAAAAAAAAGAGAGGGCTCGTTAGTTGGTTAGTTATCTGAAATTGGAGAGTTCAGGAGTTGCTTGAGGCAGCTGTAAACTGATAATTGGTTAATGTTACTAATGTTCACACAGCTAACCTGGAATGATTTTAGCTTGAATGATTTGGACTGTAATGTCCTTCACAGAGTCTGTCAATGCATGCATTTTTAGGTCTATGTTCAGGTTTATAATTGTCATGTGTGCTGAGGTATTGTGAAAAGCGTAGTTTTTCATGCTATCCAAATCAGATCTGATAATGCTACACAGGGTTAAAGTATTGTGACGCAGTATGTGGCAGGCAGATGGTTTTTGATTCCCTGGCAAAGTCCAGCTCACTTAAACTGCTATTCTTGGGTCAGCTGTAGGTGGGAGTAACTTGCCACATATGCATGGGACCATGGATGTGTGATGGATGTGTTTTAGTGGTGATAAACCAGCTAAGCTTTCCACCTTAGCTCTTCTTCCAGAGAACAAAACTACAGGGATATTCCCAACAGGGAACCCATCTCAATCCCTTATCTCATAAAGTGGGAGTCCCATATAACTCTAGTAGGCTTCTTATCAATGTTTTTAACAAAACAGTTGGCCCAGCAAATGCATTTCGGTAAGTTAACGGATAGCAACAGTGGACATCTTTTTAATACTCGTGTGATAGAAACACAGAGTTAGGTGAAGCCGTAACAAGCTCATAAGATAATAAGTTCATAAGTCATAGGAGCAGAAGTCTACTCTGCAATTCAATCATGGCTGTTCTATCTTTCCCTCTCAACAACGGACAATTGTTTATGTCACAATGGCCTGGTTTAAATAAGCTTGCTCATTTTTGATGATGAGCACAACTAACCGCAAGGGAATCTGAGTGGGTGAATGTTTTCCCTTCTGCATCTCTACCTGTGTGGGAAGAGCATGGGGTACCTGCAAACTGGACTGGACTAGACAAATGAATGTTGGCACTACCATGACCATCGCAGCCTGCCTGCGGTGCAGTGTTAACACCTAATCATTGCAGATGTGCAGTTTACCTCAGGAATCTATCTAATTATTTCAGGGAAATAATTCAATATCATTAAAGTCAATGTGCTATTTAGGATAATGTTTTAATTTCCTGAGAGTGCAGTGTAGCTCAAGAGCAATTCAGCTGCAGGCATTGGATTTGAAAGATGTCCTAATGAGCTAAAATCTGTAAACAGAATACAGCAGCAGCAAAGCAGCTATATAACGAGAGGCAATGAGATGCTTATGAGCTGCACAGCACCAGATGCGAGTGAATTAACAGCGAGTCTGCAGTCAAGGCAGTGCTTGCATTTAAACTTTGACACACACGTTCTGAATGACTGAAAGATACAGCATGGAAACAAGCCCTTCGGTCCACTGAGTCCACACTGACCACCGATCACCTACACACACACGCACACACATTCTCCACAGTAACGATAAACGTTTATCCACCGAAAGCCCTGGATCTGTATAAGGAGACGACTGCCTGGCAATGCCCAGTTGCTGAGACAGTGCCAGCAATTAATACCCGCATTTAGCAATGTTTATAACCTCCGAAATTATGTCGATGAATTACATGGAACTTCGTAAAAACAGTAATCTGAATGAGTATAAAGAGCGGCCAAGACGACAGAAGTGAGAATTTGCTCTTTGGCACAGAGGATCGATGAAGAGATAATTAAAGGAATGCAAATAGTTTTAATTAAGTATCACCAAAAAAAAAATCCCAAGGCTCATTATTGAAATCTCACGGGTTTTGACATTTGCACTTTCCTGTAAATGTTACGGTATCATTTAGTATAGACCAGGGTGTTCAGAGGATTAGGCAGTGCAAGGAAGCACAGATTTGGTTCCAGTCTTCCCTGCTGTTTTGATGAAAATGGTGGCAGGTGTGTCGTGCTTAATCCCTGCCTCCCATTCCTTGGACGCCCGCCAGTCTGAATTAGTCAGCTCTTGCAGCTGCCCAGTCTTTTCAGAAGTCCTGGACACTGCAAGGTAAGGCCATGTCATCTATGGGGAGAGACGGTACAACTGCATTATCTATAATCCCAGCTAATTCCTCTACTGTAACACGATATTAACAGGGCAGCAGTTGCCTCAGTTTCCTATTAAACAAACAGCTGATTTGGAAACTAATGTAACTTATTTTTGCCCAGCAGACATCTGCGCTATCATTTACAGTCACTCCAGACTTAATTACCTTTTATTATCCCGGGATAGGTAAATAATGGAATTTGTGGAATCTGTTAATTTGTTATGGATTCCATTGTGGTTTTGAAAATGCCTTTTTTATGGGAAAGAATTTTTTAGCAATAAAGACTAGCGCAAAACCTACTCCCTAAGATTATAGCGTTTTTGAAGTCACGTGAAAAGCCGACTGCTTTTCTTTATTTAAACATTTGTTTCTCTGTATTTGATTCGATGTGATCAAGGTTTGGAGAAAACAAACAGCAGTGAGGATAAGTATTCCTCTCCAGTTAAACAACAGTTTAAGAACGAGGTTGAGGGAATGAATTCCATTGGTACTCTAATGTTACCACAACTGGGCTGAAGTTTTGAGGTTAGGATTGAGACGCAGGGTTGGGGGTGGGGTGTGATGATCTATCTGAGGTAAAGTTTGGCTCAATCTACACACCTTCCAATTTCTCTGTGTAGGAAGGAACTGCAGATGCTGGTGTAAACTGAAGATAGACACAAAAGGCTGGAGTAACTCAACGGGACAGGCAGCATCTCTGGAGAGAAGGAATGGGTGAAGTTTCCGGTCGAGACCCTTCTTCAATTTCTATGAATGGTTCACCGAACCTCTGGATTAATGCTCCATTCCAGGCAAGTTGATTGATTGATTGATAAAAGTCATTGAAAGATACAGCACGGAAACAGGCCTTTTTGGTCCAGAGAGTCCACTCTTACCATCAATCACTTGCTCGTACTAGCTGTAAGTTATTCCACTCTCTCAACCACTCCAAACACTCTGGAGGCAATTTACAGAGGCCAATTAATCTGCAAATCTGCACATTTTTGGGATGTGGGAGGAAATTGGAGCAGCCGGAAGAAAAGCAAGTGATCACAGGGAGAACATGCAAACTCCACACAGACAGCATCCGAGGTCAGAATTAAATCCGGGTCTCTAGTGCTGTGGGGCAGCAGTTCTATCTGCTGCACCACCTTGCTGCCCAGATGTTAAGTACGAATACTTGGCCAAACACTACCACGAGGAACAAAACTGTCCTAAAGAAAATATACAATTTCTACAGCAGGGATCGGCAACCTTGTTCTGAAGATAGACACAAAAGGCTAGAGTGACTCAGCGGGACAGGCAGCATCGCTGGGGAGAAGAAATGGGTGATGTTTCAGGTCGAGACCCTTCCTCAGACTGGTCCTTACCCTTACAACGTCTCATTTGACTCATAAATATCATTGGTTTAAACCAGCATCTGCAGTTCCTTCATGCACATTTAGAGTATTGTGATCAGTTTTGGTCAACATGTTATAGGAAATATGTTGTCAAGCTGAAAAAGGTGCAGAGAAGATTTATGAAGATGTTGCCAGGACTTGAGTGCCTGAGCTATGGAGAGAGGTTGAGCAGGCTCAGACTTTATTTCCTTGTAGCGCAGGAGGATAAGGGGTGATCTTGTAGAGGTGTACAAATCATGAGAGCAATAGATCAGGTATATGCACAGAGTATTTTGCCCAGAGTAGGGGAATCTCTAACCCATCTCACCCTGGCCACAAACTCTTTGAAGCACTTCCCTCTGGAAGGCGACTCCGGACTGTCAAAGCCACCACAGCCAGACATAAAAACAGTTTTTTTCCCATGAACAGTAGCTCTACATAACCAAAAGTCTGTAGCCTCCTATTGCTCTGGTATTTTATTTCATCCACATGGTTAAACTATAATATTTTATTATTAATGTTTAGTGATTTAAGTGTCATTCTTAATTTTTACTGGATGTCATGTTGTTACTTGCGAGCGGAGCATCAAGGCAAATTCCTTGTATGTGCACATACTTGGCCAATAAACTTATTAATTAATTAATTCATTCATTCAGAGGACATAGGTCTACGATGAGAGGGGAAAGATTTAATGAGAATCTAAAGGGTAACTTTTTTACACTAAGGCTGGTGGGTGTATGGAACGAGCTGCTGGAGGAGGTAGTTGAGGCAGGTACTTTCGCAATGTTTAAGAAACATTTAGATGGGTACATGGAGAAGATAGGTTTAGAGAGATGGGCCAATTGCAGGCAGATGGGACTAGTGTAGATGGAGCATGTTGGTCAGCATGGGCAGATTGGGCCAAAGGGCCTGTTTCCACACTGTGTGATTCCATGATTCATTGACAATTGTAGCAAGAGCTAGACACTACATGTCTTTTTGAACAATGCTCTGAATATTATGTCCACTTCTGAGGTGCGGGATGAAAGTAACCCAACATTTCTTACTGGTATGATTGCATTGTTGATGCAAATCAACAATTTACAAATGTAACGCACTTGTGCAGATTGCAGCAGCCATCTTCTTCCCATTACACTGTCCCATACTCATTTATTTTGTATGACAAGAATAGAAAATCTCAAAGACATAAGGAAGGAACTGCAGATGCTGGAATCATGAGCCAAATACAAAGTGCTGGAGGAACTCAGCAAGTCAACCAGCATCGGGCAGTCTGAAGTCACATTCTTCAGCATTGTGAGGAGATATCATGAGGTTAATTTTAAAAAGACTAGGTAACTGTAGGATAGTGACGCACAAATTCAACCAGTGAAAAGGAAATTTAAAAATTAGTGTCAGGATGCCCTATGCACTAAGTGTTAAACATATGAAATAAAATTTGGAGAACATTTGTGGTGATATAGTCTTTTAGTTCAGTTTAGTTTAGAGATACAACACGGAAACAGGCTTTTCGGCCCACCGAGTCCAAACTGAGCAGCGATCCCCGCACATTAACACCATCTACACACACCAGGGACAATTTTACATTTATTCAAGCCAATTTACCTACAAACCTGCACATCTTTGGAGTGTGAGAGGAAACCGGAAACCTGGAGAAAACCCACACGGTCACGGGAAGAACGTACGAACTCCGTACAGACAGCACCCGTAGTCAGGATTGAACCCAGGTCTTCGGCGCTGCAAGTGCTGAAAGGCAGCAGCTCTACCGCTGTGCCACCGTGCTATTGAATGATTAAGAGGTAAAGCAGGGAAAAGGCCCGTGCCACCCACAGAGTTCAGTCTGACTATCAAGCTTCCATTTTTGTACCAATCCTACCCTTACCCATTTACTTTTCCTCACATTCCCATTAACTCTCCCAACCCCGGATCCAACCACTGATCCACATACTCAAAAGGCAATTTACAGTGGCCAAATAAATCTGGGAACATATACGTAGAACATAGAATATAGATCAATACGGCACAGTAATGAGCGTTTTGGCACACAATGTCCGTTGCGAACATGATACCAAGACCAACACATAACTGTCTGCACATAATCCATACCCCTGCATTCCCTGCATATCCAGGTGCCTATCCAAATGTCCCTTAAATATCACTATTATATCGGCCTCAATCATCACCCCCAACAGTGCATTCCAGGCACACACCACATGTCTCCTTTAAACTTTGCCCCTCTCATCTTAAAACTATGCCCTCTAGTCTGTGATATTTTACACCTAGGTAAAAGGTACTGACTGTCTACCCTATCTATGCCTTTCATAATTTTATATATTTCAATCAAACCTCTGGCATTTCAGAGAAAGGAATCCAAGTCTGACCAACTTCTCCTTGTAGCTAATGCCCTCTAATCAAAGCCTGACTTCGTGAGTGACTTCGTGAAGACCCCGCCAGCACGCATGCATGACATATCGTCGACCGCATGCGGAGTGACAGGCAGGGAGGATGGTCGCTCCTCCACCAGAACGGACTTGCAGGTAAGGTAAACTAACCTGCGGTCGGTTTTTCTTCCAGGGACTCTGTGACAGAGTACTCCATGGGCCGCTTCGAGACTGACTGCGTGACGCGGGAAGTCAGCGGCGGCAGGAACAGACCTGAGTCGGGCAAGCCCGTTGACCCAGGAGGGTCCGGGCTCGGAGACTGCCAATCGCGGGTAGCGAAGGCAGAGCAGGAGCTCCAACTCGGCGCTGCAGGCCGCAGGTATGCCGTGGACTGACGGCTTCAGTCCCGTGTAACCGGGACTGGCTGTAAGCCCGCGCGGATGTCGGGTTTACCGCCAGAGATATCTGAAGAGGAACTACTGGAAGTAGTGTCAGAATTCGCCCAAGCAGCAATCAGGGCAACCTCTTCAGCCCAAACTAGCGGCCAGCATCAATAACTTAACCACACCACTTGCAGGAACAGGTGCTCACGGAGGCTACAAACAAATACAAAGCCCCGGGTAATTGTGTGTCGCTCAATGTTCCGACCGTCAACACACCCATCTGGGGTAACATCAGTCCCGGGTTCAGGGCCCAGGAATTAAAAATACAGAAAATCCTGACATTGTTGACCTCAGGCATTACTGCCTTTGCCAGGTCCATAGACAGGACGGACATGACGGAGGAGCAGCAGGATGCACTAGCGTTGCTGTGCAATACACATTATGAAATAAACTGCTTTTGCAAGAGCTCCATCCGCCCAACTCACAACCCAAAATTCGTGGGTTTGTGCAAAGCCTCTACTACGCCGCCACCGAGACAGCTGTTCAGTGAAGACCTGCCAAATGAGGTAAAAGACCTGGACGAGGAGGCAAAAGCGGTTGGGTTGATGAAACCACAAATCCTCGAGCAGGCCACCGGCATATCGCAGACAACATCCTTACGCTACGTCTAACAGGCCTCGGGTTCAACCCGACAGGGCAATCAGAACCTATCCACTGGTCGCACCCTATCAACAAAAGCCTTTTTTAGGACCCGGCCCACAGCGACCAGCGTGGAAGATGCGCCAACCCCACATCCCAGCAACACAACAAACCAAAAAAGCCCAGAACATCAAGGCCCGCCAGTAACCATGGAGGTAAGGGGGTCTGGTTCTCTTGGGAGTGCTGCATGTATAACCTCACAAGTAGGAGGGAGGTTGCATACATTCTGGGATGCATGGGATTCTGATTGTCACTATCCCAGGGAACAAAGCAAAAGGCAAAAATTGAGCTACAATGGTGGATTAGCAATGTTTGTGATTGTTTTAATCCCATCATTATATCAAACCCATCAGTTGTGTTACAAACCGACGCAAGCGCCCAGGGCTCGGGAGCTACCGACACTGCTTCCAGTTGTGGCGGCAGATGGGATTTGCACGAGTCTACTCTTCTTCAATCACAAGGTATAAACTATTTGAAAATGCTGGGAGCATGTCACGGGCTACGGTCTTCAAAATAAATAATACCACTGAGGTGGCGTATTTAAACCGCATGGGTGGTATCAAGTCAATATCTTGAGATGAATTGGCAAATTTAATTTGGCTCTGGTGTATTGAAAGAAATATTTGGATATCAGCTACGTACCTTCCGGGTAAGCTCAATACAATGGCGGACACCAGGTCACGAGTATTTAATAACGACATCGAGTGGATGTTGAACCCCCAAATATTTGCTAAAATTATAGCCAAAGATGGAACACCAGATAGCGACCTTTTTGCGTTCAGGTTGAACCATCAGATACCAACATATGTCTCTTGGGAACCAGATCCTGGGGCAGTGGCGATGGATGCGTTCTCGCTACATTGGCTAAAATGGGTTTTCTATGCTTTTCCCCCATTCTGCCTCATTAGTCGTGTATTGCAGAAAATTAATCTAGATTCTGCAACAGGTATACTGATAATACTCGACTGGCCCACACAACCATGGTACCCGATGATCCTCAACATGATAAAAGAACCATGAGCACAGGTTACCAAATACCCGAATTTGGTGACCAATCCCATAACAGGGGAAAATCATCCGTGCCATGGTCATCTGAACCTGTTGGCTTGCAGGTTCTGAAGAGGCCACTACTGGAATTCGAGCTGTCATCAAAAACCATGGACATCATAACAGCATTGTGCAGAGAGTCCACAATGAAGCACTACCTCACCCACATAAGGAAATGGGAGGCCTTCTGTAGTTGGTCCAAGACCACCTACAACTCTGCTACGATCTCCAATGTGCTGGAATTCCTCGCGGGCCTTCATTATGATGAGGCCCTCAGTTACAGTGCCATAAACAGTGCCAGGAGTGCACTGTCATCCTATCTCAACATTGGAGTGGGATCTCACCAGCTGGTATCCAAACTATGAGGGGTGTATTCAATTCCAACCCTCCCCAAGCACGATATAATATTACCTGGGATATAGGGGTGGTGTTGACCCTACTCAGGAGCTGGCCGCCTATGGCGGATTTATCACTGCACTAACTCACCTTCAAAGTGGAGATGTTAATGGCACTGACCACAGCACAACGGGTCCAGACTCTACAGAAACTAAAACTGGATAGAATGGTCTCGACCCCCAATAAAGTGACTTCCTTTATAGATGAGTTGCTTAAACAACACAGACCTGGGACTACAGGACTGAAAATGGAATTCCTAGCATATCCCATTGATGTAAGACTCTGTATAGCCACCTATATCCAACATTATATCAACGTCACACACACCATCAGGAATATGGAGACGGGTCTGTTTATCAGCCATGAAAACCCACATCACAGGGTGACGGTGCAGACTATCTCCAGGTGGCTCAGGGTGGTATTCGGTGCAGCAGGTAAGACACTAACATTTTTAAATCTCAATCTACCAGGGCTGCATCCACATCAGTGGCGAGGACCATGGAGGTACCCATGGATCATGTCCTCGCAATAGCGGGCTGGGCCAGTGAAACTACATTTCAGCGTTTTTATAACAAACCTGTGGCCGCTCCCACAACGTTTGCGGAGTCAGTTTTAAGTGCTGTTCCCTAAACGTTTGTCCCCGAGTTCAGGGGTTTATTGTTTGTATTAACAAATATGTTATTATTTTTCAGCTTGTTCAAGTCTGAAATACGTTAACATACATCCTCCATCAGTATTTACGGCAGTGTGTGAGCGTGGACATGGTCCAGGGCATGGAATCACAGAGCTTTGAAGTCTTCATGAAGTCACTCACGTGACTCCGAAGTAAAATAGTAAGATTAAATGAGAACTTACCAGTTTGGAGTTTGATCTTCATTTTAGGAGGAGTTGCGATGAGGGATTTCGTGCCCTCCGCTCCCAACCCTCTACTATAAGGTCAACTGGTATATAGAGTCTCTTGAATCTTACTATCTTCAGTCATTGTTGTTATCTGTGATTCCACACCGCTGCTTTGAGGAATGTCGCGCATGCGTGCTGGCGGGGTCTTCACGAAATCCCTCATCGCAACTCCATAAAATAAAGATCAAACTTCAAACTGGAAAGTTCTCATTTAATCTTACTATTTTGGTGAACTTCCTCTACACCCTTTCCAAAGCCTCTGCATCCTTCCTATATTGGGGCCACCAAAAACTCCACACAATACTCCAACTGTGGGTTCAATCCACATTCATAGAGTGATACAGTGTGGAAACAGGCCCTTTGGCCCAACTTGCCCACATCAACCAACATGTCCCATCTCCATTAGTCCCACCTGCCTGTGCTTGGTCCATATGCCTCTAAACCTGTCCTATCCATGTACCTGTCTAAATGTTTCTTAAATATTGCATAGAACCTGCCTCAACCACATCCTCCGGCAGCTAATTTCATACACTCACCACCCTTTGTGTGAAAATTACCCCTCAGGTTCCTATTAAATCTTTCCCTCATCATCTTAAACCTATGTCCTCTGGTTCTCAATTCCCCTCCTCTGGGCAAGAGACCCTGTGCATCTGATCTATTCCTCTCATGATTTTGTACACCTCTAATAGATCACTCTGCATTCTCCCGTACTTCAAGAAATAGCCTACTCAACTTCTCCCTAGACCTCAGGCCCTCAAGTCCTGGCAACATCCTCGTAAATCTTCTCTGCACCCTTCCCAGCTTGACAACATCCTGACTATAACATGGTGCCCAGAACTGAACACAATACTCCAAATGCGGACTCACCAATGTCATATCTGCAAAATGACCTCCCAACTTCTATACTCAATACAACAAATAGTCCTCCGTCATTTTCGGCACCTCCAATGTGACCCCACCACTCGCCACATCTTCCCATCTCCCCTCCATCTGCTTTCCGCAAAGACCGCTCCCTCCGTAACTCCCTGGTCAATTCTTCCCTTCCCTCCCGCACCACCCCCTCCCCGGGCACTTTCCCTTGCAACCGCAAGAGGTGCTACACCTGTCGCTTTGTTTTACCTCCCTCCTCGACTCCATTCAAGGACCCAAGCAGTCGTTCCAGGTGCGACAGAGGTTCACCTGCATCTCATCCAACCTCATCTATTGCATCCGCTGCTCTTGATGTCAGCTGTTCCTTCTTAAACTCTATACTCAATACGCTGACTGATGAAGGTCAATATGCCAAAAGCCTTTTTCACCATCCTATCCACCTGTGATGCCGCTTGCAATGAACTAAGTATCTGCACTCCTAGATCCCTCTGCTCTGCAACACTCCCCAGAGCCCTACAATGGTACACTGTAATTCACTGTATAAAATGTGGATTAAACCCAGGTTGCTGGAACTGGGGGGCCACAACTGAACTGGATGCACCACTGTGCCTCTCTGTTTCCTGAATAGTAAAATTATCAGTGCCTAAAAAAGAGAAAGATATAATTATTTCAGGTGGAACTATCAATTAGAATACAGGAAACCATAACTTTAATTAGACTTTAGACGTTAGTCTTTGGAGAAACAATGCGGAAACAGGCCCTTCGACCCAACAAGTCCGCACCAACCAGCGATCACCCCGTACACTTACACTGTCCTACACACTAGGGACAATTTACAAATTTATCAAACTTACAAACTCGTAAGTCAATAGACAATTGGTGCAGGAGTAGGCCATTCAGCCCTTCGAGGCAACACCGCCATTCAATGCGATCATCCGTTCCTGCCTTCTCCCCATATCCCCTGACTCCACTATCTTTAAGAGCCCTATCAAGCTCGCTCTTGAAAGTATGCAGAGAACTGGCCTCCTCCACCACCTGAGGCAGAGAATTCCACAGACTCACAACTCTCTGTGTGAAAAAGTGTTTCCTCATCACCGTCTAAATGTCTTATCCCTTATTCTTAAACTGTGGCCACTGGTTTTGGACTCCCCCAACATCGGGAAATTCCTGCCTCTAACGTGTCCAAACCCTTAATAATCTTATATTTCAATAAGATCCCCTTTGATCCTTCTAAATTCCAGAGTATACAAGCCCAGCCGCTCCATTCTCTCAGCATATGACAGTCCTGCCATCCCAGAAATTAACCTTGTAAACCTACGCTGCACTCTGTCAATAACAGGACTGTCCTTCCTCAAATTAGGGGACCAAAACTGCACACAATAATCCAGGTGTGGTCTCACTAGGGCCCTATACAACTGCAGAAGGACCTCTTTGCCCCTATATTCAACTCTTCTTGTTATGAAGGCCAACATGCCATTCGCTTTCTTCACTGCCTGCTGTACCTGCATGCTTACTTTCATTGACTGATGAACAAGGACCCCCAGATCCCGTAGTACTTCCCCTTTTCCCAATTTGACACCATTTAGATAATAATCTGCCTTCCTGTTTTTGCTACCAAAGTGGATAACCTCACATTTATTCACATTAAACTGCATCTGCCATGCATCTGCCCCCTCACCCAACCTGCCCAAGTCACCCTGCATTCTCATAGCATCCTCCTCACAGTTCACACTGCCACCCAACTTTGTGTCATCTCCAAATTTGCTATTGTTACTTTGAATCTCTTCATCTAAATCATTGATGTATATTGTAAATAGCTGCGGTCCCAGCACCAAGTTTTGATGTACCCCACTAGTCACTGCCTGCCATTCTGAAAGGCACCCGTTAATCCCTACACTTTGTTTCCTGTCTGCGAACCAATTTTCTATCCATGTCAGCACTCTACCCCCAATATCATGTGCCCTAATTTTGCCCACTAATCTCCTTTGTGGGACCTTATCAAATGCTTTCAGACAGTCCAGGTACACTACACCCGTGTCCATTTTCCTAGTTACATCCTCAAAAAATTCCAGAGGAGTAGTCAAGCATGATTTCCCCTTCGTAAATCCAAGCTGACTCGGACCGATCCTGTTACTGCTATCCAAATTTGCCACTATTTCATCTTTTATGATTGACTCTAGCATCTTTCCCACCACCGATGTCAGGCTAACTGGTCTATAATTCCCTGTTTTCTCACTCCCGCCTTTCTTAAAAAGTGGGATAACATTCGCTACCATCCAACCCACATGGAACTGATCCTGATTTTATAGAACATTGGAAAATGAACACCAATGCGTCCATGATTTCTAGAACCACTTCCTTAAGTATCCTTGGATACAGACCATCACACCCTGGGGATTTATCAACCTTCAGTCCAATCAGTCTACCCAACACCATTTCCTGCCTAATGTGGATTTTCTTCAGTTCCTCCGCCACCCCGATCCTCTGGCCACTAGTATATCAGGAACATTGTTTGTGTCCTCCTTAGTGAAGACGGATCCAAAGTACCGGTTCAACTCATCTGCCATTTCCTTGTTCCCCATAATAAATTCACCGTTTTCATTCTTCAAGGGTCCAACTTTGGACTTAACTAATTTGTTCCTCTTCACATACCTAAAGAAGCTTTTACTATCCTCCTTTATAAGTTGTTGGAATATGGTAGGAAACTGGAGAACCTGGAGAAAACCCACACAGTTACAGGAAGAACGTACAAACTCTGTGCAGACAGCACCCTTTGGCAGGATCGAACCCAGATCTCTGGCACTGTTAGGCAGCAGCTGTACCCCTGCGCCACTGTGCTGCCCTGTAATCTGTCTTTTTCTTAAGAATCAGTCCAATTTTTTATATATATATATATAACATATATATATACATATAATATATATCCAACATGTATTTCCAGCAATCTCTGGTTCCAATGAAGGTACAAGTGTTTTTCCACTTATGTTGTGCAAATAATTGAAGCTATATGACACATATGTTACATTAGGAAACTTAAATCTGCATGCTCAAAACATAGCCACGATACAATTAACAATTGTCAAAGTAATTCATTGCACATTGAAGTTGAGGTTGAAGTACAAAACTACATGCTTTGAAGGTTTTCGTTTCTTTTCATGCCCATTTTTCCTAATTACATGTCATCAGTGCATTTGTTTGAGAAACACGATTAATTTAGATTTTTTTGTGTGTGGGTGCACATGTGCATGTGTTTGTGACTTTTGGATACCAACACCTAACCAAGTTGTCTTGTTCATCTTAAGTTTGATTGATTTAAGCATCTCAGAGATAATTCTCCCATCCTTCACGACATTTTGTGCAGTTCACTGTGTGCATTTATATCATGTTGCTGACACTCACATTTTGCTCCTCTAAAGGAAGTCTGCTAATTCTCAAGTTTAGCTCCCCATCCTCAGTCTGTTCATCTGCTGTAATCCACCAAGCTGGTGGTCCACTCAATCAATATGTTCATGTCTCAGAGTGTGTGGATGCCTAATTCAATGCGGCATCTAGTCATGCTTACGTCTCACAGAGTTGTGATGTATGTGGTTATATTATCAAGTATTAGTTAGTTAGTTTAGTTTATTGTCGTGTATCGAGGTGCAGTGAATAGGTTTTTGTTGGGTGCTACTATAGGAAAGACTATACATGGTTACAATCAAGCCATCAACAGTGTACAGATACAAGAGAGAGGGAATACAGCTTAGAGCAAGATAAAGTTCAGTAAAGTCTGGTTAAAGAGTCTGAGGGTCTCCAATGAGCTAGATGGTAGCTCAGAACCACTCTCTAGTTGTTGATAAGATGATACAGTTGCCTGTAGAAGCTGGGAAGAAACTGTCCCTGAAATTTAGATGTGTGTGTTTTCACACTTTTAAACCCTTTGCCCTATTGGAGTAGAGGGGGTGAGGCTCATACTTGAATATGCAGGTGGTCTTGCCGAGACAGCGTGAAGTGTAGATGGAGTCAATGGAAGGGAGGTTGGTTTGTGTGATGGTCTGGGCTGCGTCCACAATTTTCTGCAATTTCATGCGGTCTTGGATGGAGCTGTTTCCAAACCATGCTGTGATGCATCCCCAATAAAATGCATTCCTCAGCGCACCTCTGGAAGTTGGTGAGAGTTGTTGGGGATATATCGAGCTTCCTAAGCCATCTCAGGAAGTAGCGCCATATGTGTGCATTCTTGGCCAATGCTTCGACATGGCTGGTCTGGGGCAGGTTGCTGATGATATTTACTCCATGGAATTTGAAGCTTTGATAATATCAAGTGCTTTGTCAAATATACTCGAGATTTCATGGTTGACATCATGTGTAAAAATGTTCTGATGTTCTGACTTTTAATATAGCTTATTCCTCAAATGGCTCCCCACTCCCCCCTCCCCCTTTATATCTTCCTCTGGCTTCACATTTCATACCTCTTTTATCATTAACTTATCTCGCACTTAATGTCTTTTCATCTCTACCCCTTGTGCACCCATCTGCCAATCATGCCCCTCTCACCTGTATCCACCTATCACTTGCCAAGCTTTGTCCCGCCCTCAGCTCTCTTCCAGCCATCCCCCCCCAACCAGGATCAATCTGAAGAATGGTCCCGATCTGAAACATCGCCTATCCATGTCTCCAGAGATGCTGCCTGACCTGCTGAATTATTCCAGCACTTTGTGTCTGATAATATTCCCTACATTTTGAATTTTCTTGTCGTCAGAGAGTGATATAGCATGAAAACATGTTCTTTGCCCCATGGTACCTATGTCGATCATCGTACCATTTACCAGCTACCCTGAACCTTCTATCGCATTTCAGCTGCTGATCTAAATATGCCTCTCCATTACGCTCTATGGCTGTGCATTATAGATTTCCACCAGTAACTGGGTAAAAATATTCTTCCTCGAAACCCTTGTCCCTAATGTGTAGGATAGGAGAGAACTAGTGTGTGGGTGACCACTGGTCAGCGTGGGCTCGGTGGGCCGCAGGGCCCGTTTCCACGCTGTATCTCTAAAACTAAAAAAAAACAAAAACAAAAAGATTCCGATTCCCCCTCAATCTTCTCTACTCCAAAGAAAACAAAATGATTTACCCAGTTTCCCCTCATGGTTGAAACACCATCGTAAGAAGGCTCCAGATGAATCACCTCTGGAAACACTTCATTGCAATCACTTCTTGCTTTCATGTGGTGACCAGAACTGTGCACACAAAGTTTAAATCATTTTTGTATTGAAGAGAGGACATAAACATTGAGGCTCTCAAATTCAATATTGTTTTGAGCTCATACCTTCCTCTTACGTTTAGTTTAGTTTAAAGATAGAGAGCAGAAACAGGCCCTTCCATCCACTGAGTCTGCGCCAACCATCGCTCCCCATACACGAGCACTATCCTACACGCTAGGGACAATCTACAATTTATGGAAGCTAGTTAACTTACAGACCTGTGCGTCTTTGGAGTGGGGGAGGAAACCGGAGCACCCGGAAAAAAATCCACGCAATCACGGGGGTGAACGCACAGACTCCATACAGACAGCACAGGCAGTCAGGATTGAACCTGGGACTCTGAGGCTGTAAGGTAGAAACTCGACCACTATGCCACCGTGCCACCAACAAATCGATAAAGGAACACACCAGTTTACTCAAGTGTGGCTTAGAATGTAGGAAATCTGTTTAGACCAAATATTGATGGCTTCATCACCTGTAACCTTTTTGCAAAAAAATGAGCATCATCAAGATGAAACAGCTTTCACAATGAGTGCTGCCTCTGTATTCAAAGGTTTTAGTTCAGCTTGCTTAAACTGGTATCCAATTGCTGTTTTTGTCGAATACTGATGTTCACCTCGTACTCCCCACTGACTATTACAGCACCGCTTTGAGTGGCACATCTATAAACATCGGAATGACCAGAAGAAGCTTCCACATGCTTATGAAATGTTTACCTTGCTTGAATGATTCCTCTGTTAAAAACTCACTAATTGACACCTGAAAACTTGACCCCAATAAATTAAAGTCTCAAAGCGTTTAGAACTCAGGGCACAAAAAGACAATACAGAGCTTCAGAACAGATTGGCTGCATCGAGTGTCAGCGTTCAATCGCATTCCTCACCACATTCCATGCAAAATTGTGCCAATTTTGACTTATTTTTTCAACTATTTGAACAAACCTACTTGCATATAATTGAGCACATAATCTGCTTTGAACAAATACAATCAGAACTGTCTCTAAAGAGATATACATATTAAATTAAAATATTCAAGTAAATATGCATTAAAATTCAGCAGCAACTTATTTTATTATGTTTTCAGGTACCAAAAATCATTCAAATTACTTTTGTTCATGTGTTAATTATTTTCCTTTTTAGAGAAAATACCTTTGGGTACAAAAAGGTTTAGAAGAATATGGGCCAAATGTGGGAGGTTGGGACTAACATAGATGGGGCATCTTGGGGAGCATGGGTAAGTTGGGCTGAAGGGCCTGTTTCCTTGCTGCATGACTCTGTGACTCAATGTTCTTATATATACACGAATGCAATCACATCCTGTACAGACTCGGGATTTATATGTCTTTATAGGCACCATTAAGTAGGAGCTAATTATTCTGAAAACCACATATGTTTAAACTTAGTCTACTTTACAGGATCTTGTTAGTGTTGTGACTCCAGATTGTGGACATATGACCTGCTGTTGATTCTGCCCATCACCTGCATGGCTCTGCCTGATGGAGAAAAAACCTCACAGTTTTTTGACCAAACTTCTTGTTTCTTAACACACTTCATCTCTTCTGCAAGATATCTTTCAGTAAGCTGGTTCTGAGCGATAAGCCAGTGGCATTTTTCGCAGCCAGTCCTTAATCAGGAATTATCATAAGAAAGTGCAGGCATCCATCAACCTTTTAGCACAGTGATTTATGTTCAAAGTTAGGATTATTTATTCAGCTGAAAATCCCTTCAAACAACAAACTGGATAAAAGAGCATCGGTCTTTGGATTAGGTTGCTCACATAATAAATTGAGAAAATAGGTTCCGGCAACAGAATGACAGGCTGTCTTTATCTTTGAACTGCTTCAGCTGTTTAATTTGTTGGTGTCTGTTCTTTTATCCCTCCTGACTGTGAGCACATGGAAACTCTTTGACTGTCTTGGATGACATACCAGCACAGCACAACAAGCCGCGATGGGTTGTGGCTGTGCTACATAAAGCCTGAGGTTTTAATTTTGAGCTGGAAACTGTGAGATAAAATTGTACATTTAGCAAGCTAAACAACTGGGATCTGATTAAAATCCTGAATGGAAATTGAGCAACAACGAACATTAAAGACGCTTTAGGAAATGCCCATAGATAGGGCCTTCTCTTCTTGAGTGAGACGGAGCTTGCATCATTTATTGATTGCTGGACAAAGCTTGCAAAACAGTATTATCCTTTAAACATGTGCCTGAGCCACAGAACCCTGTTGTTTTTGTCAGTTACTTTAGGTATTCTCGACTCTTTTCAGCTGAAGAGAAAATAATAGCCTTTACACTTTGGAGATACATCACAGAAACAGGGTCTTCGGACCATCAAGTAGGAGCCGACCAACGATCACCCTGTACACTAGCACTATCTTACGCAATTTACAATTTACAATTTACTGAAGTCAATTAACCTACAAACCTGCACATCTTTGGAGTGTGGGAGGAAAACAGAGCACCAGGAGAAAACCCATGTGGTCAGAAGGAGAGCATATAAGCGCCGTACAGCCGGCATCAATAGTCAGGATCGAATCTGGGTCTCTGGCGCTGTAAGGCAGCAACTCTACCGCTGTGCCACTGTGCTTCCCTTAATATGTGCAAACAAATTGTCCTAAAATGGTGTCAGGAGGAATTATTGTATAAGAAAAACATACAATGAAAGATGGTATAGGAAGAAGGAATGAATTGACTTTTATATAGGACGTTATGCAGTCTGAAATGTTTCAACTACAATATTTTACATGGTGTCTTTTGAAGGGTACATTCCACCAATCAATAGCTATTGTGGTTAGATCATTAAAAAATATGGCTCCAACAAGAGAGCAAGATGCTCAGTAATGAGACAAATCTAATTTTGCATGTTTTTGACAAAGATGAGAATAATTAACAGGATACTAGGAAAACCCAAGTTCTTGAAAGGTTTTCTAAAATCTTTTAGAGTATTTTGTGTTCTTGTGTTTAGAAAGGTAAGAAATGTGGCATCTTTGTTATTGCAGCTCTCCCCAAGAACTGCAACAGATGACATTAACGTAGCATTTTAAATTCTTTAATTGTTTCATTTTGGTTTATTCTCGAGTCACGAACATTTATGAAACTTAGCTACTTTATTCACCTCTTTCTCTACTTTCGTCCCTCGCATTTTGTTTTGGTTGCTTAAATGAATATATAGATTAATTTGTGTTGCTGCACACGGTGTTGTCCTTGGCTTCATAATACCAGTTTTGCCATTGACAAGAGATCGTGGGTTCAAGTCCTGTTCCAGATACAGAAGCATTAAATAGTAAGGTTAAATGAGAACTTACCAGTTTGAAGTTTGATCTTTATTTTATGAGGAGTTACGATGAGGGATTACGTGAAGAAGCCCCGCCAGGCGCATGCGCGTCATACTTCAAAGCAGCGGTGTGAAAACACAGAAACTATAGTCGAAGTGATATAGTAAGACTCAGAAGACTAGAACTACCAGATGATCTTTGCGATTATGAGGGCCGGGAGCGGAGGGCACGTAATCCCTCATTGTAACTCCTCATAAAATAAAGATCAAACTTCAAACTGGTAAGTTCTCATTTAATCTTACTATTTTACTTCTGAGTCACATGATTGACTACGTGAAGATTTCAAAGCTCTGTGATTTCATGCCGTAGATCCATTCCATACGATACACTGCTTCAGTTGACACAGTAGTGAATAAATAATGTATTGAACATTGCTTCGAATTATCCAATAAACATTTTTTAATAATAAACAAAAACAGTAATAACCCCTCTGTCCCAGGGGGAAATTACAAATTAAATTTAGAAAAGAAATCAAACGGAACCCAAAACAGCATGCCCAAAACCTTGCACTGTCAGGACAGGTTTGTTATAGAATTTTGAGAAGGTCGCCTCCCTAGACCATCCTGCGGCATTGAGGATTTGATCTAGAGCCACGACCTGTGCCTTCGCTGCGGATGTTGATGCCGCCCTGGTGGAGTGAGATTTAAACACATGAGTGTCTACTCCAGCACAATCCAAACCTGTTTTAACCATCTAGAAATAGTTTGTACTGACACCTTTTATGAGTTTTTTTGTGGCTGATGAGCATTGCTGACTCAGAGCCTCTGAGACTCTTAGTTACCTCAATATATTGACTCAGGTACTTGACTACACATAGCGTTTAGTCAACGGGGTATGCTTTAAAGCTTACTTTGGTTCCGGCCATTCCTGGCCTGCTTTGTTTGATTAAATCATATACATAAAACGTAATGTGCAATGTTTGAACTCATTGCGCTGATACTAGCGCCATGATCATAACCACTTTAAGTGTTAACTTCTGAAAAGACAGTGACGTAATTGGAGCCCATTGCCGAAGCAGGGTGAGAACTATACTGACATCCCAGATTTCTATATATCTAGGCATAGGAGAGTTCTTGTTAAAGATTCCTCTCATGAATCAGGACACACATTATGGATGAGACCCGATAGATTGTTGTTCTGAAAATTGCCCTAAATAGGAGGACAACGCACTCCGAGCACTATTAATGGCACTATAGCTCAAGTGTTCATCAAAATGCAATGTACCAATACATCCGGTATGCTAGCAGTATCTACCACCACAGCTAGACTCGCTGTCCATGGCTCCCCATCCCAAAGCACTAACATCTGTTTGTAAAACCACTGAACGTTGTTGAATCAAAATGTTTTTGGTACTTTGTGCAATATTGATTATCCACCATTGTAATTTGGCGATGGCTTTGGCTGGCAACTGCATAGGTCTATCAAATGACCTGCATGTTCTTTAAGTGCTTGTTCTCTAGCTCATTGCAAACTTTGATAGTGCAGAGGTCCAAACTCCACTGCAGGGAAAGCTGCCACCAATTTACCAATAACACTGGCTACTTGCGGGTGGAGGGTTGTTGCTTATCTACCAGACTGGTACAGACCCCCATGATTTCAACAGCCTTGGCCATAGGTAAAGTCACTGACATATCACTTGAATCAATGACAAACCCCAAATAGTTAATTTTTTGGGATGGCTCTAGCTTGGATTTTGTTGGATGGACGAGAAAACCTAACCTCTCAAACAGGTGTTTAGTTGCTAAAACCGACTCCTCAGCTGTTTCCTGAGTGTTGCTTATAATTAAAATATCATCTAGATAAGCCATCATAATGTGATTCTGGGCACGAAGTAGCGCCAGAACTGGTTTTAACAATGTCGTGAACAACATAGGAGCTGAGGTTAACCCATTGGGCAACGTCTTAAATTTCCACAGATGTCCCATCCAACTAAATTTCAAGTATCTACGGTACTGATGATGAATTGGTACTGAATAATATGCATCTTTCAGATCTATAGTTGCCATATAACAACCTTTTGATAACAGCTGTTTAGCAGTATTGAAGGTGTCCATTTTAAAATGCCTATACTGGACATAGGAATTTAACTGGGTTAGGTCCAGAATAGAAACATAGAAACATAGAAATTAGGTGCAGGAGTAGGCCATTCAGCCCTTCGAGCCTGCACCGCCATTCAATATGATCATGGCTGATCATCCAACTCAGTATCCCGTACCTGCCTTCTCTCCATACCCTCTGATCCCCTTAGCCACAAGGGCCACATCCAACTCACTCTTAAATATAGCCAATGAACTGGCCTCAACTACCCTCTGTGGCAGAGAGTTCCAGAGACTCACCACTCTCTGTGTGAAGAAAGTCTTTCTCATCTCGGTCTTAAAGGATTTCCCCTTATCCTTAAGCTGTGACCCCTTGTCCTGGACTTCCCCAACATCGGGAACAATCTTCCTGCATCTAGCCTGTCCAACCCCTTAAGAATTTTGTAAGTTTCTATAAGATCCCCTCTTAATCTCCTAAATTCCAGAGAGTATAAACCGAGTCTAATCCAGTCTTTCTTCATAAGACAGTCCTGACATCCCAGGAATCAGTCTGGTGAACCTTCTCTGCACTCCCTCTATGGCAATAATGTCCTTCCTCAGATTTGGAGACCAAAACTGCACGCAATACTCCAGGTGTGGTCTCACCAAGACCCTGTACAACTGAAGTAGAACCTCCCTGCTCCTGTACTCAAATCCTTTTGCTATGAAAGCTAACATACCATTCGCTTTTTTCACTGCCTGCTGCACCTGCATGCCTACTTTCAATGACTGGTGTACCATGACACCCAGGTCTCGCTGCATCTCCCCTTTTCCTAATCGGCCACCATTTAAATAATAGTCTGCTTTCCTGTTTTTGCCACCAAAGTGGATAACCTCACATTTATCCACATTATACTGCATCTGCCAAACATTTGCCCACTCACCCAGCCTATCCAAGTCACCTTGCAGTCTCCTAGCATCCTCCTCACAGCGAACACTGCCCCCCAGCTTAGTGTCATCCGCAAACTTGGAGATATTGCCTTCAATTCCCTCATCCAGATCATTAATATATATTGTAAATAGCTGGGGTCCCAGCACTGAGCCCTGCGGTACCCCACTAGTTACTGCCTGCCATTGTGAAAAGGACCCGTTTACTCCTACTCTTTGCTTCCTGTTTGCCAGCCAGTTCTCTATCCACATCAATACTGAACCCCTAATACCGTATGCTTTAAGTTTGTATACTAATCTCTTATGTGGGACCTTGTCGAAAGCCTTCTGGAAGTCCAGATATACCACATCCACTGGTTCTCCCTTATCCACGCTACTAGTTACATCCTCGAAAAAATTCCACAAGATTCGTCAGACATGATTTACCTTTTGTAAATCCATGCTGACTTTGTCCAATGATTTCACCACTTTCCAAATGTGCTGCTATCCCATCTTTAATAACTGACTCTAGCAGTTTCCCCACTACCGATGTTAGACTAACTGGTCTGTAATTCCCCGTTTTCTCTCTCCCTCCCTTCTTAAAAAGAGGGGTTACATTTGCTACCCGCCAATCCTCAGGAACTACTCCAGAATCTAAAGAGTTTTGAAAGATTATCACTAATGCATCCACTATTTCCTGAGCTACTTCCTTAAGTACTCTGGGATGCAGCCTATCTGGCCCTGGGGATTTATCGGCCTTTAATTTATTCAATTTACCCAACACCACTTCCCGACTGACCTGGATTTCACTCAATTCCTCCTTTGACCCACAGTCCCCTGCTATTTCAGGCAGATTATTTATGTCTTCCTTAGTGAAGACGGAACCAAAGTAGTTATTCAATTGGTCCGCCATATCCTTGTTCCCCATGATCAACTCACCTGTTTCTGACTGCAAGGGACCTACATTTGTTTTAACTAACCTCTTTCTCTTCACATATCTATAAAAACTTTTGCAGTCAGTTTTTATGTTCCCTGCCAGTTTTCTTTCATAATCTATTTTTCCTTTCCTAATTAAGCCCTTTGTCCTCCTCTGCTGGTCTCTGAATTTCTCCCAGTCCTCTGGTATGCTGCTTTTTCTGGCTACTTTGTACGCATCATCCTTTGCTTTGATACTATCCCTGATTTCCCTTGTTATCCACGGATGCACTACCTTCCCCGATTTATTCTTTTGCCAAACTGGGATGAACAATTTTTGTAGTTCATCCATGCAGTCTTTAATGACTCGACACCCACCATCTTTTTTCTGTCTAGGGAATATATTGGACACAAATTGTTGAGGATGGTATATCGTCCTCTCAATTACCCCTTTTTGGAACAAAACCCCAATTTCTTTATTTACCTGCAGAGTTTCTGGTTCAGAAAAAAAAAAATACCCGACTAGGCATATTTTGTGCAGGTGGATGTATTCCTGCCATAAACTCTATTCGAGACCCTGACACAGTGTCCAATATAAACAGATCAGATGTTATGCAGCATCATTCATCATAAAATAACTGTAACCTGCCCCCAACCGGAGGTTGTTCCCCAGAGGATTTATCCTGGACTGAATGAGTTACCCGCACCTCCATTGTCGACCTTGAGCTTCTCGTTCTCCTTGCCATGCTGGAGTTGTAGTTGGCGTACAGGTGGATAAGGACATCATCCAACTGGTACCATTCTGCTTGGGCCTGCCCCAGGATCAGACGCACATCTTGTTGAGAAAGACCTACGAGGTGGCATCCTGGCCAAAGGTATGTAAGTTTTCATGCATTGCACAGCAGGGCCAACATATCCTGCTGTGTCCCGGACATCGGAGCCCCTTGGACCATTTTCCCGAAAGCCGTGATCTCTGCCCCCACTAATTTGAGGACTCGCTGGAAATGAAGCTCTTGTCCATGCATCGTTGCATCATTTGTGCCCAGATAGCAGAGTTCATGGTGGGCACCTTGAGCGACGCACAGTTAACAGGTGTCTGGTAACGCGTGGTCGTCTGTTCCATAATGGAATCCTGTAGCTGGTGAGAGGCCATGTAGTTAATGTTAGAAGCCAGATTTTCCTCCATGGCTTCACCAGTACCCTCCGGAATGGCAAAATGTCTAGCCACATCCGGGACACCTGGAGCATGGCTCATGTGCCTTGGTGTGTGCCCAAGAGCAGTGACACCAGCGTCAGGGTCAGACTCCTCCTGCCCTGGCTCTCCTGAGTCTTGCTCTCGGGAGGTCTCTACCAGCCCTAAACAAGGTGCTGGTGAGGGTGATTTCCATTGATACTCATAGGCGGTGAAGTCCTCCTTGCCATATGGGCCTCTGCGTGAGGCTGTTTGGGGAATCCTAGGGTCATGCGACCCCCATTGGAATACTTCATGGCCCATCATTGTCTGAAGCATTCTTTCCATTTTGATCTAGACGTACCCAGACCTTCTTGTTGGAAGGAGGGGAGTCTTCTTCATCAGACTCATCAAATAAAACGGGCCTGGCAGATTTTCATTTGGCCTTTCTCCCTGCTGGAGTGGCCTCAGCGTCCTGAGGCACTGGAGTTAATGGAGGTAGTTGAGCTGCCAGCAGTTCTGCAGTCTGCGTCGGAGCCGGCGTTACCGCAGCCGGTTTCTCCCTATCCGATCTGCGAGCACTAACCTCGGTCCCGCGACTTAAACTCCTGCTACGGACGGCAGATTATTTTGCAACTTTCTCCATTCTCTAAGGACTCCCGCTGGCTCCTTAGCCAGTCTCACGGAGTTTAAATACCCGCAGAAAAGTTTTGAAATCACTTAGCTGCCTGTTTACTACTTACCGCTGGTGGAGCTGAGCTCTCCAGCCCGTCGGTGCGCCATGCGTCGGACGTAATGACGCACATGCGCCTAGCGGGGCTTCTTCACGTAGTCACTCATGTGACTCCGAAGTAAAATCTAACTTGACACCTGAATGTAGAACTGATACACTGATGGCATGTTGCACTTAGGGAGAGCCCTTCTCTATTATGAAGCATTAAAGCCTGTCCTTTCAGGTTCACATAAAAGATGGCACAGTGCTATTTTGATCTACATTCTCTCCAGTGTCTCAGCCTTTAATTGCCCCTCCTGTTGGCAGGACTAGAGGGTCTGGGCTATAGGCAGAGGTTGAGTAGGCTTGGGATTCTATTCCTCGGAGCGCAGGGGTATGAGGGGTGATCTTATAGAGGTATATAAAATCATGAGAGGAATAGATTGGGCAAATGCACAGAGTCTCTTGCCCAGAGTAGGTGAATCGAAGACCAGAGTAAAAGGTTTAAGGTGAAGGGGAAAAGATTTATTAAGAACCTGAGGGGTAACTTTTTTACACAAAGGGTAGTGAATGTATGGAACAAGTTGCCAGAGGAGGTAGTTGAGGTCGGGACTATCCCAACATTTAAGAAGCAGTTAGACAGGCACATGGATAGGACAGGTTTAGTGGAATATGGACCAAATGCTGGCAGGTGGGACTAGTGAAGCTGGGGCATGTTGGCCGCTGTGGGCAAGTTGGGCCGAAGGGCCTGTTTCTACACTGTATTACTCTATGACTCTATGGCTCTATGACTCCAAGCAAGACACCTGATCATGAGTTTTAGTGGAACATTGACTCCAAGTTAACATTGTTACTCAAAACTATCTGAGACTTCAATGCTGGTGCAGAGGCAGAGTTGCTGCCTTTCCACGCCAGAGACTTGGGTTCGATCTTGATTACAGGTGCTATCTGTGCAGAGTTCGTATGTTAAGTTTGTACGTTCTCCGTGACCCAGTGGGTTTCCTCCCACGCTCCAAAGATGTATAGATTTGTAGGTTAACTGGCTTTGGTAAAATTTATAATTGTCCCTAGTGTGTAGGATAATGCTAATGGATCAGGTGATCGGTAGTCGACGGACTCGGTGGGCCGAAGGGTCTATTTCTGTGCTGAATCTCTAAAGTTTAAAGTCTAAAGTTTATTGATGAAGGGTCCTGAATTGAATCGTCACCTATCCATGTTCTCCCGAGAGGCTGCCTGACTCATTGAGTTACTCCAGCACCTTGTATCTTTGTGTTCAGCACTTGATAAATGCACATGGTTTATCGCTACCTTCGTTTATAATGACACGATGCCTGGCACCGACATTATCAGTGGTATTTGTGAGCAATCATTAAAAAAATGCAGCCAAATCAAAATGCATTTGATATTCCAATCAGCATGATGCCAGCAACAATGAACACAATACTCAGTATTGTCGAGAGTGTTTCATTGCCAAATGTACCAAAACAGAACAGTAAAATTCTTACTTGCAGCAGCACAACAAGTTTGTAAATACAGTACTCAATAGTTAACGTAATAAACAAACAAAAAAACTGTTCAATAAATAAATTATAGTGCAAAGCAACACAAAACCTGAAGTCCCTAATAGGGACCAACCAAGGCAGTTTGTAGTTTGAAGTTTACTTGGAGTTTGTAGTGTTCAATAACCTGCTGGTTGTTAGGAAGAAGCTGTTCCTGAACCTGGACGTCACAGTTTTCAGACTCCTATGCCTTCTTCACGATCGCAGGGGTGAAATGTGAGTGTAGCCAGGGTGGTGTGTCTATGATGATGCTGGCTGCCGTTTTGAGGCAGTGTCTCCTATGTACCCCTTTGGTGGTGGCCTTCCAGAGCAACTTACCTTGTGAACCTCATCAAAGACCGTGCTGAAATTCATTTAGCTATGTCTAAAAACCATGCCCTTGACAACATTATGCATCTTGAAGAATTAATCAATCAAATTTGTCAGACAAGATCACCCACGTAACAAAAGCCATACTGACTATCTTTAATTAACCCCTGTCTATCCAAATGCATGTATATCTTATCCTCTGCACCAGTTAAGAACGCACAGGCTAAAACCCCTGTCTCACGGTGCGAGTTGCCCCACGAGTGACCCCGAGTTTTCACTCGTGGTGATCACGTACAATCAACGTAGTGGGAATGTCGGAACTCGTGCGAGCAACTTATCGACTCGTGGCGTTAATGACAGGTACCCATGAAACTTGTTAACTCGTGAAAAAAATCAAACATGTTTAAAACATGTTCAACTCGTTGTAATAACGTACGTTTACCTTAGTGACTCGTGAGTATACTGTGGGAACTCTTTAATCTGTTCGTTCGCTCGAGTAAAGACTGAACCAAAGATAGACACAAAATGCTGGAGTAACTCAGCGGACCAGGCAGCATCTCTGGAGAGAAGGAATGGAGTTGAGATCCTTCTTCAGACTTCCCCGAAACACCACCCATTCCTTCTCTCCAGAGATGCGGCCTGTCCCGCCGAGTTACTCCAGCATTTTGTGTCTATCTATACTTTAGTTTCGGATATGATTAAGTGTAAGAAACGTAAACCAGACTACCTTCACATCAGAGAATCCTACTGTTCCAAGATAAAAATCCACACCCTAGTTACATCCAATATTAAATTGCATGAATATCATGCATTAGTATGCATCTATGAGAACATTTAAAGTGCTGCCCTTTAAATGCAAAGTATGCCAATCATAGAGATTGTGTTAAATCACTGTACAATATTTAAAAATATTTATAACCTGTATCTATTTACTTGGGTGACAAAATAAACGCATCAAAACCTAAAAGCGAGAAAGAGAAAATAAATAGGTCCGATATTTGCTTAAAATCATCTCCTAGATTTTAGAAATGATGCCAAAGCCTGGCTTTACCATTCAAAACTGCAGCATTTCAAATTATCTAATTTATAAAAATACATTGAGATTCAATGATTCATAATGGAATGACTCCGCTCTTCAGTAGAAACAATTAATTTCCTCTGGGGTTTTTTTAACAGACATATTCTCTTTTTAAACCAGAATTAGTTTAGTTCGTTTTGTTTGGAGCCTCTCCCGCCACTTTATTTCTCGATATCATCCTCGCTCCTCCGTCGAGAAAATCTCCACTGAACGCACCGGTTCCGACGGAGGAATTAAATAACATATATAGTGGATATGTCAGCATCTTTTTGATCTTGGGGTTAGGTGGGGCGGTTAGTCCATCAAGTCCGAACACACAGATCTGCTTCAGCTGATATGAAGAAGGGTCTCGACCCGAAACGTCACCCATTCCTTCTCTCCAGAGATGCTGCCTGTCCCATTGAGTTACTCCAGCATTACGTGTCTATCTCAGCAGGGCACAGTCCCACGGTTAACACCACACTCCAGACCTATCTAACCCCTTATTTGTGAAAGTTCCACACATATTTATCAATACTTTTTCCGGCAGTGTGCCCAGGCTACGGACACCACACTGAGCCCAAACTAAAACAATCCCAGTACTTATTGGTGTGTATGGTTTGACCGAGGACACTTGCAATTTGGCCGAGGCACTTCACTGTCCGTGTGTAGGAAGGAACTGCAGATGCTGGTTTACACCGACGATAGACCCAAACATGCTGGAGTAACTCTGCGGGAAAGGCAGCGCCTCTGGAGAGAAGGAATGGGTGATGTTTTGGGTTGGGACCCTTCTTCAAACTCCCCGCTCATTCTTCCCTCATCGATGTGAACTTGTAGGGGTGTGAGGAATCGGGCGCCGCTGGGTAAGGGGAAGAGAGGTTTTACTGTTGAATTATGCGCAACAGAAGCATGAAGTGGGGGTAAGGTCCATTTAAACTATCTTGTGTGTGTTCCCCCCCCCCCCCCCCCACCCGTGTTGGGAGAGAAAGGGGAGAGAGTTGTGCAAACAAACCACGGGAGACTGCATCTTTGGAGGTAAATCATAAAATGTACACGGATGTTTTCGGCCGGGACCCTAAAGGTTGACTACCCATTTCCCAGATGCTGCCTGGCCGTCAGCTTCTTCCTGCAGTTTGCTTTTGTCCCAGACTCCAGCATCTGCAATCTCCTTGGCCTCCAAAGGGAAAAGTTGCTCGTGAAGAGAAGGTTGATGTTGACCCATGCTTACTGCGAAATCAAAGCTGCAGTGCTTACGTATTGCGTACAGTTTTGGTCTCCAAATCTGAGGAAGGACATTATTGCTATAGAGGGAGTGCAGAGAAGGTTCACCAGACTGATTCCTGGGATGTCAGGACTGTCTTATGAAGAAAGACTGGATAGACTAGGTTTATACTCTCTGGAATTTAGGAGATTGAGAGGGGATCTTATAGAAACTTACAAAATTCTTAAGGGGTTGGACAGGCTAGATGCAGGAAGATTGTTCCCGATGTTGGGGAAGACCAGGACAAGGGGTCACAGCTTAAGGATAAGGGGGAAATCCTTTAAGACCGAGATGAGAAAGACTTTTTTCACACAGAGAGTGGTGAGTCTCTGGAACTCTCTGCCACAGAGGGTAGTTGAGGCCAGTTCATTGGCTATATTTAAGAGTGAGTTGGATGTGGCCCTTGTGGCTAAGGGGATCAGAGGGTATGGAGAGAAGGCAGGTACGGGATACTGAGTTGGATGATCAGCCATGATCATATTGAATGGCGGTGCAGGCTCGAAGGGCTGAATGGCCTACTCCTGCACCTAATTTCTATGTTTCTATGTTTCTATGTATTTAGTTAAACCTGCACATTGAAACGATTTTCCAAAGCACTCGGTTTGTGCTTCAGATTTAGTCATAAATTCCTCAATTGTATGAACAAAATGATCGTTGAGCCCTCAACCTGCTCTTTCATCTCGACCAGTTCGCTCTTCACCTCTTCACCTCTTCTGACCTCCCGCCGAGTCCAGGCCCACTCCTCTACCCCTTCCTCTCATTCCTTCTCCTCAACCGCCAACGCCGTTCCCAGCCCCCCTCTCACTCCTCCCCACCCATAGTTCTTGAGTTCTCCCAATTCCACCATCCCTCCTCCCCCCAACCTGTCCTATTACCCTCCTCCCCATCACCCCTCGCCCTCCCTTCCACCCCATTCCCTCAACTACCTCTCCCAGACCTTCTTCCCTCATTCCTTCCCCGCCCAATATTCTTCAGTCAGTTTCCTCAGCGCTCCCCAACCCCATCTCCCCCCACCCCCCACCCCACCTCAGCATCTCAATCCCCTTCCCGTCTCACCTCCAAGGTCCTCTAAAACCTATTTTCTCTGTTGGAATTTAAAGTCAAATCGGGCGCATGCAAATATATTGCCAAACTTCTCGCCTGAACGGCTGAAGATAACCAAGTGCTTTAAATGCGACTGCGGCAACAACACACGCCCTGAGCGGGAGAGGAACTTGGTAACTCAAGAGCAAACAGGAGAGGAACTTGGTAACTCTGGAGACGAACTTGGAACATCGCAGAAATTACAAGTAAACGGCAAACTTACCATACCCGTGGGAACTCGGTTCAAACACTTGAACATCAACTTGGAATCTCGTACACAACCACGAGTCTGTCACTCGTGGGTCAACTCGCACCATGAGACAGGGCCATTAGGGTCATAGATAGGGAGATGGAATTTGCTAACTAACAAAAGAAAGTTGGGATCACATTTAGATTGGCAATCAGTGTCTAGTGAGGTGCCACCGGACCCCAAATAGATGTTGTCTAAGTGAATGGACACAAAGTTTGCAGACAGATTACAAGGGGGAAAATTATGATTTTGTCTGTTTTAGAAGGAAGAATGAAAAAAACAAATAATTTAAATAATTTGACAGATTTGTATATGAAACATATAAAAATAGCAGGAAGTTCATGGGGTCATAATATCATGGAAAGATACAATATGGAAACATCCCTTATCCCGTTGAGTACGCACCGATCATCAACCAACCCATTTATGCCAATACTACATGGGTGGCATGGTGGCACAGCGGTAGAGTTGCTGCTTTACAGCGCTTGCAGTGCCGGAGATCTGGGTTCGATCCTGACTATGGGTGCTGCCTGTATGGAGTTTGTACGTTCTCCCCATGACTGCGTGGGTTTTCTCAGAGATCTTCAGTTTCCTCCCATACTCCAAAGATGTACAGGTATGTAAGTTAACTGGCTTGGTAAATGTAAAAAATAGAAACATAGAAACATAGAAATTAGGTGCAGGAGTAGGCCATTCAGCCCTTCGAGCCTGCACCGCCATTCAATATGATCATGGCTGATCATCCAACTCAGTATCCCGTACCTGCCTTCTCTCCATACCCTCTGATCCCCTTAGCCACAAGGGCCACATCCAACTCACTCTTAAATATAGCCAATGAACTGGCCTCAACTACCCTCTGTGGCAGAGAGTTCCAGAGACTCACCACTCTCTGTGTGAAGAAAGTCTTTCTCATCTCGGTCTTAAAGGATTTCCCCCTTATCCTTAAGCTGTGACCCCTTGTCCTGGACTTCCCCAACATCGGGAATAATCTTCCTGCATCTAGCCTGTCCAACCCCTTAAGTGCCCCTAGTGTATGTAGGATAGTGTTAATATGTGGGGATCGCTGGTCGGCACGGACCCGGTGGGCCCACGGGCCTGTTTCCACACTGTATCTCTAAACTACATGGGTCCATTTCTTTAATTTTCCTCACATTCCCACCAACTCCAACCCTTTCCCAGATTCTAACTTTTACCTTGCAGAGGCCAAATTTCTCTATCGACCAGCATACCTTCGGGTTGTGTATGGAAACTAGAGCCTACAGAGAGCATGTGAGGTCAGGATTGAACTCTTGTCTCTGGCACTGTGAGCCAGTGACTCTACCGGCTCGACCACTCTGCTGCCCGGGTAAAGCAAGTAGCAAAGATTTAGGGCTCAGGTGAGCCCACATCAGGAGCACCGAGTACAATTTTGGTTCCAGTTTTTAAGGAAGGATATATCTGTATTGAAGGCAGTGAAGGAAGCTTCATTAGGTTGATGCCTGGGATAAAAGAGTTGTCACTTGGAAAAAGGATGAGCTTGATGTGTCTGTACTAATTGCTAGTTAGACAAATGAGAGGTGAATTATTGAAAGATAAGATTCGCAGGGTGATTGATAGTGTGGAAACTAAGAGGATGTTTTTTTTTCCCCCAGTGGGATTATAGAGAATTCAACAGCACTGTTTCAGAATAAGTGGTCATTAAGTTGAGACTGCAATGAGGAAGAACTTATTTTCTGATGGAGTCATGATTCTTCACAATTCTCTACCAGAGAAGTGGAGATGGTGTCATTGAATATAGCCAAGGCAGTAAAACCAGGAGGGAGGTCAGGAGAATGGGAAGATAATTTAAAAAGTGATCTTAAGACCACTTATACCATTCTTGAAGCAGCTATGTTTAGTTTAGAGATACAACACGGAAACAGGCCCTTTGACCCACCTAGTCCGCACCGACAGCGATCCCCGCACATTAACACTACCCTACACGCACAGGTAACAGCTTTTACATTTATACCAAGCCAATTAACCTACAAACCTGTACGTCTTTGGCGCATTGGAAGTAAACCGAAGAACTCGGAGAAAACCCACGCAAGTCACGGGGAGAATGTACAGACAAGAACCCGTAGTCAGGATCAAACCCAGGTCTCTGACGTAGTAAGGCAGTAGCCCTACCACTATGCCACCATGCCGCCCAATCTTTGATCTATGATCTTATTGAATAGCAAAGCCAGAGCCCCAGGTTCAATCCTGATTATGGACGTTCTTTGTACGGAGTTTGTAGGTTCTTGCTGTGATTGCGTGGGATTTCTCCGGCTGCTCCGGTTTGCTCACACACTCCAAAGACATACAGGTTTCTAGGCTAATTGACTTCAGTAAAAATTGTACGTTGTCCCTGGTGTGTGTGTGTAGGCTAGTACAAGTGTACGGGTGTGATCGCTGGTTGGCGTGGACTTGGCGAGCCGAAGGGCCTGGTTCCGTTGTGCCAATGTGCCCCTGTAACAGGGTTTTTCAAAAGCTGAAACTTTGCATGGATAGAAAACATTTCAGTGTTAGTGGAACAAACAAAGATGAAATTTAATTTAATTTAATCTAAGCATTTGGCATCTCTTGTCAGCCTTATAATGAACAACTTGGCCAGGAAGATATCCATTAATTTGAAAATAAGTGTAAAGAATCTTCTTCATCAAAGCTGAAGAGTTTAATTTAATGGATGTTCCATTATCTCCATTAAAATTCGCATGCATGTTTTATTCTACATGACTGCAAAATATCTGTTTATATCATTTTTAAGGAATTTATTCCATGGTATCATTCAGCAACAATCATTTCAGTTGAAACTCTCAAATCAGGGATTTCAGTAAAGTTTCGTCTCCAATTGATTCACTTGCTGCATTAGAAAATGGTACAGCTGTAGAGGTTTTCACCTTAGGCTTACTTTACTCATGCTGCCAGCCTTCGTAATAAGTCACTACGGGATCTAAACAGCAACGCTCCTAAATCACGGATTATCAAATGAGATGTTAGTTCCAAATTGCTCTTAAAGGGAGAAACAGTTTGCCATAAATTTGTGAGCAACTAAACTGTTTAGAATCTCAACATTAACGTTTAATGCAGGGTTGAATTCTGACTAGTTTTAGATTTTAGACTTTAGAAATACCGTGCGGAAACAGGTCCTTCGGCACACCGAGCATGCCAACCTGCGATCTCCGTTCACTAGCAGTATCCTAACACTAGGAACAATTTACAATTTAATCGCAGCCAATTAACCTACAGAGCAGCCAGTCTTTGGAGTGTGAGAGAAAACTGGAGAACCCGGAGAAAACTAACACGGTCACGGGGAGAACGAACAAATTCTGTTCAGGCAGCACCTGTAGTTAGGATCGAACCCGGGTCTCTGCACTGTAGGGCAGCAAATCTGCCACTGTACCACCCCTAGTTATGCTCATGCAATAATCTAATGAATGACTAAAAACACAAATATAACCAGCAGACATGATATTCCATGGTTAGGATATAACGGTGTAATGACTATCACTCTGGATTCTGAATCCAGCAGTCCAAGTTGAAATTCCAGTGGAACCTTGTAAAGCACCTGCAGTGTTGTTTTGACAATCCATCATAATCACAATAATTCCAGATTATCAATTATAGTTAATTTGCGAGATTAATTGATGATTTAAATGAATTCCTAGCTAGGATTAGACAGAGTGAATGAACCAGTCACATAATTACAGTGGCTATAAGTGTAGATCAGCGGCTGCATTGCCTTAAGTAAGTAATGGGAGCAGAATTAGGCCATCATCTACTCCGTCGTTCAATCATGTAAAAATATACAAACTCCATACAGACAACACCCATAGTGGGGATTGAACCTGGGTCTCTGGCGCTGTAAGTGCTGTAAGCACTGTATGGCAGCAAATCTACCCCTGGGCCTCCGTGCCGCCCTTTGTGAGTAATTCACCTCTTGGTACTCTAAATAGATAGACGATAGACAATAGGTGGAGTAGGCCATTCGGCCCTTTGAGTCAGCACCGCCATTCAATGCGATCATGGCTCATCATCCCCACTCGGTACCCCGTTCCTGCCTTCTCCCTATATCCCCTGACTCCACTATCTTTAAGAGCCCTATCTGGCTCTCTCTTGAAATACTTTCTACAGTTCACAAGGCACATCAATTGTGTGACAATATATTTTCTACGTGCCAGGATGAATGTAGTTCCTACGAGAGTAAGTCTGAGGTCATCCTTCTCAGCCCCTCAGACTCAATCAAAATGATAGCAGGCAGCCTTGGAAGCCTTACCACACAACTCAAACCTCACGTCACAAATCTTGGCGTGATATTTGACTCAGTACTGAAGTTTGACAAACAAGTCAATGCCGAGGTAAAAGCTAGCTTCTTTCAGCTTCGGATGATAGCTAAAATAAAACAATTCCTCCAGTTTGATGATCTCCTCCCACCTAGATTACTGCAACTCCCTTTTCACTGGCATCAGCCAATCTGCCCCATCCCGCCTGCAACTGGTCCAAAACGCCGCGGCGAGACTCCTGACAGGGCACCCGAAAAAGGGACCACATCACCCCGATCCTGGCCTCTCTCCACTGGCTCCCTGTGCGGTTCCGATTAATTTCAAGACCCTCCTCTTTGTCTACAAAGCCCTCAATGGGCTTGCACCCACCTACATTAAAAGTCTTCTCACCCACTACACCACCTCCAGGTCCCTCAGATCGGCCGACTTGGGGTTGCTGAATGTCCCGCAGGGGCGACCGCGCCTTTGCGGTCGCAGCTCCTAGACTGTGGAACAGCATCCCCCTCCCCATTAGAACTGCCCCCTCCATCGACTCCTTTAAGTCTAGTCTAAAAACGTACCTGTTCTTCCAAGCCTTTCCTGACATCCTCTGAGTGAGGGCTATTTGTATATATGTATGTAGCCTGCTTGTGTATACTACTCTTATAACAAATGTAAAGCACTTTGGTCAACGAGAGTTGTTTTTTAAATGTGCTATATAAATAAATGTGACTTGACTTGACTTGACAACTAGAACAAAGCAGTTCATGAAGGTGGCTCCCCATCAAACACCCCAGACGTTCATTCCCCATCTTGCGGTTAAGGTAGCAGCAAAAAGCTCCCGATGGTCTGTGTGCGACAGAAACTCCCGATGGTGCTCCCGATAGGCCCTGCGGGCCAGGACCATACCCCGGCAACAGGCCCGGCTCTCCCACTACGGAATCGTGAACCTATCTGGAGTGGGATGCTGCCAAGTCTTGCTACTGCAGGTCCCCAAGGATTGCAAACTGGAGGGAGGGGGTGGAGTGAGATGGCAATGGCAGTGGGTGTTAGAATAAAGGGCGAATAAGAAGAATCAGGGGTCTTATTTTCGGCGCTTTTGAGGTTGACTGCGGGAGGTGCCCCTGGGGCTCGAAGGCGGAAGGTGCCCGGGTGCCCGGGTGAGGAGAGGGACGATAGTTCGTGGGACGATCTGGATGGAGGTGTGACTTTTAAAATGGCTTCAATACCTGGCAACCCTTGCATATGGACTCAGTGGACTGTTTCTACACGTACTTAATTGGGGATTCTACTTATGTATGGCAATAATCTCACAATATATGATAATATATATAGCGCTATGGGGATCGTTTTCGCGCAAATTTAACTACAACGCAGACCGGAAGTGGTCAAAATTGAGAGTTTTAGTAATTAGATAGATAGATAGATAGATAGATAGATAGATAGATAGATAGATAGATAGATAGATAGATAGATAGATAGATAGATAGATGTATAGATAGATAGATAGATAGATAGATAGATAGATAGATAGATAGATAGATAGATAGATAGATAGATAGATAGATAGATAGATAGATAGATAGATAGATAGATAGATAGATAGATAGATAGATAGATAGATAGATAGATAGATAGATAGATAGATAGATAGATAGATAGATAGATCTATAGAGAGAAGGAGATAGTCAACGTTTCAGGCCAAAACCCTTCTTCAGACTGATGGGGGTTGGGGGAGGCGGGGGGGAGAAAGGAAAAAGGAGGAGGAGGAGCCCAAGGGCTGAGGGTGAGGTAGGAAGGGGAGGAGACAACAAGGGTTAAAAGAATTGAGAGAATTCGATGTCATGCCAAGAGGATGCATACTCCCTAGACAGACACACACACACAACACACACACACACACACACACACACACACACACACACACACACACACACACACACACACCTATATATTACTAAAAGTGTGATCTTGACCGCTTTTGGCTCCCTGTGCTGTAATTTCCGAGAGAACGCCGCCACCTACGGCCGTCATTTCTGGCCAGCTCGCTCAGAGCCCCCCTCCGCCTTCCTGGACCAGAGGATTTTTCCCATCAATGAAAAATTAGAGAAATATTATTATTTTTTTTAAATTCCCCAATCTCTCTGCTGCCCCTGCTGGATGGAGGGGGAGGGACTATAAAACCAGGAAGTGGTGTGCCTCACTCAGTCTCTGCAAGATGGAGGAAGCCAGTGGTGTGCCTCTCTCTGAGCTCTGAATAGCACGGAACACATGTCTACTCAACTGTGAGTGCCCTTAATGTGGTTTGGAAATGAAAATATAGTTGGTTTGAAGTAAAAAGGCACTGCCTGCAAATATTTCTTTGAGGGGTTTGGGTTGAAGTTAAAAGGCACTACTGCAAATGGTGGCTTGGGTGCTTTGGGCTTAAAGTGAAAAGGCACCACTGCAAATGGTGACTCGGGTGCTTTGGCTTGAAGGTAAATGGCACCACTACAAATGGTGGCTTGGGTGCTTTGGCTAACTTCTTGTTTGCACTGTATATTGATTTTAAATAAAACTTACAATAAATCACTTACGGCTGTCATTTTTGGCCATCTTATTCAGTCCCCCTCCACTCAGCAGGTGCAGAGGATTCTTCCCATTAATGAAAAATAAAGGTGTTATTAGTGTTTAAAAAATGTTGAGAATCTCTCTCCTGTCAATCACGCCATGAAGGCCACACCTTTTCCGGTGGGAGGGGTTATAAAACCCGGAAGTGTGGGTGTGGCTCTGTCTCTGCATGATGGGGGAGGGAGATGTCATGACTCTGTTTGAGCTGTTAATCAACTGAACATACTGAATGTCTACTGAACTGTGAGTTTGGTGTTTTGTGTGGTTTTATGCTGGTTTGACCCTGCTTGAAATGGTATGAAACTGCATTTGAATGTGGTGGCCTTGCACCCTGCATGAAATGGTATAAAACTGCATTTGAATGTGATGGCGTTGCACCCTGCATGAAATGATATGAAGCTGCATTTGAATTTGGTGGCCTTACACCCTGCTTGAAATGGTATGAAAGTGCACTTGAATTTGGTGGCCTTGCACCCTGCTGAAAGTGGTATGAAACTGCACTTGAATTTGGTGGCCTTGCACCCTGCTTGAAGTGGTAGGAAACTGCACTTGAATTTGGTGGCCTTGTACCCCACTTGAAATGGTAGGAAAATGGATTTGAATTTGGTGGCCTGGCACCCTGCTTGAAATAGAATTTCAAGGAATAGCCATGAGTCAACTGCTAGCCCACCATCCGTGATTGAGCTGCCAGCACATCAGGCTTGAGGGACTGAGCTGCCACCCCAAGAACCCATACCAGCGCTCCAATAAGCCCCACCACTGGCCACCAATATTGCAATTGGTGGAGAGGTGGAATATTGTGTCGGGGGAGCAGCTCTCCCATGTGAACATGGGATCCAACGGGTCCCACTTAGTCTAGTATATTATTAAAACTAAGATCTTGACCGCTTTTAACTTGCTGTGCTGTGATTTGCGAGAGAACGCCGCCGCCTACAGCCGTCATGTTTGGCCACCTCGCTCAGAGCCCCCCTCCGCCAGACTGGACTAGAGGATTTTTCCCAACGATAAAAAAATCAGAGATATATTAATGTTTATTTTTTTTAATCACCATTCTCTCTGCTGCCCCCACAGGCGGCAGGGGGGTGGGACTATAAAACCCGGAAGTGTTGTGCCTCACTCAGTCTCTGCCAGTCGGAGGAAGTGAGAGGGTCACGGCTCTCTGAGCTGTGTATAACACTGAACGCAGGTCTACTCCACTGTGAGTTCCCGGGATGTGGTTTTCAGAAAACTAATATGTTTTGTTGGCTTGCTAAGTATTTTTGCCCAATTGGCTTGGCTTTTTTAAGTGCTTTCAGCAAACAAATTTGTTTTGTTTGCTTGCTAAGTGTTTTTGCCCAATTGGCTTGGCTGTTTAAAGTGCTTTCAGCAAACGAATGTGTTTTATTGGCTTGCTACGTGTTGTTGCCCAATTGGCTTGGCTTTTTAAAGTGCTTTCAGCAAACTAATGTGTTTTGTTGGCTTGCTAATTGCTTTTGCCCAATTGGCATGGCTTTTTAAAGTGCTTTCAATAAACTAATGTGTTTTGTTGGGTTGCTAAGTGTTTTTGCCCAATTGGCTTTGCTTTTTAAAGTGCTTTCAGCAAACATATGTGTTTTTTTGGCTTGCTAAGTGGTTTTGCCCAATTGGCTTTGCTTTTTAAAGTGCTTTCAGCAAATGAATGTGTTTTGTTGTCAACTGCTCGCGTACCAGCCGTGAGTGAGCTGACAGAACATCAGGCTTGAGGGACTGAACTGCCATCCCAAGAATCTATTCGGCCCACAATGTCTATACTAGCCCTCTGAAAACCGGTATCTTCATCCCACAACACCCATACTAGTGCAACAGAAAGCCCCACCCCCCCTCCCCGCTACTGGCGAGCAATATTGGAATTGGTGGAGAGGTGGAATATTGCATTGGGTAACCAGCCCTCCCGTGTGATGCTGGGACCCAACAGGTCCCACCTAGTCTAGTATATATATATATATATATATATATATATATATATTAATATATATATTACAAAAAGTCTGATCTTGACCACTTCCTGTTGTTCTATATATTGATTTTAGAAAATGCCATTTACAGCTGTGATTTTTGGCCATCTTACTCAGAGTCCTTCTCCACTGAGCAGGACAAGAGGATTTATCCCATTGATGAAAAATAAAAGAGTTATTCATGTTTAAAAAATGGTGAGATTATCTCTCCTGAAGGCCACACCCCTAACAGAGGGACTATAAAACCCAGAGGTATTGAGTGGCTCAGTCAGTCTCTGCAAGATGGAGGAGCGAGAGGGTCACGTCTCTCAGTCTGAGCTGTGAATAACGCTAAACACATATCTACTAAACTGTGAGTGGTTTTACTGACCCGTCAGTGTCCTTAATGTGGTTTGAAAATATAGTTTGGAAATGCTAAAGCTGTGTTGCCTTTGGTTTGGAAATGCTAAAGCTGTGTTGCCTCATTAAAGTTGCCTTGCTTAATTAAAGTTGCCTTGCCTTCTATATAATTAAAAGCCTAATCTTGACCACTTCCTGTTTGTGCTTTGTATTGATTTTAGGAAAAAAATGCTACCACATACGGCTGTGATTTTTGGCCATCTTACTCAGAGTCCCCCTCCACTCATCAGGTGCCGACGATTTTTCCCATCGATGAAAAATAAAAGAGTTATTAGTGTTTTAAAAATGTTGAGATTCTCTCTCCTATCAATTACGCCATGAAGGACACGTCCCTTCTGGTGGTGGGGGGGAGGGACTATAAAATCCAGAAGTGTGGGAGTGGCTCAGTCTCTGCAAGATGGAGGAGGAAGAGGTCACGACTCGCTGTCTTTACTGGCCTTGCACCCTGCTTGAAATTGTATGAAACTGCACTTGAATTTGGTGGCCTTGCACCCTGCTTGAAGTGGTAAGAAACTGCACTTGAATTTGGTGGCCTTGCACTCGGCTTGAAATGAAATTTCAAGGAATAGCGGTGAGTCAACTGCCAGCCTACCAGCCATGAGTCAACTGCCAGCACAACAGGCTTGAGTGACTGAGCCACCAGCCCTATTATCCATTCGGCCCACAATGTCCAATCTAAGCCTCTGGGAACCAGTCCATTGTGCCCACAACACACATATTAGCGCTCCAGAAAGCCCCCCTCCCCCCCTACTGGCCACTTTTTTTTGTTTAGCATGGGTTTAACAGAGTAATATGTTTACCTATCTATTGTGCTGCTGCAATTAAGAGTTTCATTATTCCGTCTTGGGACATGAAACAAAAAAACGTTCTTGGCTCTCTGGAGTATCTTCACCAGAATGATCACAGTGGTTTAAAAAAAAAGTTCGCCCAGCCTTCTCAAAGACAATCAGGTTTGTGCAATAAATGTTGGTCTTATAAGAAATGCACAACTTCTGAAAAATTAATAAATAATAAGAATGCTCCCAGGCTCATGATTCACTGCCTGTAAGTCAGATTTGGTGTTCAATCGGTTTTGGCTCTAATGCATGACTGCATGATCATGTGCTAGCTCAAAGCAATGTGCCTGCATTGCATGGTACCCAGCTCTCTGAGGAACCCATAACTTCAACCAAATTTGCATGTGTTTCCACCCATTAGTTCCTGCTGAATGCATGCCACTTACTACTCACCTTCCTTCTCCCCTGTAGAACCATAAAAGAGAGTGGCATGGTGGCGCAGTGATAGAGTTGCTGCTTTACAGCACCAGAGACCCAGGTACAATCCTGACTATGGTTGATGTCTGTACAGAGTTTGTACGTTCTCCCTGCAACCGCACGGGTTCTCTAGTTTCCTCCCATATTCCGCAGACGTGTAGGTTTATTGGTTTCTGCAAATTGTCCCTCGTGTCTAGAATAGAACCAGTGTAGTGGTGATCATGGGTTGCACGGACTCAGTGGGTCGAAGGGCCTGTTTCCACTCTGTATCTCTAAACTAAACTAAAAATTCAAAACACCTCAAAAGTCTGGCCAGAATGCCACTTGCTTGCCAATCTGAATTAATCACTATTAGAGACGTTTAACTCTAATGAAAAATTGATCATTTCTCATTCAACATAAAACGGTCTACCAGAAAATGTGTTTCCCCCGAGGCGTTTTATGTTAGAAACACCATGATTCCTTGTAACATCTGAGAAACCCATCTGGTTTCAGAAACAGCAAATGATGCTCGTGAAATCATGCTGGACATGCACAATCTAAATAATGTGGTACAGATTGAAGTTTATTACATGAGACTGTTGCAGTCTCTCTTTAATGTGGGTTCCAAGAACAATAGGGCAGAATGCTTTTACATGATGAGTGATCGATATGAGCGATAGAGAAAACCAGGTGCACAATGCCGATTTGAGGAGATGTCCTTGGCAAGTACCGACAGGCAACCTGTGGGCTTACTAAAAACAATGAGACTTGTCTTAATTTTGTATGCCTTAAATGACCCAGAAAGGGTATTCCATAGAGTACAGTCATATTGTTCCAGCTCGAAGGAATGGTTCAAAGTTCTGGTGCAATCAAATCGGCTGGGCTTGATGGGCAAGGCAGCATCGTGCCAATTGTTTCAGACAGGGAGTTGTCACTCCATACATCAACAGCAACTAAAGTCCAAGGCCAAGCCCATCAATGAAAGAGCTTTGTTCATTTTCAAGATTGCAAATATACTTTTAGAGAGTCATAGTCATAAAAAGTCATACAGCATGGAGATAGGCCCTTCAGCACAAATTCCTCACACTGGCCAACAGGTCCCATCTATATGAGTCCCACCTGCCTGCGTTTAGCTCATATCCCTCTAAACCTGTCCTATCCATGTACTTGTCTAAATGTTTCTTAAACGTTATGATAGTACCTGCCTCAGCTACCTCTTCCGGTAGCTCGTTCCATACACCTACCACCCTCTGTGTGAAAAGGTTACCCATCTGGTGCCTATTAAATTTTTCCTCCCTCACCTTAAACCTATGTTTGCTGGTTCTTGATTCACCTACTCTGGGCAAGAGATTCTGTGTGTCTGCCCAATGAATTTCTGTCATGATTTTGTACACGTCTACAAGAGAACAGTGCTGCAATAGACAGAGAGTAGATAGAACATGTGCAACATCAAGTAACATTTTCACACTGCAAATTAACATTAGACTTTAGAGGTACAATGCGGAAACAGCACGTCGGCCCAGTGTCAGCGTAGTTGAATCACTGAACACATGTCATAGAGAAAACCTGATGTTAATTATTAAAGGGGAATAGGAATTGGGCAGAAATGGTTGAAAGAGAACAAAAATAATCAGCCCCAGTTTTTCATGTAACTATTTATTCATTCGGAATTCTTTGAGTGGAGTTGCCTAAGTATGTTGCTTAATAAGATGGAAGGTCATTCAAACCAAGACATCCAGATTTTACCCCAGGTTTGCAATGAGTTATACAATGAAGCTGGGGAATAAAGTCACTTAAATGACTAAAGTATCATCTTTTAATCGAGGTGGCAGTGGTGCAACTGGCAGAGCTGCTGCCACAGTGCCAGACAAGTGGGATGGATCCTGACCTGCATGTTCTCCCTTTGACCATGTGGGTTTCCTCTGGGTGTTCTGGTTTCCTCCCACATCCCAAAGATGTGTGGTTTTGTAGGTTAATTGGCCTCTGTAAATTACCCCTCGTGTGTAGGGATTGGATGAGATGGTAGAATAACATAGAATCTAGTGTGGAAGGGTGATTGATGGTTGGCGTTGGGTGGATGTGCCGAAGGGCCTGCTTTCATGCTGTATCTCTAAACTAATCAAGGGAGAGCTCCTGGAAGTAGGCATTGTGCCAATGGCCAACATCATTATCGATTGATCGAGAAATGCTTACAATCTAGATTCATACATGTGGAGGTATCACTCAGATAAAATATTATGGCAATGGCTGATGGACACTGAAATCAATAGAAGGAGAAGAGCAGGGAAGGGAATTGACAAAGGAAGAGAGAATAAGCGCAAACATATTAGGCTGTTTTGAACCGTTTAAAAATAAATCCCTTCCAATATATACTTTGCAGTTAGCAGAGCTTACAGAAGACTTCTGTGGTTAGTCAGATTGTAATTCACTAAACCTCAGAGAGCCAGCCTTTAAATGGAGACACAGAAAAGTGCACATGCTGGAATCCTGAGCCAAACGCAAAGTGCCTTTAAAACCAAATCATTGTGCTGTGTGACTCAGTTTTAATTTGGGAATTAAGGTAATGGGTAAGAGTTGATGGTGAATTATTGGATCCTCCAACCGTGTCATGTCTGGTGGGGTTCTCACACACAGCTGCCTGGACACCTGGTCCCTGGGATATTGGGAGGCAGAGATGTTTCAGCAAGTGTGCTTTCCAGAAATGTGCGCTGAGGACATGGGGGCGCAGTTTTTATGACGTTGCTACACCCTTTCGCATCGCCCCAAAGGATGTTAAAGTATAATGAGGACCTTCTGGTTGTCCAGCTCCATTGCCTAACATGTGATTCTCATCTTCGAGGTGTGAAACACAGCTGTGGCCTCCCCAGTGCACAGCCTAACTCTGTCTTTCGCGCTCCTCATGTAGAAACATAGCAAACCTCTCAGGTTTTCAAGACTTTGTTCACAAAAAAAAATTACAGAACTACTAAGATACTAATTTAAACATTATTTTCAACACATACTTGCTGAAAAGGGAATACATACAATATTGAATACTTTATTTGCAATTTGCTTTCATTTTAGTTTAGTTCAGAGATACAAGGTGGAAACAGGCCCTTCGGCCCACGATCCCCGCACACTAGCACTATCCTACACACTAGGGGCAATTTACAATTTTACTGAAGCCAATTACCCCACAAACCTGTACGTCTTTAGAGTGTGAGAGGGAACCGGAGCAACTAGAGAAAACCCACGCGGTCACAGGGAGAACATATAAACTCTGTACAGACAGCACCCGCAGTCAGGATCAAACCCACGTCCCTGGCATTATAAGGCAGGAACACCACTTCTGCCCATTTATATCTTTATTTTAAAAAAAAATTGTTTGTAATAAAAAAAAACATTAAAAACAAACACATGCAAAACACTTTTCCCTTACACATAGCACCATTGTTACTCAGTATCATTGTTACTCTCGGTCCTGGGCCTCCTCCACGGCCAGAGTGAGCAACACCGCAAGCTGGAGGAACAGCACCTCATATTCCGCTTGGGGAGTCTGCATCCTTTGGGCTTGAATATTGAATTTTCTCAATTCTGTTAACCCTTGCTGTCTCCTCCCCTTCCCACCTCTCCCTCAGCCCTCGGGCCCTGGCATTCCCTCTATCTCTATCTCCCTCCCCCACCCCAGTCGCACCAGCTTCTCATTTTCACACCACAAACAGCTTACAATGGCTTGTTCCCTTTATCATCGATACTTTTTTGCATATCTTTCACTCATTGTTCCTTATCTCTCCACATCACCGTCTATATCTCTCGTTTCCCTGATCCCTGACCAGTCTGAAGAAGGGTCTCGACCCGAAACGTCGCCTATCTCCTTCGCTCCTTAGATGCTGCTGCACCCGCTGAGTTTCTCCAGCTTTTTGTGTACCCACCATTGTTACTCATGTCACCCCTTGCAGTGGTATCCATTTCCTTGTTTGCGGCACATTGCAGCAGCGGTAGAGTTGCTGGTTCGATCCTGAGGAGTTTGTAGGTTCTCGCTGTGACTGCGTGGGTTTTCTCTGGTTTTCTCCCGCACTCCCAAGACGTACAGGTTTTTAGTCGAATTGGCTTCAGTAAAATTGTGAACTGTCCCTAGTTTTTAGGATAATGCTAGTTTACGGGGACCGTTAGAGGACGCAGACACAGTGGGCTGAAGGGCTTGTTTCCGTGCAGTATCTCTAAACTAAACTAAAGTAAACACTAGGCTCAGCTCCTCAATATCCAGTAGCAGAAGGGCCTTTAAGACTGTGGCTCTTCCTCACCCTGCATTCACCAAGTCTCACCAAATACTCCTGCAATCTGGAATGGGCCAGTTGGCAATATTCCTGACGGTCATCTTGCTGTGTTAGACCAATAATTTTCCAGCACACCAAAGAAGCGATTTTGACCGACTTGATGATACTCCAGCAGCACTTAATAACCATCTCTGCATGTGTCGTTGAGAACAGCCTATAAATCAGAGAGTCCTCTGTTACTTAACAGCTCAGGATGAACTGAGACAAGAACCATTGCATCTTTTTCCAGACCTTCTTAGCAAAATCACACTCTAGGAGCAGAATAAGTCCATTCGCCCATCAAATCTACTCCGGCATTCAATCATGGGTGATCTATCTTTCCCTCTCAATCCCATTCTCCTACCTTCTCCCCATAACCTCTGACACCCTGACTAATCAAGAACCTGTCAATTTCCGCCTTTAAAACATCCATTGATGACCTCCACAGCCATCTGTGGCAATGAATTCCATAGATTAACCACCCTCTGACTAAAGAAATTCCTTATCATCTTATAAAGGTACGTCCTTTTATTCTGAGGCTATGGACCCTGTTCCTAGACTCTCCACATCCACTCTGTCCAGGCCTGGTTTAGTGAGGGGGGTGCCTTCCGCAGAGCCCAGTTTTGGGGCTAGAAGTGTGGTCAGATTCTTGTCAAGGTAGGAAACCTTTCATCTGCCTCTATTTTTTCTCCAACAGGTAGACAGAGATACATTCCAGTCCAAAGTTAGTGGATAGTTTTATGGCAGAGATAGACAAATTCTTGATTACGGGTGTCAAGGATTATGGGTAAAACGCCGGAAAATAGTATTATGAGGCCGTCGCTCCATAACCCCTGGCACCCTTACTATTCAAGAATCTGTCAATCTCCACCTTAAAAAATATCTACTGACAGCCTCCTCAGCTGTCTGTGGCAATAAATTGCACAGATTCACTGCCCTCTGACTAAGCTGGTGAATTATGGTGAAGAGGAAGGCCTATCGAGCCCATGCCAACCGTCGATCACTATTCACATCAGCTCTATGTTATCCCACTTTCACATCCACTCCCTACACTATAAGGGCAATATACAGAGTCCAATTAACCTGCAAACCCATACGTCTTTGGAATGTGTGAGGAAACCGGAGCAACCAGAGTAAACCCATGCAGTCACAGGGAGGACGTGCAAGCTCCACACAGACTTCTTCTTGAGAATGAAACATAAACCAAAGGAATTGTTAGATCTCAAGCCGGGTGTTGAGCAGCCAGGTTGTTGTCTCTACATCAATGTCTGCCAGGCCCTGAGCTCCATTTGTTGGGTGGTAGAGCGGACACTCAGAGACGACATGGTTGGCTGTCTGTTGTTCTGCTCCGCATTCACAGGCTGGACTCATGGCGGAGTCCCCATCTCCACATGCTGGCATTGAAATGCCCAACTCCAGTACGGAGTCTGTTGAGCTTCACCCATGCTCCCTGGGGAGGTCAGAACCTGGACAGCTTTTATCTGGTGAAGAGATGTAGCTGTGTAATGACAGCGAGGTTGCTTTCCACTCCTGTGACCACTTGGTGGCCAGATGATCTATATCGGTGAGACCAAGCGGAGGCTTGGCGATCGTTTCGCCGAACACCTCCGCTCGGTACGCAATAACCAAGCCGACCTCCCGGTGGCTCAGCACTTCAACTCCCCCTCCCATTCCGCATCCGACCTCTCGGTCCTGGGCATCCTCCACGGCCAGAGTGAGCAACACCGCAAGTTGGAGGAACAGCACCTCATATTCCGCTTGGGGAGTCTGCATCCTCTGGGTTGAACATTGAATTTTCTCAATTCTGTTAACCCTTGCTGTCTTGTCCCCTTCCCACCTCTCCCTCAGCCCTCAGGCCCTGGCATTCCCTCTCTCTCTATCTCTCTCCCCCACCCTTGTCGCACTAGCTTCTCATTTTCACGCTACAAACAGCTTACAATGGCTTGTTCCCTTTATCATCAATACTTTTTTGCATATCTTTCATTCATTGTTCTTTATCTCTCCACATCACCATCTATATCTCTTGTTTCCCTGATCCCTGACCAGTCTGAAGAAGGGTCTTGACCCGAAACGTCGCCTATCTCCTTCGCTCCTTAGATGCTGCTGCACCCGCTGAGTTTCTCCAGCCTTTTGTGTACCCTGGTGGCTATCCAGTGTGCTTTTGTCTCAGTTGGCTGGATGGATGCTAGGAGTTGTTTTCCAGTGGAGCAAAGGGGTGACGGGACACCAGTCAGGGTGGCCTCTGCTCTCTGCTGATAGCCTGATGGAGGAGGTGATCTGGGTCCATGGCACGACGAGATAGCGCCAGAGTTGTTGCTTACCTTCGGATCCCTGCAGAATGAATGCCTGCAAGTATAGGGAGCTGCTCGACTGGAGTAGGCTGAAGGCACCAAGGTGCTGTACAGGCTCGTGTCTACCAGGCTAGTATGTCTACTTCTACTCCATATGGGTGTGCAGTACTCAGCTGGGGCATACACAAGAGCGAAGGCAGAGGTGCGAAGAGTTGATGCACTGAATCCCCAACTTGTTCCTGCCAGGCGTCGGCAGAGACCAGCCAGGTGTTGACAAAATGTAAGCAACCTGTCCAGCTTTATGCCAAGGTAAGTGAGTGTTTGTTGGAAGTCCAAGTGCCCGTTGTTAACAGGAACAGCTAGCCCTCGCTTGGCTTCCTTGTTGTTTAGATGGAATGCTGTTGACACTGTTTTGCCTTCGCTCAGATTTAGGCGCCACTGTCATAGGTATACTGCCAAAGTCCCCATGTCTTGACTCAAGCAGCTTTCGATTGTCTTCCACTCATTGTGTCTCATCAGGATGCCTAGATCACCAGCATACCCATATTTTCCAGAGGTGGTCTCTGGGAGGTCATGGATGTACACGGTTTGATATCAGCTCCATGATGTAGAGTACCATGCGCCTGTCTGGCAGCACCCGAAGTAGCTTTGCAGTTATTCCCCAGTGCCACATGGTGTCATAGGCAGCTGTCAGATCTATAAGAACAGCTCCTGCCTTCTCATTTGCCTTAAAGCAGTCCTCAATGTCTTGGGTGAGGAGGGTTACCTGGTCCACAATAGATCGACCTTGGCGGAAACAAGCCTGCTCGTCGGGTAGTTGAGGGTCTATGATGGGGTTGATACGCCCGTATGGGATGTAGAGGAGTTTGTATGGGATGTAGAGATGGGCCGGTAGCTTTGATGCCAGATCTTTGGTATTTTGCACTTCTCCATGGAGATCGACAGGTACTGTCAGATCCAGTTGGTAGCAGCGTCTCCAGAATGTAATAAAAACTCTGAATGCTGTCAGATCTGGGGGCCTTTCCTGCGTTCAGCATCTTGAGTGCTGTGGCCATTAACCATATAACCATATAACAATTACAGCACGGAAACAGGCCCTCTCGGCCCTTCCAGTCCGTGCTGACCATTTGTTTTCCCCTAGTCCCATCTACCTGCACTCAGACCATACCCCTCCATTCCCTTCACGTTCATTACCTCGGGGTTGAAAGCCATTGTTAGGTCCGTATCCACTCTGTCAGTTTTGCATGACTCGGCCGCTTCTTTGCTCACTTCGCGCGAGAAATCACGGTCATAGTTTGTGAATCGACCATTCGTGACTAGTTGAGATGCGATTGCGTTGGCGGTCACTGGGCATTTGCCGGGTTTGGATGTAGCTCTGCCGGTCAGGCTGTGTGCCATGCTTTATGGCTCGAGTGGATGCCAAATCTATGAGGCCTTTTCCATCACTATTACTCTTCGCTGCAAGCCATTCCAGATCAGAGTCTTCTGCAGACTGCCCTTCACTAGCCCAATCCGTGTCATCTCTGAGGAAAGTGGCCAGACCATATTTACAACTTGGTGTGAGAGTAGCTAGTGTGAATTCAGGAATTGCAAGTTTCCCCACTGTTTTGCAGTGTGTCTCCTGCAGGATTATGACAATCGCTTTGTTGGTGTATGCTAGCTGCTCAATGATGGATATCTTAGCACTGGTGAGACCTTCGACATTCAGCTGTAGTATCCCAACATTCTTGCCTTTGACGGCAACTGCTGCCCACTCTGAAAAGGACGCAAAGCTTGGCTCCGGGCCGCGACACTCCGTCTTTGTCCTATCCTTGGTTTTGTTTCATGTTATCAGCATCTGTCTCCACAAAGTATTCCGTGAGAGAAGACTAACTAGATTAACAGGAGAGACCACGAGAAGATATGTTGCCGACATATCTCCACACAGACAACACCCAAAGTCAGCTTTGAACCCGGGTCTCTGATGCTGTGAGGCAGCAACTCCACCAGTTGCACCATTGTGTTGGCCTAATTTCTTTCTTATGTTTGTTGATATGAGAATAGGCAAAAGGCAACAAGCAGCTCGGTTTCTATAATGAGCATTTTCAAATCTAAAAAAATATAATTGAAGTGGAAAACTCCCTCTGTAGGACTTTAAGCAGACCTGAAAAAAATGTTAATGTTCATCATTTAAATCATATCAAGGGATATGTATCAGACCAGTGTCATCACAAACACAGGGCGTCACAGTGGCACAGCGGTAGAGTCACTGCCTTACAGCACCAGAGACCCGGCTCTATGCTGTCTGAGCGGAGTTTGTACGTTCTTTCCTTGATCGTGTGGGTTTTCTCTGAGTGCTCCTGTTTCTTCCCACACTCCAAAGACGTACAGGTTTGTAGGTTAATTGGCTTTGGTAAAAAACTATAAATTGTCCCTAGTGTGTAGGATACTGCTAGTGTACGGGGTGATCACTGGTCGGCATGGATTTGGTGGCTGAAGGACCTGTTTCCACGCTGTATCTCTAAAGTCTAAAGTAAAGGCATTAGTAAAGGGTAAATGAATAGGTTTACAGTACGTTGGTGATGAATTATTTATTTGTGTATGTTTTGGTAACCCTTTAAATCCATTGCTTGTTGACAGTGCCCTAGGCTGAAGTGATTACCACCCACCCAGGCTTGAGAATCGTTCTTGCAGATGCTTCTGCAAACATCATTTCACCATCACCTGCATTTATCACACCCAGTTTAAATGTCATGAAGGCTTGCATGTTAGTTCTTGATAACTTGTGCCATAAATCAGCAGGCGCATTTCACTTGTCAATTCGGACAGATGAATGAGAGGTCCTAAAAATGAATATTTGCTCAAGCACGTCTACAATGGAGATAAGTATTAATATCACTCATAGCTGGTTTGTGGAACACTGGCAACGTTATATAAGCCTCGGATGTATTAAAAAAAACTTCAATTTTGCATGATTCATTTTCAGAACAAGAGCATCAACAAGCAGTGTCAGAGCGATTAACTAAAATAGGAAACAGCTTGTATTTCAATGATAGGTATTCAGCAGGTCTTAACATCCCAGCATGAAGCTGTTAAAGCTGATGAATCTATCTGTCTGAAAGCCATCTTCTCTCTTCTTGTTAATCAAGTCCGCCTGTAGATTAAACATCTTTGCAGTTTACCACAATTCCAAACAGAAACCATAATTGCCTATAAATTACCAAGGCTTCAGAGAGAAAATGACATACATTTCACTGTACATTGGTGGAAATATTATGGTTCTAGGCAAAATTTCTTAAAAATTAAGCCACCATATAAATTGAAGCAAGCAGGATTCGAATACTCAGCAGTCAGCACATTCTCAAAATAGTAATTTAATCCTTTCAGGAGCTGTGCAAAGACCATCATTCCAAAAGTTACTGGGGTAGGGTTTTAATTTGTTCACAAGTTATTAAAATTCCAAAATTCATTTAGTGCACACAGAGTTATTTTAAAGCTAATACTAATATTTAGCTTTGGGCATTTAATGAAATTCATATTACACTATAACATAGTTTGGCGGTTACAGAATTAATCTGTGCAATCTATTTTATTTAAGAGCGTCATTTTTCAAAAGCCAATAGCCCTTCCTACTCGCTGAGATTCAGACTTGTTCTATTCTGTTTGCAACTTGGTAATTAGAGCAATTTTTCATTTAAATGTACAATTTCACAGCACAGAAACACTGCATATTTAAGTTGTGCTCTAAGCCGATTCATAGCTCGTTTATGCAGGCAGCATTGATTTTTGCTGAGTTTGAAGGAGACTATCTAATCATATAACGCTCAAAACCGATTGTACATTTTTAATGTTTCTTGTTTGACTCGTTTATTACATTACTTTACTTTAGACCTATGTGGAAACAGGCCCTTCAGCCCACTGAGTTCGCGCTGACCTGCGATCTCCACTCAGTAGTACAATACTACACACTAGGGACAATTTGCAATTTTACCAAAGCCAATTAACCTACAAACCTGTACCTCTTTGGAGAGTGGGAGAAATACGGAGCACCTGGAGAAAACCCAAGCAGGTGGCGGGGAGAATGTACAAACTCCATTCTATTTTACATTTTCCTTGATCTCCACACCTTACATGTCCTTGTCTATGTATTTCCCTCTCCCCCGACATCAGTCTGAAGAAGGGTCTCGACCCAAAATGTCACCCATTCCTTCTCTCCAGCATTTTGTGTCTATCTTCGGTTTAAACCAGCATTTGCAGTTCCTTCCTACACATACAAACTCTGAACAGGCAGTACCTGTAGTCAGGATCGAACCTGGTTCTCTGCCGCTGTAAGTCAACAACTCTACCGCTGCGCCACCATGCCGCCCCTATTGCTGCTCATATTTGTTTTGATTTTGTGATCAGGGCAAACTTGTATGAAAGCCCGGACAGTTAGGTGCGGCTAAAAAAATGTTTTGTTTTGGGAAACTGAATCTTGGGCTCCTAAAGGGCCTGTCCCACTTGGGCATCATTTGCGCGTCACGCAGATGGCGCGCAAAGATTTTGTACATCCCAAAATCCTGGGGCGACCTTGCTTCACTGCCTACGTCACCACGCACCATGCGCGTGTAATGCGTCGTGATGCGTAAATGATGCCGCTTAAATGATGCCGCATAATGATGCCGCATAAATTATGCACAAATGACGCCCATCATACCGATGGAGTGTAAACTACCCAAGCAAAATATGAGGTACTGTTCCTCCAATTTGTGCTGGGCCTCACTCTGGCAATGGAGGAGGTCCAGGACAGAAAGGTGAGATTTGGAATGGGAGGGGGAGCTGAAGTGCTGAGCCACTGGGAGAGCAGGTTGGTTAATGCGAACTGAGCGGAGGTGTTGGGCGAAGCGATCGCCAAGCCTGCGCTTGGTCTTGCCCATTTAGAGAAGTTGACACCTGGAACAGCAGAATCAGTAGATGAGGTTGGATGAGGTGCAGGTGATATTCTTTAATCAGGTAGGCAACATAAATGAAAGTTAATGTTATCAGTGTGTCAATCTCTGACTTGGGAAATGCTTTCTATTATTCATCTTTTTGAAGAAAGTGTAAGGCATCCTGCTGTCATCATAATGACAACAATGTTTATTGCGAAAAGTTCAAGAATCTATCTCTCAATCTATGTAGAAAGCCACAGTAAAAAAAATACCTGCTCACTAGTTCTGTGGCATAGTGGGAGCGTTGCTGCACTACAGACCCGGGTTCATTCTGATTGCGGGTGCTTCCTGTACGAAGTTTGTATGTTCTCCAGATGCTCCGGTTTCTCATTCCAATGACGTGCGGGATTGTACATTAATTGGCTATATAAGTGTCCCTAGTGTATATGATAGAACTAGTGTACGGGTAATTGTTGATTGGCATAGACTCAGTGGGCCAAAGGGCCTGTTTCCAGGTTGTATCTCTAAAATAAACTAACCTAAAACTGATACTATCCTGCCATCTTTCTCATTTACTTACTAAAGTATCGTTGTTCTTAGATTGAATTGATGACTCTTTCCATGGAACTTAGAGAAATAAACAAAGGCACATCTCATTATAAGACTCATAGACATAGAGTGATACAATGTGGAAACAGACCCTTCGGCACAACTTGCCCACATCGGCCAACATGTCCCAGCTACACAAGTCCCACCTGCCCGCGTGGTCAATATCCCTCCAATCTGTCCTATCCATGTACTTTAACTATTTCTTAAATGTTGGGTAAGTCCCAGCCTCAACTACCTCCTCTGGCAGCTTGTTTCATAGACCCACCACCCTTTGTGTGCAAAAGTTACTCCTCAAATTCCTATTAAATCTTTTCCCCTTCACCTTAAACCCAAGTCCTCTGGTCCTCGATTCACCTACACTACGCAAGAGACTCTGTGCATCTACTTGATCTACAGTAGTCTGTGCATCAACCCAATCTATTCCTCTCATGGTTTTATCCACCTCTATAAGATCATCTATGAATTTTAATGTCCGTTTCAATGTCGAGTTAATGAAGCCTGATTGATTAATCGAAACTTATATGAAGCTGTATCTTTAAAGACATTCAAAATATTTATTGACCAATTTCAGTACCTTAGCAAATATTGGTTGGTGTATTTATGAGCCCTGTGGTTTAATAAAACTATGTTGTAATAAATTAAAAATAAAAATAAAAACAGTCAAAATAACTCAACAGTATATACTGTATGCATCAGTTTGATATATGGGTAGATAAATAACAGGTGGAATATAAAGTGTCATATTTTAGGTGGAAAGTTTACATAAAAAGGCAGGAACATTATAAGCAATTAATGTACAGAGGGATCTAGTGGTACTAGTTTGCAGCTCCCTGAAAATGGCAACACAACTTAATAGAACATACAACCGCTGAGTTACTCCAGCATTTTGTGTCTATTTTAGGCACAGGACATACTTGCTTTCAACAGTCGGGGCATTGAGTGTGAAAGTTTGCAAGTCATTTGCAGTTGTATAACATTTTGGTTCGGCCACATTGGAAGCACCGCGTATATGAAGGATGTGGAGACCTTGGAGAGGATGCAGGAGGTTCACCAGGATGTTACCTAGATTGGAGTAGATTAGCGTGAGATTGGACAAATTTTGATTGTCCTCTCTGGAGAGTCAAAGTCTGAGGGGTGGTTTGATAGGTATACTGATTTATACGGGACATAGATAAGGTAGATTGTCAGTCTTTCCCCCCCAGGTAGGAATATCAAATACTAGAGGCACATGTTTAACCTGAGAAGAGGAATGTTTAAATGAAGCTTCTGAGACAAATTTTATTTTACACAAAGTGGAGTGTAGAATCCACTAAATCTCACGACCGAAAGTAAAGGACAAGCGACACCAAGCATTGCCTCGTTTATTCCAGAACACCCTTTTAACATAAAATCTCCTCATTACTACTCATGTGCAGATAAGGCCAATTAGTGCGTCTGACCTCAGAATTGTTAGTCAGCTTGTGTCTGGACCGTCACGTGAGGCTGCTGGCTAGCTGCCAGCAGTAACAAGCTGTATGGAAAAACCACGTGGGCATGAAGTCGCAACAGGTGAGTGCCTGGAATACACTGCCAGGGGAGGTGGTGAAAGCAGATACAATAGAAACGTTACTAAGAGGCACGCAAACGGTCAGTAAATGGAGGGCCATAGATGATGTGCATGCAAATGGAATTAATTTAAATTGGTGTCATGGTCAACACAGACATTGTGGGCCAAAGGGTCTGGCCCTATATTGTACTGTTCTATGTTCTAAAGTGAGTAAACTTCTTATTTCTGGGAATATGGCCATTATCAATAATGCAGAGTGAGGAACAGTACCATTGTTTGTAGTGCTGCAGTGTCTCAGCTCCTAAGACCTAGGTTCAATCCTGACCTTTGGTGCTCTGTGTACCAAATTGTAGCAATGTTACAAAATTGAGATTTAAAAAAATCAAGTCTGCAATTTATCCCATCAGATAAAGCATAAAAAGAAGTTTAATTTGACACCTAATTCACTTTCATATCTTCAGTATTAAAAAGGTTATGGCCATTTTCAAACTCGGAAATTAGCATCTTGTTCCCCATTGCCTTTCCATTGACTTAACTCAAAAGCTGTGATCGAGGACAGTCAAAAGCCCATAACTTTCTTAAAAATTAAGAGAACTCAATGAAATTTTCAGTTATTATAGATTGAAGCATTCTGAAACAAATATGAAACAATCTTACTTGGATGACCTGAAATTAAAGCATATAATTAGTTACCTAATTGTAGCTAATTACAAAATTCAATTACTAGATCTAAACATCTATCCATTTCTTAAGAAAAGATAAACATGTTTAAATTGCCTAAGTGTCCAAATAACATTCACACAATAATTCACAATATAACATGATTTTTAAATCTAATTTTCATGAATTTATAGGCCAAATGGAAGGAATTTAGTGTTTAATTCCCGTAAATTAATGGCCATTTAAATCAACTTGCGAGTGGGTTTTAGTGGAATGCAGTGGATTGGAACGTTGCGGTTTGCGGTGAATTTAACCCACAGTCGGCAGAAAAAATACTGCCGGTTCGTATATATTTTTTGTCCCCTTTTTGCAACATGAAAATTTGATTAAAGGCTTCCTAAGAACCACGTTTTAATAGTAAGATTAAATGAGAACTTACCAGTTTGAAGTTTGATCTTTATTTTATGAGGAGTTATGATGAGGGATTACGTGAAGACCCCGCCAGCACGCATGCGCGACATTCTTCAAAGCAGTGGTGTGAAATTCACAGATACCACAGTAGACTAATATAGTAAGATAAGAGAGAACTTCCATACCAGTTGAACTTTATAATAGAGGGTTTTGGGAGCGCAGGGCACGTAATCCCCTCATCGTAACTCCTCATAAAATAAAGATCAAACTTCAAACTGTTAAGTTCTCATTTAATCTTACTATTTTACTTCGGAGTCACGTGAGTGACTACGTGAAGATTTCAAAGCTCTGTGATTTCATGCCCTGGAACGAGACCATGCTCACACACTGCCATTCTGGGACGGAGGATGAACGTATTTCACACACGACACTGTGCTGCAAAACAATAAAGGTATTATTCATACCTAAAATAATATGCCCCACATTGGGTAATTTATTTTACAGAACTTAAATTTTTCCCTGCAAATGTCTCAGGACGGGTTTATATAAAGCATTGAATGCGTTCATTGCTCCACCCCGCTGTGGCAAGGATGTGGTCCATAGGAACTCCCATCATCCTAGCGTCCGATGTAGATGCAGCCCTGTTGGAGTGAGATTTGAAACATTAGTATTCACCACTGCACGTAATACCACCCGAACGATTCTGGATATGGTTTGCACTGTGACCTTAGGTGAGGGCATTTATGGCTAATGAGAAAGCTCATCTCCGTGCCCATAAGTGTCTTGGTGACTATATATTGGAAAATATGTGTCACTATGCAGGCCGACTATCTGCAGGATAGGCCAGAACTCTAATATTGGCCAAAGGAACCGGGTCAGTCTTGTTCAAGTACCCCTGTATGTAGCAGGTTATCTGCCATTTGTGACAGACATGACGTCCTATTCTAGCTTGTGTAAGGACTGGACCCGTTGTGCTGATCCAAGTGCCATAATCCTTCCCAATCTAGGATATTAGTTTGTCCAGAGTGAGCCCCGATATTGGTGTCCATCCTCGTAACATGGTGTACTACCTATGTCCCATATATGGTGTATCTGGGCCTTAGGGGGGAATAGAGTACAAATACCCCTCATTCGTTTAGGTACTAGTGGGTGTGATCCTATAGCCAGGTGATCACTCCTCTGCCCAGATATTAGATAGGGCCACTCCTTGCACAATAATGGCACTGTAACTCAATCCTTCATCGAAATGAAGGGTGGCCAGAACTCCAGCACTTCAGTGTTGGTGGCTGAGTCATATGTAGTGTTCGTCCTGGTGCAGAACACTTCCCATTTCCTGACATATGTCAGGTACTGTCTTCTCGTGGACTCCCTGCACGACGCTGAGATGGCATTGATCATCCTGTCGGAGAGTCCGTATCCCAGAAATGGCCTGTTCAGAAACTGCAAATCAACAAGTTCATACAGTCATGGCACGGATACTTTCCCGCACGGGGTGTGCCAACCTCCTTGGCCTTGTTGATCCAGATGCAGGGTTCTGAGACCATCTTTGTACTGTTGGGAACCATGGTACCCGTTGCGGCATCTTGTTTAATTATTGTAAGACTCGCCTGATGAGGCAGAAGGGGAAAATGCTAGCAAAACAAATCCCCCCCCCCCAATGCAGCGAGAAATCGTCCATCGCTGCTGCCCCTGGGTCTGGTTCCCAAGCAACATATGTTGGTAGTTGGTGAATTAGTCCTGGATGGAAAAAAGGTCGATATCTGTGAACCATACCGGTCTATAATATCTGTAAACACTTTCCGATCCAAATCCATTTAATGTTGTCGTTGAATTTACGTGACTGGCGTCTGCCACTGTATTTAGCTTACCTGGAAGGTAAGTGGTTGAGATCCAAATCTCTCTCCCAGACACCAGTGCCAGATATTATTAGGCAATTCATCACATGATATCGACTTTATTTTCACCCATATGATTATATAAGGCCCCCAGTGTGTATCAATTTGTACCGTACATTCAACTGGTGCTCATCTGAGCAGTAGGGCCCTGAGTCCATGAAACGCTCCCAGCATTTCTAGATAATTAATTCCTAGTGCTTTAAACAGAAAAAATTTATGTGCACTCATCTGCCACCACAACTTGCGGTGGTATTAGTTGCTCCCCAATCTTTAGCACCGGCATCAGTCTGTAATGTCGCCACGCTCACCAGAAAAGGTAAGACTTACCTTCCGTAATTTTTCAAAACTCGCACTGGAGGAGCGGCGCTCCTCCCGACTGTCGCTTTCCGCAATGCGTTCGACGATATGTCGCGCATGCGTGCTGGCGGGGTCTTCACGTAGTCACTGACGTGACTCCGAAGTAAAATGTAAAAATAAACTGTGTACCTTCTTTTATCCCCTATGTAAAATCCTTCCCGTTGTCGGCATTCATGGCTTTAGAAGACGATTTTAAAATTACTCTAGCTAATCAATGATCTAGCGTAGTTTAAAAATACCTTTATAAAACAAATGTCAGAGCGATTTCTCTTTAGCAACGAAATCCCCTGAGATGGATCGATTTGAACTGTCTGTTAAAAAACGGCATTTTAAACCCTGAAACTCTGAAAGGCGCCAAAGTCGCGCACACGGGGAGTGCAGAACTGCAGCGCCGCTGAAGGTAAGTTTTGTAACATACCTACAAATTGGTCACTGCAAATTGTCCCTAAGATGTGAGTGTTCTCCCTTAAATCTGGGGGATTTAATTAATGTAACTGGATACTTGGTCATAAGTTCTTCCTCAGTCTGAAAAAGGTTCTCAATCTGAAATGTCACTATTCTTTCTCTCCAGAGATGCTGCCTGTCCCACTGAGTTACTCCAGCATTTTGTGTCCATCCTCAGTTTAAAACAGCATATGTTGTTCTTTCCTACACGCTTGGTCTTACCTACACAGGAGGAAGTTATTTGACCATTTATCCCTGATAAAAACGATATAATAATTCAATTTTCCTGCACCTTCTGCATATCCATGCAAATTTTGCCCCTCTTCTATTGAAGGATACAGTTGAATTTTTTGACAGAATATTATAACACTGTGATTTTAAAAACATCATCTTGCCCTTTGGTTCTTTTATCAATTGTAATAAATTTCCCTCTAAACAATAAAGGCAAGTTCTCTTGTAAGGTCAGATGTGGATCAGGTTTCCACAAGTCCTGTAGTTACTTGGGTCAGATGTAGAGAGCCAACCTCACTGGTCCTCATCTCCAGTGAAGAGGCCACATCAATAACTGGGCCTGACATGGAGAAGTGTCCAAGCCCTTTGCTCGGGTTGCACCAGTAAAGCTGGGGGCAGAGCTTTGCCTGCTGACAAAACAGTGAGCCATTTTGATTATGTGTAGAAAGGAACTGCAGATGCTGGTTTACACCAAAGATAGACACAACATTCTGGAGTAACTCGGCGGGTCAGGCAGCATCTCTGGAGAAAAGGAAGAGGTGACCTTTCGAATCGAGACCATTCTTCACACATTCCTTTGCTCCAGGGATGCTGCCTGACCCGTTGAGTTACTCCAGCATTTTGTGTCTATCTTTGAGGAACTTTTGTTTTTCATTTGGAGATACAGCATGGAAATGACCTTCGACCCACCGAGTCCTTGCAAAGCATTGACACCAGGGCTCTATGTTATTGCCCTTTCTCATTCACTCCCTACACACTGAGGCCAATTAACCTACAAACCCACAAATCCTTAAGATGTGGGAGGAAGCCATGAGAACGTTCAACCTCCACATGGACAGCGCTGAGGTTAGTCTCGAACTCGGGCCTCTGGCGTTGTGAAGCAGCAGTTCTACCTGCTGCGCCACTGTGCCACCCTAAATTGTTAAATATGTCTAAATTTCATATATATTAAAAACTGTTCAGAATAATATAAACAAAAACACTTTGTAAAAATTATGTATAAACAGTAGTAGAAACAAAGAGCTGTAGATGCTGGTTTATACCAAAATATACATTCAAAGTGCTTTTGTAACTCAGCAGGTCTGGCAGCATCTATGGAGAAAAAAGTATGGGTAATGTTTCGAGCCAGGAACTGTAGGGTCTGAAGAAGCTAGATTGAGGGCGAACTGGATAGTTTTCATTCGTCATACACGTCGAAATCCAGAGGCACGTCTATCATTATCCGCAAAGGCATACTATTTAAACAGAAAAATACATTAACAGATAAGGATGGGAGATATTTGATAGTTACCGGTGGGATCCATGCCACCCCAATTACATTGGTAAATATATATGCGCCTAACTTTGACAATCTGCATTTTAAAAATAAAATTCTGAATATAATCGCAGAATATAATTATCAGAATGTTATAATCAGAATTTATGAATTCTATAAAAGCTTTTATGACATATTTACTCCACGCTTACAGAAAATGTATACATATGCCTTTAGAGAACAAATATTACCTGATACACTAGCAGAATCTATGATTACATTAATACTTAAGAAAGACAAAGATGTGGAAGAACCCGGATCATATAGAGCTATTGCGTTGTTAAACACAGATCAAAAAATATTAGCGAAAATATTAGCTAGAAGATTAAGTATGCCAGTAAATTAATACACCCGGATCAAACGGGGTTGTCCCTAAGAGACAATCATTTAATAATTTGAGACGTCTGCTCAACATAATGCACTCACACAAACTAAAGATCAAAAACTCGCAATAATTTAACTGGATGCAGAGATAGCAATTGATCAGGTTGAATGGAAGTATATGGTTAAGGTATTGCAAAAATTTTAACTGGGAGAGAACTTCATTCTGTGGATTAAATTAATATATAACCATATAACCATATAACCATATAACAATTACAGCACGGAAACAGGCCCTCTCGGCCCTTCCAGTCCGTGCCGACCATTTGTTTTCCCCTAGTCCCATCTACCTGCACTCAGCCCATCCCCTCCATTCCCGTCACGTCCATATACCTATCCACTTTAGATTAAAAATAAAATAATAAAAGAGAGGAACAAAACATATTAATACAAATAAAAGGATTTGTTCTACAATATTTGGATTCATTCAAAATGCCGCACTTAATGGTCTAGAAGGCTGCATGCCTTCCAGGTTCCCCACCCCTGGATTAAGCCTGACATCGGTGGGTGGGGAAGATGCTGGAGTCAATTAATTACAAAAGGGAAATCATGCTTGACTAATCTTCTGGAATTTTTCTGGAATTGCTCAAATAACAAAATATCATTATACCATATAACCATATAACCATATAACAATTACAGCACGGAAACAGGCCCTCTTGGCCCTTCCAGTCCGTGCCGACCATTTGTTTTCCCCTAGTCCCATCTACCTGCACTCAGACCATACCCCTCCATTCCCTTCACGTCCATATACCTATCCACTTTACTCTTAAATGTTAAAATCGATCCTGCCTCCACCACTTCTGCTGGAAGCTGATTCCACACAGCCACCCCACCCTCTGAGTAAAGAAGTTCCCCCTCACGTTACCCCCGAAACCTCTGTCCCTTAATTCTCATGTCATGCCCTCTTGTTTGAATCTTTCCTACCCTCAATGGGAAAAACGTATCCACGTCAACTCTGTCTATCCCTTTCATCATTTTAAAGACCTCAATCAAGTCCCCCCTTAACCTTCTGCGCTCCAAAGAATAAAGACCTAACTTGTTCAACCTTTCTCTGTAACATAGTTGCTGAACCCTGGCAACATTCTAGTAAATCTCCTCTGTACTCTCTCTATTTTGTTGACATCCTTCCTATAACTAGGCGACCAAAATTGTACACCATACTACAGAATTGGTCTTACCAATGCCTTGTACAATTTTAACATTACTTCCCTACTCCTATATTCAATGCTCTGATTTATAAAGGCCAGCACACCAAAGGCTTTCTTTACCACCCTATCTACATGCGATTCCACCTTCAGGGAACTATGCACAGTTATTCCTAGATCCCTCTGTTCCACAGCATTCCTCAATTCCCTACCATTTACCATGTACGTCCTTATTTTGATTTGGCCTGCCAAGATGTAGCACTTCACACTTATCAGCATTAAACTCCATCTGCCATCTTTCAGCCCACTTTTCCAAATGGCCCAAATCTCTCTGTAGACTTTGAAAATCTACTTCATTATCCACAACACACCACCTATCTTAGTATCATCTGCATACTTACTTATCCAATTTTCCACCCCATCATCCAGATCATTGATGTACATGGACAAACAACAGTGGACCCAACACAGATCCCTGAGGCACCCCACTGGTCACCGGCTTCCAACCTGACAAACAGCCATCCACCATTACTCTCTGACATCTCCCATTCAGCCACTGTTGAATCCATCTTGCTACATCCGCCATTAACACCCAAAGATTGAACCTTCTTAACCAACCTTCCATGGGGAACCTTGTCAAAGGCCTTACTGAAATCCATATAAACAACATCCACTGCTTTACCCTCATCAATTTCCCTAGTTACCGCTTCAAAAAATTCAAGAAGGTTTGTCAAACATGACCTTCCAGGCACAAATCCATGTTGACTGTTCCTGATCAGACCCTGTTTATCCAGATGCTTATATATATTATCTCTAATATCATTTCCATTAATTTGCCCACCACTGACGTCAAACTAATAGGTCTATAATTGCTAGGTTGATTCTTTGAACCCTTTTTAAACAATGGAACAACATGCGCAGTACGCCAATCCTCCGGCACTGTTCCCGTTTCTAATGACCATTTGAAATATTTCTGTCATAGCTCCTGCTATTTCTACACTAACTTCCCTCAATGTCCTAGGGAATATCCTGTCAGGACCTGGAGACTTATCCACTTTTATATTTTTCAAAAGTGTCAGTACTTCCTCCTCTTTGAATCTCATAGTTTCCATAGCTACTCTACTCTTTCCCCTTAACTCACCGAGTTCAATATCCTTCTCCTTGGTAAATACCGAAAGAAAAGAAATTGTTCAATATCTCCACCATCTCTTTTGGCTCTGCAGATAGCTGTCCATTCTGGTTCTCTAATGGTCCAATTTTATCCCTCGTTATACTTTTGCTATTAATATATATAATAAGCCAATGGCCAGAATATTAACTAATAATATCTTATCCACAAAATTTCAACTGTCGAGGGGTAATAGACAAGGCTGTTCATTATCACCATTGTTATTTGCCCTTATAATTGAACCACTAGCGGAAATAATTACAAATCATCCGAATATCCACGGATATAATACAAAATATTCAAACAATAAAATATCATTATACGCTGATGATGTACTTTTGTACATCACAAAACCTCATATCACTATACCCAATATTTTATACTTAATCGAGGATTTCGGATCATTTTCAGGTTACAGAATAAACTGGAATAAAAGTGAAATCATGTCAATAAAACCAAAAGATTCTACACATCTCGTACAGTTTCCTTTTAAAATAGCTATGGAAAAATGTAAATACTTGGGTATTGAAATCACCAGAAGATATCAAGACATGTTTAATGCAAACTATAACCCTGTACTTAAGAAACTACATAATTTAATTAAATTCTGGAAAACGCTTCCGATGTCCTTAATAGGACGAATAAACGCCATTAAAATGATTTTTTTTTAACCACAAATTCTATACCTGTTCCAATCAATCCCAATATACCTACCCAAACAGTTTAAAAAAAAATTGGACTCAGATATTACAAATTTTATTTGGGATTATAAGTCCCATAGAATACAAACACCACACCTGAATAAACCCAAAGTAGTAGGGGGATTAGCACTCCCTAATTTTATGTATTACTATTGGTCTGTATATATCAGAAATATGATTCAATTGTTGGATAACTCTCCCCAGCAACCAGAGTGGATCATTATGGAGAAAGAGGACTGCTCCCCTTTTACTATTGGCGCGACCCTTCTCTCACCAATGACGGTGAACAATACAAGTTACAACAAAAATCCAATTATACATAGTACAATCAGAATTTGGAAACAAATAAAATATAACTTAAAATTAAGAAATTTATTTCTTCTATCTCCTATCGCTAAAAACCCTCTGTTTAAACCCTCAATTATAGATAAAGCATTTATACAATGGGAAAGAGCAGGAATTAAAACTTAGGGAGATTGGTATGAAACGGGAAAACGACTATCATTCAAACAATTACAACTAAAATACAATTTGGGTAACAATCAGTATTTTAAATATTTCCAAATATGTGATTATCTGAATAAAAATATGCACAAGAATTTCACAGTATGCCATCAGACTTAGTGGATGAAGCAATGAATACAAAGGCTGAATCAGCAAACTTAATTTCATATATATATAATATTATACTAAATGCAATAATACCAACAACTGAAGGTACCAGAGGAGATTGGGAAAACAAATTAAGCATAAACATTTCCAATGAAAGTTGGAAAGAGTACTTATTAAATGTGCATAAATGCTCAATTAATGTAAGACAGACTTTAATACAATTTAAAATCCTACACAGATTATACTACTCAAAAAGTAAATTAAATACATTTTCCCCCAACGTCTCACCAATTTGTGATAAATGCCAGTCTCAAGAAGCTACTATAGCGCACTTATTCGTCTTTTGTACAAAAATTCAAAGGTTTTGGATTGAAATCTTTGAAATCTTCACAAAACTGTTTAAAATAAAAATGACACCAATGCCAGAGTGGATTGTTTTTGGAATAACAGAAGGTAGCTCGGAATTAAATGTGTTTCAAAAGAATCTATTTGATTACAGCTTAATAATAGGAAAAAAGCTAATCTTAAAATTCTGGAAAAATGCCCTATACCAAATGTGGATTTCAACTATATTTGAAACATTACATCTGGAAGATATGAGACTCCGCCTGGCAGGAAAATCAGATCGTTTCTATCAGACGTGGTCTACATTTATAGAATTGCTACAAAGATAGGGTGCAAGAGTACCTTGGGCCTTAGTAAAGGGGGATGAAAAACTATTGAGTTGGTAAATTCCATTTGCGTGATGTATACAATATAGTAACTGGCTTTTCTTTTTTTTTTCTCTCTCTTTTCTTTTTCTTTTCTAGGGTCTATCTCTTAATCCCCTCTCTCTAACTTTCACAACTCTTTTCAGCTACTTCACTCTCTCTGTTTCCATTCTTTTTCTTTAAAAGCCATAAAACTATGGGGTACAATGATTATAACAATATATATGAGATGTACACGGATGTATTTACCTCTATTAAATAAAAAAATATATTTTTTAAAAAGTAACTCATGCAGCATCAATGGAGAAAGAAGTATGGGTAATGTTTCAAGCCAGGAACTGTAGGGCCTGAAGAAGAGTCCTGACCTGAAATGTCACCCAACCTTTTTTCTCCAGAGATCCTGCCTGGGTCACTGAGTTACTCTAGTACTTTGCATCCATCTCAAATTATGTATCAGTTCTACATTTAAATGTGTTTATTAAAAATAATAAAAAGCTCATTAAAAATAAACGTTCCTTTTGCCTCCCAATCCACAAACGTTCCATTTGCCTCCCTCCCATTCCCATGAAACCAAACCAGTCAATTTCCCTCTACACACTCCACTGCCTAGTAGAGCTGATCCTTACCCTTAACCCCTACCCTTCTCCTTCGACCGTCTCCAGCACAGGACATCGGACGTGTCCTCATTCTTTAGCAAACGGGGATTCCTCTCTTCCATTATAGATGAGGCTCTCACTAGGGTCTCCTCGATATCCCGCAGCTCCGCTCTTGCAACATTCGTAACAACGACAGAGTCCCCCTTGTTCTCACCTTCAACTCCATCAGCCGTCGCATACAGCACATAATCCTCCGACATTTTCGCCACCACAACAGGATCCCACTACTTGCCACATCTTCCCAACTCCACTCCTTTCTGCTTTCCGCAGAGACCGTTCGCTCCGTAATTTCCTGGTCAACTCGTCGCTTCCCACCCAAACCACCCCTTCCCCAGGTACTTTCCCCTGCAACCGCTGGAGATACAACACCTGTCCCTATACCTCCCCCCTCGACTCTGTCCAAGGACCCCGACACTCTTTTCAGGTGAGGCAGAGTTTCACTTGCACCTCCTCCAACCTATGTATCCGCTGTTCCAGGTGTAGACTCTTGTATACAGGCGAGACCAAGCACAGGCTCGGCAATGGTTTCGATGAACGGTTCCTCTCAACCCGCCTAAATCTACCTGATCTCCCGGCTGTACAACATTTTAACACCCTTCCCATTCCCAATCTGACTTTTCTGTCCTGGGCCTCCTCCAATGTCAGAGTGAGGCCCAGCACAAATTGGAGGAACAGCACCTCATATTTTACTTGAGTAGCTTACACCCCAGAGGTATGAACATTGACTTCCCTAACTTCAAGTAGCCCTTGCTTTCCCTCTCTCTCCTCCCCCCTCCCACTCCTTCCCAGTTCTCCCACCAGTCTTACTGTCTCTGACTAAATTTTATCTCTGTTCCGCCCACTTCCCTGACATCAGTCAGAAGAAGGGTTTCGACCCAGAACATCACCCATTCCTTCACTCCAGAAATGCTGCCTGTCCCGCTGAGTTACTCCAGCATTTTGTATCTATCTTTGATTTAGACAAGGATCCAAGAGGCAAGTGTTTCACCCACACGATGACATTAAAGACAAGCAGGATTGCAGCCCCTCACATGACCCCACCTGGAGCCCAGTGACAGAGCCCAGTGGCAGATGTCTGGACATCTGTCGTTCAGTTAGTCCTGGACTTCTATGCCTGAAGAGACGAGCCAACAATTCCAGGACTGATGGCTGTGCAAGCAGCTGTGCACCACTGGTTCTCATTCAAATTGCCAGCAAAACTCTGAGATCAGATTAGTTTTTGTTTAGGTTAGTTTCGTTTAGAGTTACAGCATGAAAACAGGCCCTTTGGCCCAAGTCGACCAACAATCATCCCGTTCACTACCTCTATTGCACACTCTAGGGACAATTTACAGAAGTCAATTAATCTCCAAACTTCCACATCTATGGAATGTTGGAGGAAACAGAGCACACAGAGAAAACCCACGCGGTCACAGTGAGCACATGCAAACTCCCTACAGACAGTACCCGTAGTCAGGATCGAACCCGGATCTCTGAGGCTGTAATACAGCAATTCCACCACTATGCCACTTGGCCGCCCACAGATTATGAAAAATATGAGAAAGAGTTCCAAACAAAGCCAGTGAAATAGCTAATGGCCTCTGTTAGACTTAAAAATCCATTGAACGGACAATTTTTTAAAATCCAGAATTGTGTCCTATTGAATTTTACCACAGAAAACATTAACTTTTTCATTAATTTCCTTCTTCATTCTGTTTCTTCAAATATGATAAAGTTGTTTAAAGTATTATTTTGTTAATGACTATTCTACATTGGAAACAACAAACAGCATAATTTTGCATTATGTTGGCAACAACTTTTCAGGAGAAAATTTATCTTATTTGAGCCCACTTTGGGTTACTTCCTATCCTATATTGACCTGGGGACTTACAGGATAATCTTAAGGATATTGGAGAATACCTTCAAGTACATTAAAAGTGACTCAATTTTAGACATTAAATTTCCTTTGACATTTGGTTATTAATCAAAGATTGACTGCCAAATTAAATTGGATAATGAAGATCTGTTTTCCAGATCTGGAGGCATACAAATGCTGGAATCTTGAGTATAACACATCTTGAGTTGGCAAATCTAGTGTTAAATCCAAGGGGCGGCCCGGTGGCGCAGCGGTAGAGTTGCTGCCTTACAGCGCCAGAGACCCGGGTTCAATCCCGACTACGGGTGCTTGTCTGTACGGTGTTTGTACGTTCTCCCCGTGACCTGCGTGGGTTTTCTCCAAGATCTTTGGTTTCCTCCCACAGTCCAAAGACGTACAAGTTTGTAGGTTAATTGGGTTTGATAGCGTTAATATGCGCTGATCACTGCTCGGAGCAGACTCGGTGAGCCGAAGGTTTCTGTGATGCATCTCTAAAATTAAATTAAATGCTGACTCATGAAGATCGATCCCCGAATGAAGACAGAAACCTAGTCGTTCTTCTTACCAGCTTCTAACTGATGCAAAACAACACCTTCTAAGAAATGAAATATTTGTTTTGGTGTACTTGCTCACTTTAGGTACCCAGAATAAAAGTATATATGATAGAAATAAATCCCAGCGTGTTGCTTTTGACAATTATGATGGTCTGAATTTACAGGCCACTTCATTGTGTCAAGCATTACAGACAGTGTCTTAATGATGTGACTCCGTGCATCTCAATGTTGCTTTCAGAGGAAGTTGGCCGTGGGCTAAGATTGTACACAGCAAGTTTAGGTGACAGGCACTTGAGATTACAATTATATTTCCACAGCGGAAAAATGCAGCAACTTGGAACAGGGCTTTGGATAGTTCAGTGAACCTCCTCAATTCATGTGATATATGTGAGACTCCTTTATAATTCCAACGCTCTCTGATCCTGCTAATAGGCAGAGGTTTATTTCCTGTTAACGGCCCATTTTGTCATGCTTATGTTTGTAACCCTTGTGCGACCCAACATTCCAGGGGTCAGGCTGAGGTTAAGTAAAGGGAATGCAGATCAAAGAGGAAGGAATGACGGTACCTGTTCCAGACTTTCATTGCTTGAGCAGCTTATGCCACACACATTAGGTGCTTCAGGATATCATGAGCTACTCAAGTTGTTTCCTCCTTGTTAGGTTGTGAAACCTGAGACCAAGATTTATTGGGAACACCAGAAGTCGAAGCATTCACAGTCCGTGAGAGACCGGGTTTATGCATAAACAAGAATAAAACAATATTTGGCGATTGCTGCACCTTATTAGAATGTGAATTAACTATGAAACAATCTTAATCAGTCAACCTTAAATATTTTCTTGTCTTTCCTAATTCATGAGGTCAAGCAGCCAAGTTGATTGAGCTCATCATTAAAACATTACAAATATTAACGTAGAAAGATAGTCAGTCAGATTTTGGGAGCAATTACAAACACGCTCCACATCCCTCCTCTCTCTCCTCATTGTAGATATCCTTCAGCTTTAAATGATTATCAACCCTTTCCTAAAAAACCATAGTGTTCTTTGCCGTGACGACACCGTCAGAATTATTTGTCTTAAGTCTGACTATAGTCAAAAGTATGAGTATGTATATATACACATACTATTGTAGTGGCCTGGACACGGTCAGAAAAAGTCCTGACACCAGGCAGGTTCAAAGGTTCAATAATGAGGGTTGTGAGAATCCACTCACCACGGGTTCCACCGAAGGGATGATAAACTCCCAGCTAACCCCAGAGCAGAAACCGGACGCCTGTGGGCTGTCCCTCGTCTCTGTCCCTCAAGTGCCGAGGGGGATGACCCAAGGAGTGGCATAATATCCAGGGACCGCCACCCCTCCCCAAGAACCGGAGGCACGAAACGGACATTAGGGCGCACGAGGCGACCAGCTCGGGTGCGCACCATGCCCGGCAGACTAACCGGCAACCGACCAACAGGTGGAGGGGACGGAGCACCAACTGGAGGACCTACCCTAGACAGAGAGCGCTCTCGCCGGCCGATCAATGTCAACATGCGCCGGCTTCAGCCGCGCAACTGAAACGGTCTCACGCCGACCCCCCATGTCCAAGGCGAATGTGGACGAGCCATGTTCCAGGACACGGAAGGGACACTCGTGCGGCCGCTCGAGGGTTGTCTGATGAGCATCCCTGCACAGGAAGACAAACTGGCAGTCCTCCAGAGCAGAGGGAACGTGCGGACAAAAGGACCCATGACTAGACGTGGGCACCGGCGCCAGTTTGCCCACCGTCAGCCGAAGATGTTGCAGAGCATCCGAAGGCTGCTCCACCTGGCCCTGTGCCGGTGGGATGAATTCCTCGGGCACCGTCAACGGGGCCCCATACACCAACCTGGCGGCGGAGGAGGCCAGGTCCTCCTTGGGTGCGGTGCGGATCCCCAGCAAAACCCACGGCAGGACGTCGACCCAGTCCAGGTCAGTGAGCCGTGCCTTCAGGGCAGCCTTCTCCACTAGGCCGTTCGCCTGCGGATGATATGCTGCAGTCTGGTGTAGGCGAACCCCCAGAAGGTGTGCCATGGCTGACCACAGTTCTGGCATGAACTGAGGCCCCCGGTCTGATGTTATGTCCAGCGGCATCCCGAACCGGGCGATGCAGAGCACCGCCAAGGTCCGAGCTCAAGTGGCTGTCGAGGTGTCAGTCAGCAGAATGGCTTCAGGCCCCCGCGTGAAGCGGTCCACCATGGTGAAGAGGTGTGTCTCGCCCCGGGACGGTGGCAGTGGCCCCACGATGTCCACGCGAATGTGGTTGAACCGCTGCCGAGGAATGGCGAACCCACGTGTCGCTGCACCTTGGCGTTCTGGCACGGGATGCAGGTGCGTGCCCAATGTCCAACCTGCTTGCGTCGCCCTTGCCACATGAAGCAGGAGGCTACGAGGGCCGTCATCGCCTGAACGGAGGGATGGGCAAGTCCGTGGAGCACCTTGAACACCCTGCGCTGCCAGGCAACGGGGACGATGGGTCGCGGAACTCCAGTGGAGACATTGCACAGCAGCGTTGCGCCCACAGGACCACAGACAACGTCCTCCAACTGCAAGCCCGATATTGCCATGCGTTAGGTGGCCACTTCCTCGTCAACCAGCTGTGCGGCTGCCAGAGCGGAATAATCAATACCCAGAACCACCTGGAGGATGGTGTGGACCGTGGACTGCGATAAGGCATCAGCCACCCTGTTGTACTTGACCTCCATGAAGCGGATTGAGGTGGTATACTCCGACACGTACGCCAACTGCCTCTGCTGCCGCACAGGCCACGGGTCTGAAACCTTGGCAAATGCGAATGTGAGCAGCTTGTGATTCATGAAGGCAGTGAAGTGCCTCCCCTCCAGGAAGTACAGAAAGTGGCGTACGGTGAGGTACAGGGCGAGGAGCTCACGGTCGAAAGCGTTGTAACAGCGCTCAGCACCACTGAGGTGCCTGCTGAAGAAGGCGAGTGGCCCCCTGCACCTGTCAATGAGCTACCCCGACCACCACCTCAGAAGCATCCACCATCAGGGCAGTCAGGGAGGGCATCCTACTGTGGGTGGATGAGCATCGTGTCCCCAGCCAGGGCCGCCTTAGCATGCTTGAATGCCGCCGCTGCGATGACCAGCGATGAGGTGGAAATGCGGGCGCATGATTCCGGCTACCACCGGCAAGAAGTGGTGATAAAATACGACCATCCCCAGTAATTCCTGCAGGCCCTTAATGGTGGTCGGACGGGGGAACCAGCGGACAGCGTCCACCCTGGCCGGCAGAGGTACCACTCCTGGTGGAGCTATGTGGTGGCCGAGGAAGTCGATGGCCATCACCCCGAAACGGCACTTGGACGAGTTGATAGCCAATCCATAATCGCTGAGGCGCTGACACAACTGACGGAGGTGGATGCAGTGCTCCTGCGGCGAGCGGCTGGCCACAAGTATGTCATCCAATTAGACAAATACGAAGTCCAGGCCACAGCACACACAGTCCATAAGCCGCTGGAAGACCTTCGCGGCGTTCTTCAACCTGAACAGCATCCGTGAAAATTCAAACAGCCCAAACGGTGTAATAATAGCTGTCTTAGAGACATTGTCAGGGTGGACCAGAATCTGGTTGTACCCTTGCACAAGGTCCACCTTGGAGAACACCGATGCTCTGGCCAGGTGGGCATTGAAGTCCTCCTGTGTGTGCGGGACCGGGTGCCTGTCGGCGATGGTCGCATCACTCAGGCGACGGTAATCCCCACACGGGCGCCAGTCCCCTCCTGCCTTGAGGACCAAGTGGAGCAGTGACGCCCATGGGCTGTACAAGCAGGCCGGCAGTGGCAATGTGGTGCTCCACCCATGCTTGGGGGTGGAGGAGCGGAAGTGGGGTTCAAGGATGTCTGGGGAAATCCGCCAGGATGCGCGCGAGTGTCGTATCCACGGAAGACAGGGGGCCATCAGGATGTGTAACCGGGTCACCAACGCGAAGGGAACTGCCGGCGGGCCTTGCTGGAATTACTTGTTCCGGGGTGCCCAATGGTTACCGGATTTCGCCGCGGAGGTCATCCAGAAGCGACCGAGACGCGGTCGATACAGGCACCGACCTGCTCTGTGCTTCCCGACACTGTGGGATGGACAACCAGCACTTCCAGGTCCCACTGACGGGACATCCACAGCTGGTTAGGGCGCTCAGCCAGCACCTGCATGTCGGTGAAGGGCTCGCTGGCGAGCTGCAGGCGGATGTCGGGCGGGAGCTGCTGAAGGTAGGTATGTTTAAACAGAAAACAGTGCTCGTGGTCGCCCATAAGGGCGAGCATGTCCTCCAGGAGGGATGACGGCCGGCGGTCACCGAGGCCGTCCATGCGCAGAATCCGAGTTGCCCGCTCGGACTCGCTAAGGCCAAACCACCTGATGAGCAGGGCCTTGAGGCCCGCATATTTGGTATCTGCCGGGGGACGCGGAGGTAAGGTTTTACTCACCTCGCAGTTGCCTGGTCACGAGCGCTGACAACGGCGTCAAGTTGGGAAAAGGGGAAGAACAACGGGATCTGGGGGTCCTTGTACATCATTCTATGAAGGTGGGCATGCAGGTACAGCAGGCAGTGAGGAAAGCGGATGGCATGTTGGCCTTTCTAACAAGAGGAATCGCGTGTAGGAGCGGAGGGGTCCTTCTGCAATTGTACAGAGCCCTGGTGGGACCACACCTGGAGTATTGTGTGCAGTTTTGGTCCCCTAATTTGAGGAAGGACATTCTTGCTATTGAGGGAGTGCAGCATAGGTTTACGGGGTTGGTTCCCGGGATGATGGGACTGTCATATGCTGAGAGAGTGAAGCGGCTGGGCTTGTACACAATTTGGAGGGATGAGAGGGGATCTCTTTGAAACATATAGGATTTTTAAGGGCTTGGACACGCTAGAGGCAGGAAATATGTTCCCGATGTTGGGGGAGTCCAGAAGCAGGGGCCACAGATTAAGAATGGGGTTGAAGATTGCAACCTTCACGTGGTCCGCCCTGTTTCGACTAATGCAATGAACGCGACATGCACAAACGGAAGGTCAAATAGAACAAGTTGTCCAACAACTTTAGGCTGTGCATGCCACACGAAAAAAGAAGAAGAATATTAAGAATAAGGAGTAAGCCATTTAGAACGGAGACGAGGAAACACTTTTTCTCATAGAGAAATTATCTGCCTCAGAGAGCTGTGTAGGCAGGTTCTCTGGATGCTTTCATGAGAGAGAGCTAGATAGGGCTCTTAAAAATATCAACAGTTTGGGGATATGGGGAGAAGGCAGGAACAGGATTCTGATTGGGGATGATCAGCCATGATCACATTGAATGGCGGTGCTGGCTCGAAGGGCCAAATGATCTACTCCTGCACCTATTGTCTATTGTCTATTGTAATAGTACTTGGTTACATCCACCGTCACACCCTGCAGAGCAAACTGTACCTCTGCCTGCTGGAACCAGATATCAGGCTAGAGGCCAGGCTGGTTCAAAGGTCTTTTAAGGAGGGTCGTGAGCATCCACTCACAACGAGTTCCACCGAAGGGATGATAAACTCTCAACAAACCCCAGAGCAGAAACCGGAAGCCTGTGGGCAGTCCCTCTTCCCTGTCCCTCAAGTGCCGAGGGGGATGACCCAAGGAGTGGCGTAATATCCAGGGACCGCCACATTATATAATATATACACACACTATATTGCATACTATATACACGCTCACAATAAGTTCTGTGTGTATGTATATGTGTGTATGTGTGTATATGTGTATATGTATATGTGTGAATGTGTGTCAACAAAATAGAGAGAGTACAGAGGAGATTTACTAGAATGTTGCCTGGGTTCCAGCAACTAAGTTACAGAGAAAGGTTGAACAAGTTAGGTCTTTATTATTTCCAGCGCAGAAGGTTAAGGGGGGACTTGATTGAGGTCTTTAAAATGATGAAAGGGATAGACAGAGTTGACGTGGATAAGCTTTTCCCATTGAGGTTAGGGAAGATTCAAACAAGAGGGCATGACATGAGAATTAAGGGACAGAGGTTTAGGGGTAACATGAGGGGGAACTTCTTTACTCATAGAGTGGTGGCCGTGTGGAATGAGCTTCCAGCAGAAGTGGTGGAAGCAGGATCGATCTTAACATTTAAAAGTAAAGTGGATAGGTATGTGGACGGGAAGGGAATGGAGGGGTATGGTCTGAGTGCAGGTAGATGGGACTAGGGGAAAATAAATGGTCGGCACGGACTGGAAGGGTCGAGAGGGCCTGTTTCCATGCTGTAATTGTTATATGGTTATATATATATATGTGTGTATGTGTGTGTATATACTGTATATATATATAAATATGTGTGTGTTTGTGTGTGTGTGTGTATGTGTGTGTATGTATATATATAGATATATACACGTGTATGCGTGTATGTGTATATCTATATATATAGAGTACTCGACTAAGTGGGATCCATTGGGTCCCATGTTCACATGGAAGGGCTGGTCCCCCAATGCAATATTCCACCTCTACACCAATTCCAATATTGGTGGCCAGCGGAGGGGGGGGACTTTCTGGAATGCTAGAAACATGGAAAATATGTGCAGGAGGAGGCCATTTGGCCCTTTGAACCAGCACCACCAGCATTCATTGTGATCATGGTTGATCGTCCCCAATTAATAACCCGTGCCTGCCTTCTACACATATCCCTTGATTCGACTAGCCCCTAGAGCTCTATCTATCTAAGTATGGGTGTTGTGGGCTGAAGGGACTGGTTTCCAGAGTGCTGGCATGGATATTGTGGGTCAAATGGATTATCGGGGTGACAGCTCATTCACTCAAGCCTCATGTGCTGGCAGCTCATTCCATTTCAAGCAGGGTGCAAGGCCACCAAACTCAAGTGCAGTTTCCTACCACTTCAAGCAGGGTGCAAAGCCACCAAATTCAAGTGTAGTTTCATGCCATTTCAGGCAGGGTGAATGGCCACCAAATTCAAGTGCAGTTTCATGCCATTTCAAGCAGTGTGCAAGGCCACCAAATTCAAGTGCCGTTTCATGCCACTTCAAGCAGGGCGCAAGGCCACCAAATTCAAGTCCAGATTCATGCCACTTCAAGCAGGGTGCAAGTGCACCAAATTCAAGTGCAGTTTATGCCACTTCAAGCAGGGTGCAAGGCCACCAAATTCAAGTGCAGTTCCTTGCCACCAACAGGGTGCAAGGCGAACAAATTCTAGTGCAGTTTCATGCCACTTCAAACAGGGTGCAAGGCCACTACATTCAAATGCACTTTCATACCATTACATGCAGGGTGCAAGGCCAAAAAAAATTAAAATGCAGTTTTATACCATTTCATGCAGGGTGCAAGGCCACCACATTCAAATGCAGTTTCATACCATTTCAGGCAGGGGCGACACCACCATGAAACCACACAAAACACCACATAAACACTACGTAAACGCCACATGAACACCACACTCACAGTTCAGTAGACATTCAGTGTGTTCAGTTGATTCACAGCTCAGACAGAGTCGTGACCTCTCCCTCCCCCATCTTGCAGAGACTGAGCCACACCCACACATCTGGGTTTTATAAACCCTCTCCCCTCCCACCGGAAAGGGCGTGGCCTTCATGGTGTGATTGACGAGAGAGATTCTCAACATTTTTTAAAATATCTAAAATATATATATAGTGCAAACAGGAAGTTGTCAAGTTTAGACGTTCAACCATTTGCTGTGCTTTAGTTCAAACCAACCACCACCAACCATTTGCTGTGCTTTAGTTCAAACCACCCACCACCAACCATTTGCTGTGCATTAGTTCAAACCAACCACCACCAACCATTTGCTGTGTTTTAGTTCAAACCAACCACCACCAACCATTTGCTGTGGTTTTTTCAAACCAACCACATTTTCATTTTCCAACCACATTAAGGGCTCTCAAGGTCAGTAAAACCACACTCACAGTTTAGTAAGCATGTGTTCAGTGTTATTCACAGCTCAGACTGAGAGATGTGACCCTCACGCTTCGTCCATCTTGCAGAGACTGACTGAGGCACTCCACACTTCCGGGTTTTATAGTCCCTCCAGAAAGGGCGTGGCCTTCAGGAGAGAGAATCTCAACATTTTTTAAAGACTAATAACCCTTTTACTCCAATTACGTCACAACACCCCCCCCCCCCCCCCCCCCCCCCCACCAACTAACAGTAGACTGGTCAGAATATTCCACCACCTTACAGTGACGTCAGGGGGAGGGCCTCATATCAAAAACACCATCACTTTTGCACTGCTTGAGGTCAACTCAACATCGACTCCTTGTCTCTGCCCTGCTCACTGGCCTTGGCTCCAGCCCACTGGCTGTTCTTGGCGCTGCCCCATTCGCTGTCTCCCCCACCCCCCCCCTCCCCCCACATATTTGCGTGTGTTTGTATGTGTATCTATAAAATTTATATATATATATATATATAACATAGCACATATATATAAATATTATATATATGTGCTATGTTATATATATATATATATATAAATTTTATATATATAAAACATAGTACTCTGTAAACAATATAATAAACCCAAAAAAAAGTTCAGTGTGTATATTTGCAAATATACACACTGAACTTTTTTTTGCGTTTATTATATTGTTTACAGAGTACTATGTTTACATATTCTATTGTGCAGTTGCAACTAAGAATTTCATTGTTCAGTCTGGGTCATAGAAACATAGAAACATAGAAAATAGGTGCACGAACAGGCCATTCGGCCCCTCGAGCCTGCACCGCCATTCAATATGATCATGGCTGATCATCCAACTCAGTATCCTGTACCTGCCTTCTCTCCATACCCCCTGATCCTTTTAGTCACAAGGGCCACATGTAACTCCCTCTTAAATATAGCCAATGAACTGGCCTCAAATACCTTCTGTGGCAGAGAATTCCACAGATCTACCACTCTCTGTGTGAAAAATGATTTTCTCATCTCGGTCCTAAATACTTCCCCCTTATCCTTAAACTGTGACCCCTTGTTCTGGAATTCCCCAACATCGGCAACAATCTTATGACAATAAAACACTCTTGACTTGACTATAGTTTTCCAAATTACATATGAAGAGATGCTTTGGGATTATCTTCGTCCATTGATTATGACAGAAGTAAAGTTATAGTAGTCCAAGAGATGTACGCTGAATTATGTTCATTGCTTAGCCTTTGTCCTCTGAATCAAACCCAAGTAGGTCAAAGCAGGTAAGGGTAGAGGCATCTGTTCCCCAAATCACTTTAGAAAACAATAACGCTTTAATAATAATGTAGTAGCTTTTCTTAACATTATCCTGATAAATTGAATTCAAATTCATAACCAATTATGACGGGAATTCAACTTGTGACTTAGCAATCAATAGTCAAATGATGCTCTATTGTCACGTGTGCAAATGCATAGTGAAGTGCTTTTCTTACAAAGAGTCCAGTAGAGTATTGCCATACTTAAGCATATCTACGATTAGCAAAGTGTACAGAAATAGTCCACTGAGCCCGCATGCAAGAGGCGCCACATTTTGGCACCATTTTCATGTCCATTCCGTACTCTAGATGTTCGGCAGGCCCCAAGCTGCTGCAGGGCCTTCAACCATCGCATTACCTGGATGTGTGGAACGACCTGCAAACCGACGTCCCTCTCCTCGCCCGTCCACCTTTGCTTCCCAGGAATGTCTCCTGCAATCGACCGTGAGGGAGCAGAAGGCCATTCCCTCATTCCCTCTCATACTGACCTCATTCCTCAATTTGGTGAGACATTGACTGATAAGGCAGAATGGGGAATGCGTAGAAGAGCGTACCTCCCCAATGTAGCGGGAATGCATCCACTGCTACTGCCCATCGATCCAGTTCCTATGAGGCATATTTAGGTAACCGGTGATTTAATCTGGATGCAACAGATCTTGTCTGGCAATCCATGGTGGGTGACAATCTTCTTTTTTTTTAATTTGGTTTCAATATCCATTCTATGTTGTCTTTAAATTTACGTGTCCTGGTGTCCGCCACCACACTATCTCTATCTAGTAGGTAGATTGCTAAGACCCAGATGTTCCTAGGAATACAGCAGTGCCGGATGGGGTTTAGCCAGACTATCACATGATAATGACGTAATTCCGCCCTTGTAATCTGGAGCTGAACATGTAAGTCATGCATTTGTCGAATAGTAGGCTTTTCTGGGGCATAAAATGCCCCAACGATTCCAAATACATCTGTAGGATTAATGCCTCTTGCATACTGCATTTGCTGTTGCGGCTGGAATTGTGTTATCAATGGCTCCCCGTCCTGAAACACTCACCTCAGCTTGTAAAGCAGCTGAAGGTTGTTTGCTCAAAATATTACTAGAGCAACGTGAGACATTTGTTATACACTTTTGCAACTCGGTGATAGCTTGGGCTGTCAACTGCATCGGTCTATCGAAATGACCTGCATGTTTTTGAGTGCCTGTCCCTTAGCCCGTTGCATATTCTGATCGTGTAGAGGCCTAAATTGCACTCCAGGAAAGGCTGCTATTAATTTACCAATAACATTAGCCACTCGTTGGTAGGAGGGTTGCTGTTCTTCTACCAGACTGCTGCAGGGCTATTTCTAAACTTTTGGCCATAAGCAGAGTCACTGATATGTTGGTATTGAAACATAAATTCAGCTGCCTTCTGAGTGGTGCCTATGATCAGAACATCATGCAAGTAAGCCATCACAAGTGATTCTGAGCCCGGAGTAGTCCGCATACTGGTTTCCACAATTTTGTAAACAAGCTAGGGCTGGGTTTACCCATTTTGGCAAGTTTTTTTTTTTTTTTTTTTTTATTTTTGTTAGAAGTAAGTACAATAGTGTGGTACTTAAGTACCTAATACATAAATACATATTTTCATTCTTGTACAACTTTATACTTTTGATTTAATAATAAAAGAACAGTGAGAGAAAAAAAGAAATAAAGAGTGTCGGAATAGATAGACAAGCGAGTAGAAACAGAAAGCAAAAGAAATAAAGGACAGAGATGAGAAGTTAAAAGATTGAAAGAAAAGGAGAAAGTAAAGAAAAGGGAGATTAGGAGAGATCTACCTATCTCATATTTTTGCCCATCTGTCACCCAGTTCTAAACCATTTAATTTCTAAGGTTATGTTATGTTGCACCATATGCTTGTAAAAAGTTAATAAAGGGAGACCAAATCTTTAAGAATTAGTCTACTTTGCCTAGTAGGAGGAATCTCACTTCTTCAAGAAGTAGCGTTTCAGACATGCTTGAGATCTACATTTTGAATGTTGGCATAGGTGCGTTTTTCCAAAATTTAAGTATAAGTTTTTTTGCTGTTATTAAACCATAATTAAGAAAAGCTTCTTGGAATATAGTTAGTTTACTTCCCTCTTCCATTGATCCAAAGATAATCAATTCTGTATTGGGGTTCAATTTTGTGTTAAATAGTTTTGTAAAAATTCCAAAAATTTCATTCCAAAATTTATACAGTTTTGTACAAGAGACAAAGGAATGTGCTATGGTAGCATTTTGAGTTAGACATTTGTCGCAGATGGGGGAAAGATTTGAAAATATTTTATTCAGTCTTGTTTTTATGAATAATATAATCTATGTAAAATTTTAAATTGAATTAGGTTATGTCTTACATTCATTGAACATTTGTTTACATATAATAAATTTTTATCCCATCTATCGTTCGGAATTTTTATCAATAACTCTTGTTCCCAGTCTCTTCTAATTGCCTCTGTCGTTGGTGTTTTTATATTTAGAATTATATTATATAAGTAAGATATTAAATTGCTTGATTCTGCCTTTCTATTCATTCCTTCCTCCAATAAATCTGGGGTTGAAGTTTGATATCCTTGTATATACTTTTTCAAATAATCTTGAATTTGAAGGTATTTGAAATATTGATTACTTTTCAAATTATATTTTAGTTGTAGTTGTTGGAATGATAAAAAAATTCCCATTTTATACATATATCTCCCATCGTTTTAATTCCTATTCTTTCCCAAAGGATAAAACGTTTTATCAATAATGGATGGTTTGAATGAGGGATTATTAGCTATTGGAGAAAGAAGCGATAATTTTCTTAATTTTAAAGTTAATTTTATTTGTTTCCAAATTCGTATTATACTATGAATAATTGGATTCTTCTTATATATTATATTGTTCAGTTTTATCGGGGAAAGAAGGATCGCTCCTATATTATAAGGGGAACAATCCTCTTTCTCCATTCTTATCCAATCTACCTGTTGGGCAGAACTGTCCAACCAGTAGATTATATTTTTAATATTCACTGCCCAATAATAATACAATGTTAGGGAGTGTCAGTCCCCCTGATTCTTTAGATTTACACAAGTTTTATTTTTTAATTCTGTGTGATTTATAATCCCATATGAAATTTATAATATCAGAATCTAGTTTTTTAATGAATTTTTTAGGTAAGTATATTGGTATTGATTGAAATAGGTATAATATTTGTGGTAAGAAAATCATTTTTATCGCGTTTATTCTGCCTATTAAAGACATCGGCAGTGTTTTCCAAAACGTAATCAACCCATTTAATTTAGTTAATAAAGGCATATAGTTTGCGTTATGTAATGATTTATAGTTCCTAGTAATTTGGATGCCCAAATACTTAAATTTTTCTGTTGTAATTCTAAAAGAGAATTTCAACAGATGTGTCGACTCTTGAGGTTTTATCGTCATAATTTCGCTTTTGTTCCAATTTATTCTATATCCTGAAAAAGAACCAAATTCCCCTATTAAATTTAGTATATTTGGTATGCTAATTTACAAATTTGTAATATATAATAATATGTCGTCTGCATATAATGAAATTTTATTATTTGAGTGTTTGGTATTATACCCATGAATATTCGGATGGCTTCTTATACTTTCAGCTAAAGGCTCTATCACTAGTGCAAATGGCAGAGGCGATAACACGCACCCCTGGCTATTGCCCCTTGCTAATTGGAATTTCGGGGATAATATATTATTAGTCAGTATTCTAGCCGTCGTCTTATCATATAATAATTTTACCCATGAAATAAAATTATCTCCCATGTTAAATTTTTCCAATATTTTGAATAAATATTGCCATACTACTTGATCGAAAGCTTTTTCTGCATCCAATTAAATAATTGCTTGTTCTTCTTCAGTATTATGTGAGTACATTATATTAGACAGCCGTCTCAAATTGTTAAATGAGTATCTCTTTCGTATAAACCCTGTTTGGTCCAGATTTATTAGTTTACTAACATATTTACTCAATCTTCTCGCTAGGGTCTTTGCTAATATTTTTTGGTCTGTATTTAGGAGTGCAATAGCTCTATATGAGCCTGGGTCTTCTATATCCTTATCCTTTTTTGGTATAAGTGTAATAGTTGACTCAGTTAGTGTTTCTGGTAGTTTATTTTCTTTAAAAGCGTATATATATAAATCTTGCAACCGTGAAGAAATTATCTCGTAGAATCTTTTATAGAATTCATTACTAAAGCCATCTGGTCCTGGTGTTTTGCCATTCTTCAACGAACTAATTGTTTCTTCTATTTCCTGTAGTGTAATCTGAGCTCCTAATCCCTCTTGTTCCACCATATTTAATTTTGGAAGATTACACTTATCTAAGAAATTTGTAATTTGAGTATTATTTGCAGAGGTTTTCGATGTATATAAGTTTTGATAAAATTGAGAAAATCTTTTATTGATATCTTTAGGTAGTGTTAGTAATTCCCCTTTGTCTGATTTAATTTTAGTAATTGTATTTTCTGTTTCCCGTTTTTTCAGTTGGCGTGCTAGGAGTTTATGAGGTTTATCACCAAATTCGAAATTTTCTTGTTTTGTAATTTGAAATAATCTTATTATTCTGGCCAATAACATTTTATTTAATTTATATTTTAGTATTATTATCTTATTATGTTTATCTATAGTTGGTTCTTTGGCATTTTCTAAATCTAATTGTCTAATTTCTTGTTCTAACTGCAATTGTTCAGTATTATTCTTTTTATTTTGGAAAGCTTGATATGAGATTATAGTTCCTCTAATAAATGCCTTATAAGTTTCCCATAATAAGGAGGGTGAAATATCTGGTGTATCATTTGTCTCAAAGAAGAATCTCATCTGCTCTTTTAAATATGTGCAACCTTGTGAGTTGTTTAAAATTTGGGGGTTAAACCTCCAAAACAAATTTTTATCAGGCATTCCTTCTAATTTTAAAGAAAAAGTTAACGGGGAATGATCAGAAATAATATTATTATGATATTTAGAATTATATGTATATGGAATTAGTTTTGTGTCCACTAAGAAATAATCAATACGTGAATATGTTTTATGTACTGTTGAATAAAATGAATATTCCCTACCTACTGGGTTAGCGATCCTCCATACATCTGTTATATTAGTATTTTTCATGTATGTATTTAGGAGTTCACTAGTTTTAGATTTTATGTTAGTCCTTCTTTGTTTTGCTGATTTATCCAAATTTGGATCTAAAACACAATTCAAATCTCCCCCTATTATCACATTTTGATGGTTAAGTTCTGAAATTATATCCAAAATTTTACTAAAGAATTGTGGGTTGTCAAAATTAGGAGCATAAATATTTATCAAAGTAAGTGGTGTAGAATAAATTTCTCCCGTGACTATGACATACCTCCCCTCTTTATCTGCTATGGTATTCTTTAATTTAAATGGTATATCTTTACGAATGTTAATAGCCGTGCCTCTTGATTTAGAAGTAAATGAAGAGTAGTATGTTTGCCCAATCCAATTTGCCTTCAGTCTTATCTGTGTTTGATATTTCAGATGCGTCTCTTGTAAGAAAATAATGTCACTGTTTAAGGCTTTTAATTGGGCAAAGATCTTACCCCTATTGATTGGTTCATTGGCGCCCCTTATATTCCAACTACAAAATGTGATTCCTCCAGTTTTCTTTTGTTTATCGCCTTGCATTATGAATCATGTTAATACCTTTACTTCATATGGTGCAACCAAGAACCTTATAACTCCAGATGAAGGATGGTCATCCCCAGCTGTTAAGTTTTGTTGGCATCTCCCCTTCAGAATAAACCTTGAAAAAGACCAGAAAGAGTAGTCGTGAAAAGATAATTAACAAACAAAAAGTGAATTATAATATCCAAAAATAAAGATATTATAATTAAAAAGAAACCACCAACAGGTGGTAGAAAAATTCTTATTGACTTCCGTAGATGTTTTTATATGTTTCGCTCTGCCCCCTTGACCAATTATTCTTAATTGGAAGCGAGAGCGATACAAAGTTCAAAATTATATATATAAAATAAAACGCACTCCAATAGCTAGATTAGAAATGTATCTTCAAAGAGGAAAAACAAAATAAAAAATAGTTTCCAACACTAAGTATATACTTAGATATAACAGTAATTTTGTTAATTATATATCCATATCTATCTTTCATAGAATCTTTCATAGAAATTAGGTGCAGGAGTAGGCCATTCAGCCCTTCGAGCCTGCACCGCCATTCAATATGATCATGGCTGATCATCCAACTCAGTATCCCGTACCTGCCTTCTCTCCATACCCTCTGATCCCCTTAGCCACAAGGGCCACATCCAACTCACTCTTAAATATAGCCAATGAACTGGCCTCAACTACCCTCTGTGGCAGAGAGTTCCAGAGACTCACCACTCTCTGTGTGAAGAAAGTCTTTCTCATCTCGGTCTTAAAGGATTTCCCCCTTATCCTTAAGCTGTGACCCCTTGTCCTGGACTTCCCCAACATCGGGAACAATCTTCCTGCATCTAGCCTGTCCAACCCCTTAAGAATTTTGTAAGTTTCTATAAGATCCCCTCTTAATCTCCTAAATTCCAGAGAGTATAAACCAAGTCTATCCAGTCTTTCTTCATAAGACAGTCCTGACATCCCAGGAATCAGTCTGGTGAACCTTCTCTGCACTCCCTCTATGGCAATAATGTCCTTCCTCAGATTTGGAGACCAAAACTGCACGCAATACTCCAGGTGTGGTCTCACCAAGACCCTGTACAACTGAAGTAGAACCTCCCTGCTCCTGTACTCAAATCCTTTTGCTATGAAAGCTAACATACCATTCGCTTTTTTCAATATGCCTAGATTTATTACAATTAAGTCTCAAACTTTTGTATCAGACAACAGCAGGTTCCAAGGGGTTAACCAGATTCAGACCCTTGGATAACTTCCAAGTATCTGAGTCTCCTCCCCCCCCCCCCCCCCCTTTACGCGCAATCTAGACTAAGTCTACTATATCCATAAAATGTGTTAGTATGTTATTAATACTTATCAATCATATTTAACTCGTTATTCTTATTAGCAAATAATTAACATCATGAAATCAACATCAGCTATAGTTAAGCTATGCCTTAATATTACACAATTTTATTAATTATATTTTATGTTAGTATGCAATTATATGTTTCTTAAATCATAAATTTCTATATACGTCCACTGATAATATTCTATATTACACTATATTCTCAATTTATTTTCCCCGCCACAGTTTCTCTTCTTTGTCAATCCTTTGTTGAGATGAAACATAAAATCCGACCTTGAATTAACATTCCAAAGTTAAAAGTCTAGGCAAAGCCTCGAGGAAAGTTCGCCATTTTAACAAGAGCAGTCTTTTTTGTATGTTAAAAAAAAAGAGACACACTCCTTTCTTTGTCGTTTCCCCTCGGTATTATTGTAGGAGACCAACTCCTAATGATCAGTAGTCCTCCTTTGTGATACTTTGTGCATATTTAAATGCCTCTTCTGGATCCGTGAATGCACGTTCAACGTGGTTATAAGTAATTCTCAATTTCGCGGGGTACACTATCCCATATCTTACTCCCGAGACCTCTTTCAGTAGCCTTCTTGTGTTTGTAAACTTGTCCCTCTTTTCCATGACTTCAGCTGGAAAACATCAAATTCACACCATATGGAATCTTTTTCATAATTCCTTCCAGGGTTGAAATGTCATAGAATTTCAGAATAATCTGTCTTGGGGGGGCAGTTAAGCTTGCTTGAGCCTTACGTCGGACCCGATGAGCCATATCTATTCTCGGGGCTTCAGGCAGCTTAAGTACTTGTTTGAGTAAGTTGGCAGCAAACTCCTGAAAGTTTTGTCCACTCTCCTTTCCCTCTTTAACTCCAAGTATCCTTAAATTTTTCCTCCTTGATGTTGCTTCCAAGTCTGTACATTTATGCTTCATTTTAGCAAGCTCCCTCCCAGTGCTTTCTTGTTCCTTTTTTAGTCTCTTTATCTCCTTAGCCATCTCAGTTATCGTATTGTCCATTCCTTCCATAGCTGCCTCAGTAGATTTTAGCATTGCATCCAGCTTTTTATTACAATCCTTATCAACCCGCTTAATTTTTTTGTTTAAATCCTCCTCAACCTCGACCACACGTTTGGTTAAGTCATCAATTTTCCCCATCAGCTTATCATTACCTTGTTTAATTTTTTCAGAGATGCTTTTGTCCAGCTCGACATTCCCCTCTCGTATTGCTTTAGAAATAACTTCAGTGACTGAAGCTAATACTGACTTTTCCAGATGTTCCATTTGTTCCCTGTGTTCCTCCATTAAAGTCAATTCTGTAGAAGGATTTCAGGAATCAACTTCTTCTTCTGAACTTCCAGCTGATGTTTGAGGGGATTGAGGAGTCTTTTCAGGTTTTTTCAAGTAGGCTCTTGTAGCAGGTCTTGAAGCGGCTTTTGCAGGCTTCTGGCAAATTTTCTGTTTTTTCATTTAAAACTGCAATTATTCTCTGTTATCAGCAGGATTTCTGATAACACACAATTAAATAGCAGCTCCGGTAGTTATTTTCAGAACTCCCCTGTCTTCCAACTCATATTTTAGCACATTAAAACATTCTTCGGGAGCAGAGCGAAACAGCAACGTCTCTCACCCCACCATTGACGCCACCGGAAGTCCTGGCAAGTTTTAACTGTCGCATTCAACTAACTTCCAATATCTGCGGTATTGTAATGAATTGGTACTGAATAATATGCATCTTTCAGATCAATACTTGCCATATAACATCCTTTGGAAAGCAGTTACTTAGCAGTACTGACCGTTTCTATTTGAAAGTGTTTATACTGGATATAGGAGTTTCAGTCGGGCTTGATCTTAGAATGGCTCGACATCCAACATCTTTCTCTTGCTTGGGTAATTCAAATAAACTGAATTTGAAACCCCCTAAAACTGTCCATTACAAACGCCTCTGATGTTATACAGTACCCTTCATTGTAGAACACATGGAAACTAGCCCCTACTGGTGACTGGTCTCTGGAGGATATGTCCTGGACAAGTCTAACTGCTTGCACCGCCATGGTTGTTGGATTCTTTTGCTTCCTAATTTTGCTGGAGTTGTGCACTGGTGCATTCCAATGGCGTATCAATGGGAGCTCGCCCCGCACCAGCGTTTATGACCCATCTGAAGGGGTATGGTTGACGAGGCAGCATCATGCACAGTCTTCGCCTCGTCATCTGAGTTATTGACTTACTTTGCCAGAACCTCACCAAACAACAAGTTTGGTGGCTATGTTGGATGATCTGCACAGTGCAGCAAATTTCGGATTCAAGTTGGCTTGTTGGCGTTTTCCATCAGGCAGTTTGATCTCAAAGTGGGCGTTACACAGCAGGCTAACATGTCCGCTGTGAGTTTGATAGTGGTGCCCCTTCGACTGACCGCCCAAAGCTGCTATAACTGATCCGATTAGTTTTAAGGCTTTCTGTAGCCTGGTTCATGCAATCGCATGGTTGCACCCATTTTCCCCCAGATACATTATCAAGTATCAAGTGTCCTTTATTGTCATTCAGACCTTTCTGTCTGAACGAAATGTCATGCCTTGCAGTCATAACACAGAATAAAACAACAAAAACACACAATGAACACAGATTTAACATCCACCACAGTGAGTCCACCAGGTCCTCCTCACTGGGATGGAAGGATAAAAGTCTTAAGTCCTTGTCTCTCCCCTCCTTTTTCTCCCTCTGCGCTGAGGTGATCCAGGCCTCCAATGTTGTGACCCCGCCGGGTGATGGTAAGTCAGTCCTGCGGCTGAATCAGAACGGGCTGGTTCAAACTCCGCGGCCCGGGGCGGTCGAAGTTGCCGAAGCTGCCGCCCTCCAGTCCAGCGGATGAAACTGTTGTTGCGGGAGCTCCAGAAAAACAGGTCACCAGTCTGGGACCTGCGAGCTCCCGCCGATGTCGTCCACTGGCCCGCGCCGAGCCTCCGGGGCTCCGAAGTCGGGTCGGAAGTCGGATTGCAACGCCACCACACCCCCGAAGTCGGCCAGCCCCGCATTGGTAAGTCCTGGCTCTGCCTCCGGAGCCTCGAGGTCGGTCCCAGTTGGAGGCCGCCAGCTCCGCGATAGGCCTCAGCGCAGACGGAGACGGAGACGGAGACGGGGAATACGGCAAGAAAGGTCGCATCCCCCCGAAGGAAGAGATTAAAAACATGTTTCTCCCACCCTCCCCCCACACATACACAACCCAATAAACTAAAATTAACTAAAACAGGACAAAAGAAAACAAAAAGAAAGAAAAAACAGACGGACTGCAGGCGAGCCGCTGCTGCTAGGGCAGCGCAGCCACTTCCGGATACACTGGTTTACAGTGGGCTCTCTGAGTGATGCACACTTTACAGGTGTCTCATATCGTTTGGGTATTTCATCCATTTTTAATTCTTGGAACTTTTGAGAGATCATGTAATTAATGTTTCTGGCCAAACATTTTGCCTTACCAGTTCCTGCTGCATGGCGAATTTACATGCCACGTCCGGCAACCGGGAGCTAAGCTCTTGGCTTTGGGGCATGCTTCTGTGCTATACCACCAACTTCAGGGGTAGTAATGCATAAGGGAGGTGTCATGCAGCCCTAACATGACGCTGCTCCATTTCTTCACCAGTTCCAGCCGGTAAAGCGAATTTACCTGCCACATCCAGCACACCTGGAGCGAAGCTCGTGTGCTTTGGTGTATGCTCTTCTGCAGTATCACCAACTTCAGGGTCAGACTCTTGCTGCCCTGGCTCTCCCGGTCATGCCCCAGGGAGGTATTATGCAGCCCATGACATGGCGCTGCTGGTATGGGTCCCCATGCAGACTCGTAGGCATCTGGTTCTTGCACTATATGGACTTCTGGCAGAGGTTGCTACTGAGAGCTGCTGGGGAACCCTGGGGGTATACCCCTGACTGGAACACCTCATGATTGTAGCATTTCCTTTAGGAGGTGTTCCATCTCATGCAGACGTCCCCTAACCTTATTGTTGGTAGGAGGGGAGTCTTTCTGGCCTGATTCATCAGAGTCGATAGGCCTGGATAATTTGCTCTTGGCCTTTCCTCCCGACAGGAGTGGCCACAGTGTTTCTTTCTTTTTCGCATAAGCAAGTTCAAATAAAGAAACGTGACACATTATTTCCGTGCACCGAACATGTTTCAATTATATTTTGTCCAAGTAGGACGTTTTAATAGACTAGAGATTTTTATTAAGTATCTCTGAATATCCCCCAACCCTCAAATCGTGGTCTGAGGCACCGGAGTTGCTGCCGCTGGCTGTACTGTCGGCGGCTCTGGAGCCGGCGTCTCCCGCTGACCGCGGTCCCGCGGGCAGGTTTTTACTTTTATAGGCGGCACCCTCGCCTTGCTTTCTGTTCATTTTTTCCCTTTTAGGAAGTGTCCCTGCTGGTTCCTGCAACCAGCCTTACAGGACCTAAGCAAACCGCCGCAAGTTTAAAACACTTACCTGCAGTGTTTTACTTACCGCTGGTGGAGCTGCGCTCTCCAGCCTGTCGGTGCGCCAAGCACGTCTGACGTAATGACGCGCAGGCGCACTGGCGGGGCTTCTTCACGGAATCACTCACGTGACTCCGAAGTAAAATTTATGGCAACCACTATTTCGTATGCAAATTAAAATTGTGGCACTTGATGATGACAGCAGCACAAAAAAAAAAATGTATATGGAGCGTCGATTGAAATCTCATGATCATTTTTTGTGCAATTGTAGAATAAGGTTGGTATTGGAATTGAGGATGAAAATCTTCCCTTTACCTCTGGTGGCACGATGGGCAGCGGCAGACCTACTGCATTACAGCGCCAGTGATCCTGACTACCTGTGCTTGACTGTACTGAGTTTGCACATTCTCCCTGTGTCCTGCATGGGTTTTCTCCATTATCTTCAGTTTCCTCCCACACTCCAAAGACATACAGATTTGTAGGTAGGTTATTATATGTAGCTTGGTGTAAAAACATGTAAATTGTCCCTAGTGTGTGTGGGATAGTGTTTAGTGTGCGGGGATCACTGGTCGGTGCGGACATAGTGGGCAGAAGGGCCTGTTTCTGCCCTGTATCTAAACTAAACAACACTGTTGACACCAATTTAAATGCAAGGAAACACATTGATCTACAATTACACGGATGGATTCTATGTTGAACCGGATTTACGAAACTCAGTGACGGATGCCATAACTCAAGGGTGCTTGTGGACTCTCTCTATAATGGATCTTTTCAAAATGTAATTGTTCACCCTGCTGGATAATATTACCCTTGGTAGGTTTGTGCACTTTATACAGCAGAGCTAATAAATTACGGTGCAAGGCAGCATTCGACAGAACAATCCACTACATTGTTATTAATCTTTTTCTTCCCACTTTTCTGGCAATTGCTCGGGATTCACTAGGAACACAAAGCCAAGTCATTGATTGTACATTTAACTATTGGTAGTTTTGATCAATACATTACAGGAAAATCCTTTTAGTTTTAAAGTCTCTTTTCATCTCAACAATCTGAAGTCCTGATTTGTGTGTTGACCAGGTTAATCTGACATGCAAACTTTTAAAGCATGTGTGTAAAAAGCAATTACTGGGCCATTAAGAACATGCGTCCAATATTTATTGAAGTTGCTTTGGTGCTCTGCCCTTAATGTGTCCTAATGATTCCTCAAGTTAGTGCTTGAGGGTAAGCCGGAATTGTATCTGTTTGACCCAACTGACCTCTTTTCATTTTGACCACTTCATATTCATTAATATGATCCGATACCTTGCCTAAAACTGAAACTTTCTGTGGAAAACATTGCTCGATCATTTTAAATCGAACAATTTTTAAACATCTCTGAATTCGAAACCCTACTTTTGGCTACAGATGGACACAAAATGCTGGTGGAATTCCGCGGGATAGGCAGCATCTCTGGAGTGAAGTGATGAGTGACATTTCGGGTCGAGACACTTCTTCAGACGTCTGAAGAAGGGTCTCGACCCGAAACTTCACCCATTCCATCTATCCAGAGATGCTGCCTGACCCGCTGAGTTACTCCAGCATTTTGTGTCTATCTTCGGTGTAAACCAGAATTTGTAGTTCCTTCCTACTTCTGGCTATATTGCTACACTATACCCCCCCAACACTGCCCGTTGCAAAGCAGGGAACAATTAAAATCATACATAGAACCTGTCCTGCGATATTTTGAAACAAACTTACCTGACATAGTGGGAAGCCATAGAAGCAAATAAGCCTAATAAACTAATCTTTCTTCAAAAACCAGCCGAAACTCTTTATACATCATACAGCACAGGTATCACGTATATCATCCTTTCATCAATATGTACACATTTAGTTAATAACCCGATTGTAATAATCCAGGTTGATAGTTTTTAGTTTTTCGGGTTTTGGAGATACAGCAGGGAAACAGGCCCTTCCGCCCACCAAGTCTGCGCCGACCAGCGATCCCCGCACACTAACATTGTCCTACACGCGAGCGACAGTTTACAACTTTTTTTGTACCAATGCCAAATTAACCTACAAACTGTACATTGGAGTACGGGAGGAAACTGGAGCACCCAGGGTAAACGCATGTGGTCACGGGGAGAAGAACATACAAACTCCGTACAGACAGCACCGATAGTCAGGATCGAACCTGGGTACCTGGTGCTGTAAGGCAGCAATTCTACCGCTGCACAACTTGTGCCACCCCAGTTCTATTTTGGCTTCATTCTTGCTATTGAGGGAGTGCAGCGTGGGTTCACCAGGTTAATTCCCGGGATGCCGGGACTGACATATGATGAAAGAATGGATCGATTGGCCTTATATTCACTGGAATTTAGAAGGATGGGAGGAGATGTTAAACATATACAATTCTTAAGGGATTGGACAGGCTAAATGCAGGAAAATTGTTCCCGATGTTGGGGGAGTCCAGAACCAGGGGTCACGGTTTAAGAATAAGGGGTAGGCCATTTAGGACTGAGATGAGGAAAAACATTTTCACGCAGAGAGTTGTGAATCTGTGGAAATTCTCTGCCACAGAAGACAGTGAAGGCCAATTCAGTGGATGTTTTTAAGAGAGAGTTAGTTATAGCTCTTAGGGCTAACGGAATCAAGGGGTATGGGGAGAAAGCAGGAACGGGTACTGATTTTGGATGATCAGTGATAATCATCTTGAATGGCAGTGCTGTCTCAAAAGGTCGAATGGCCTATTCCTGTACCTTTCTATGTTTCGATGTTTAATTATCCATGACTTCTGAAGCTCACTTAAGTGACGCAGCACCATTGTCCTGGTAATAACAGCTAATTCAAACCAAAGAATACAATTTCAACCTGGGACCTGCCTGGGTCAACCAGAAAGGAGACACAGTTAAGACTGACCACACCGACTGTCTCCAGCACGTCTCTGGAATCGAGTAGCTGAAAGGGAATACTTGTTAATTCCATTCTTATCTTTTTAATTGTAGTTAGTGATTCACAGGCTATTTTTCCCCCGCTCCCACACCAATATCATGGCAATAAAATATATATATAAACCAAGAAGGTAGAAATGGGGGTGGGGAAAAATAACCTGTTCACCATTACATGAAAGTAAATTAAAGATTTTTTTCAATGGAATAATCAAAGTAAAGACTGAATCCGTCATTTTTATTGATTTTATTGTGCCATTTGGAAAGCTGATACTTTGTTCAATTTGTAAATAACTGAAAATATAGTTTTATTCTGAAATATATGAATATGAATGACAACAAACGCTGAAAGATTATTTAAAAAATTCAAATCCTCCAGAAAAATAGATCAGATTTGTATTCAGTTTTGTAATTTCCAACATTTAGATTTTCTCAGTCTATTTAAAAGATGAAATATAAAAAAGATTATCTTGTCCCTAATAATATTCTGTTGCAGGCTTCAATAAGACACTTAGTATGTCTGTTGTGAGATGAAGTAACTCTGCTTACAGTTTCAAATGGAATTAAGTGATAGATTTAAGTCTCTGACCTTTAGCTGGGGGGGCAAGTGCTCCACTAGGCTGCCATTATTACTTAGTTTATGGCTGCCCTTTAATTTACTAGCCTGTTAACAGTATAGCCACAATTTAGTCATAATTCAATGAGCTAGTACATTAATGCATTACACTCCTATTGCCTACTGGTAAATTGGTAGAGAAGTGAACAATGAGAAGGGTTTAAAGGAAAATATCTATTCACTGTGTGTTCAGTATCATGTTAATCCAGTCCTAATCCTAGATTTATTGGAGAATTATTCAACGTCACTTTTCTTTAGTTTCTTAATTATACTGTGTGCACAGAACATTCATTTACACAGGTTTGAATAACTCAGCAAATAGGCCCGCCTTGTACTCCACATATAAATTAGTTGCTGCAGCTCAGAGTTTGAAGTAGACCATTGAGTTAAGGATTTACCTTACTTTAAAGAGACCCAAGATCTTTAGAAAATGAAAATGGAAAGGTTGTTTTCTGAATATTGGTTGTTAGACTGCTTTATGTGCAAGAAGGAAGTGCAGATGTGGTTTACAACGAAGATAGACACAAAATGATGGAGTAACTCAGTGGGACGGCAGAATATCTGGAGAAAAGGATTAGGTGACATTTCTGGTCATCACTCTTCTTCAGACTGATGTAACTGAAATCGAATATCTGAAGTTTATAAGTTAGAATCTTTAGAGACTTTAGAGTTACAATGTAGAAACAGGCTTTTTGGCCCACAGAGTCCGCGCCAACCACCAATCACCGATCACCCCATACACTAGCACTATCCTACACACTAGGGACAATTTACAATTTTACCAAAGCCAATTAACCTACAAACCTGCACGTCTTTGGAGTGTGGGAGGAAACCGGAGCTCCTGGAGAAAACCCAAGTGGTTACAGGAAGAACGCACAAACTCCATACAGACAGCATTCATAGTCAGGATTGAACCCAGGTCTCTGATACTATAAGGCAACAACTCGACCACTGCACCACTGTGCGGTAACCGGCGGCACCCAGCCAGTCTGGCAGCATTCGTGGAAAAAGAAACAGAGTTAATATGTTAGGTCTGAGACCCTTTGTTGATTTTTATTTCAGTTTTCCAGTATTTGGAACTTTTTTGAAGCACTTTGTTGTGCCTTATCATTTCAATAGGCATGACTGCCCAGAATGTATTTGCCTCTTACTTAATTTTAATTCATGGTTATATTACTGATCCCTGCCTGCTGCCTACAGGCGTCGCCAGGTAATGAGCTGGTTCCTTTGTACTGACGTCCATACATTGATTTTGTCCGTAACTTGGAAAATACACCAAAACAATTGATCTAGTAAAATTGCCTCCACACATTGTAATTGATGACGCCAAACGCATTGTAACAGCACCCCCTCCCTCGGATGCCACTCTGATCTCTGTCATGAGGTCACAAGGAATAGGAGTAGAATTAGGCCATTTGGCCCAACAAGTCTACTCTGCCATTTAATCATGGCTGATCTATCCCTCCCTCCTAACCCCATTCTGCTGCCTTCTCATAACCTCTGACACCCATACTAATCAAGAATCTATCTATCTCTGCCTTGAAAATATCCATAGACAGCCTTCTGTGGCAACAAATTCCGCTGATTCAGATTCACCACCCTCTGACTGGAGCCATTTTTCCTCATCTCCTTCCGAAAAGAACATACTTTAATTCTGAAGCTGTGACCTCTAGTTCCTGGCTGACATGCCAGGAGAAGCCAATTCCCAGCATAATTGGTAACAGCTGTATCTAATTAGCTGACACCTAAGCCTCGTCAGTCTCCTCCTTTTAAAAAACAGGTATTCGAGGTAGAGGCATTCTCCTGTTGCAGGTTTGAGGAAGATTGAACCACTGGGACAAATTTGAGACCACCAGCACCACCATGTGGCCGAGACTGGGCTACCAGGAAGAAACCCTAGACAGCCAGAGCCTCGATTGGGGATAAGACCAAGTGGCCGGGGCACTAGTGCCTCTTCCTGCCCACAGGCAACGTGGGACTGCGCCCACACACAGAGGCAAAGATTGAGCAGTGAGGATAATGCAGAAACCGCCAGTGCCGCCTCTACAAGCCCCAATGCTGAGCAGCCAGGATAAACCTGAGATCACCAGGATAAACCTGGGAACACCAGTGCTTACTCTGGAGGCAAGGGAGAACTGCAGGGAGAAGCTGAGATTGCCGTGCCTCCTCCCTCAGGACCAGGACTGAACAGCCGGGACAAACCTGAGATCGCCAGTGCCACTGCACAATAGCCCTGATGATGAGGGACAGCACCCCCAATGTGGTCCTGGACATACTTGTCTCTGTAAATATAATATATGATGTGAGATCAGCCTACTGCAAGTTTCAGTGTTGTCACTTCTGAACTCGGTGTTATTCCCTGATGCCATAGCATGTAAGACTGATAAGAACAAACAGTTACAGTAAGTAGAGAGAGAGAGAGAGGAATCTAGTTCTACTGTTTATCAGAAAGAAGGTATGTATTCATGTCAGGCTTTTGAAGCTTGTATTAACGGAACTTGTTCATATGTAAGGTGTTTATAAGTTGTGTATTTGTAACCCAAGGACAGCCAATATTCATAAGTAAATAGATGGTTTGAGAGAAATGATTGTGAGCTTTAAGTTCCTCGGCGGTAATATTACCATTGGTCTGTCGTGGACCCACTACATTGATGCGACAGCCGAGAATGTACTCCAATGCCTCTTCTTGCTGCGGAGACTGAGGAATTCAGCATGTCTCCAATGATTCTTACAAACTTGGTTTGGGAACAGCTCTGCCCAAGACCGCAAGGAATTGCAGAGAAATGTAGATGTGGCCCTAGTCCATCACACAGACTGGACCTCCCACCATTAACTCCATCTACGCTTCACACAGCCACAGAAAAGCAACCGATATAATCAAAGACTTGGTTGGGTCAATGGTGTTTGAGATTAAGGCCTGGTGCTCGGCTGAGGGGTCATGGTCCAAGGATGAGTAGGAGGAGATGTCTGAGAGTTGTTGCCTGGCCTCAGTCTGGTAGAGATCAGCGCGCCAGACTACCTCGGCACCTCCCTTATCGGCGGGTTTGATTATCCAGTGGGGGTTGCTGCAGAGTGAGCGGAGGGCTATATGTTCAGGGGGACTTGTTCCGTCCTGGATATCCCTTCTTCTCTCTGCTCCTGTACAGAGGCTTAAAAGTATGCACCACTGGAGTCAGGAACAACTTCCCCTCTGTTCTCAAGCTTCTGAACAGACCTTCCAGGAGATGGATGTCCAATTCACCTCTACTCCATTGTTTATGGAACTGATGCTCTACAAAACGCTACAATGTGGAGAATTATATTTTGCAATCTGTACGTTCCCCTTTGCTCTACCTATGGTGCTTGAGTTTGACTTGATTTCATTTTATATATACTATATACGATTGCTTGGATAACATGCAAAACAAAGTGTTTCACTGTAGCTCAGTGCACGTGACAGTAATAAATTGGACCTTCATCCAAATTAATGGAAGCAACGGAAGGGAGATTTGTGTGATGGTCTGGGGTGCATCCACAATCCTCTGCAATTTCTTAATCTGTTCCCAAACCATGCTGTGATGCATCCCAATAAAATCGGTTGGACATTTGAGCAGACCAATATGTCCAAATGGAAGATGAGATGCTGACAATGCTAGAAACACTCGGCAGGTCAGGCAGCATCTGTGGAAAGGGAAGCAGTTAACATTTCAGTTAAAGATGAGGTGTTGTTCCTTCCACTTCTACTGAGTCACATCGAAATAGAGCAGGAAGCCACGGGCAGATATATCAGAGAGGGAATGGGATGGAGAATTACAGGGAAGGCCATGGTTACTCCTGCAGGCTGAACAAAAATACTCCTCAAAGTGGGCACCCAATCTGTGTTTGGTTCCTCCAGTGTAGAGGAGATCACATTGTGAGCACTAGATCCAGTCCCTTAGATTGGACAAAGAGCACAATCCAGATTCCAGACAGATCTTCAGCTAGTAGAACTGTTTGGTCTCCGGATCAAGGGAACGGATGAGATATAAAAACAGGTGTTGCATTTCCTGGAGTTTTTATGGAAAAGTGTCATGAGAAACAAAATGGTGAGTGGACATGCAAAGGTGGAGCAGGAATTCAGGAGGGAAAATTGTTCTTTGTAAAATATAAAATGAGGAGGGAAGGAATGATGTGTTTCATATTAGAATCTCAGCAAAGGTGGCAGAAATTGTGAAGGTTGTTCCAGTGAACATGCAAGTGTGTGGAATGAAAGATGAGGAACTCTGTCCTGGACAAGAGAAAATGAGAATGAACGAATCTGGGAAATGGATGAGCGGAGATGTGGACAAGGTCCCCAAAAACAATAAGAGAAATTGAGCCATTGTTCATAATAGAGAAATACATTTCGGAGCCTTATACCCAGGTCCAATCCTGACTGTGGATGCTGACTGTACAGAGTTTGTACTTATTCCTTTGACTGTGTGGGTTTTCTCTGTTTTCTGGTTTCCTCCTACACACCAAAGACATGCAGGTTTGTAGGTTAATTGGCTTTGGTAAGTTGTCCCCAATGTGTAGGATGGAACTAGTGTACAGGTGGTCGGCGCGGACTCGGTGGGCCGAGGGACTTGTTTCCATGCTGTTTCTCTGAAACTAAATACTAAGATGGTAGCCGCAAAACCTTTGCCCTATTTTAAATGAGTGCTTGGCAGACATAATGACTTCATCACATTGAAGGAACAAGAATTCCATTTGGCCTTAACAATCATACTGAAGTCCAAATCAGAACTTGCAGAAATGTTCTGCCAAAAGGCAGTACGGATCACAATACTCCATGGTATATTACACAATGGAAAGTAGAAGCACACATGCCAAAAGTGCCTTGAGTAAACAGAAGGTGCAAGTAACCATTTGGTAGTGTGGCTTTAGTGGAGGGCAAGGAGAAAGATGTCAATTTTCACACATGTTTGCAGGTTGGAATGGAATGGCAAGACTTGGTACAGGACATCCAGATACAACTGAATAGAGAAACTGACCAATGTCAGTTAAAAATTCTGAGCTACAAATTGAGTGTCTTAGAAACAATCCTAGCTTTTGAGTCTCAACGAGATTTTTAAGTAATTCCAAAAAACACTTATTTACAAAAAAACCTAATAAATGACCTACAATCATTGTGATTTTCAATATCTCCTGCTTAGCCTCTTTTAAGTTCATTTGCATTCTTTGATGGATCATTTACTTGGTAATAGTAACTCCAAAAAAAGATTTATTGCACACCAATATCAGCTTCAAAATAAACACGATGAATTTCAAAATAGAAATGCAGTGAATCATTGCAGGGAGTTAGAAATGATATAAATATTGTCTCTGCATTTATATAATTGTTCTTTCAGCTAATTGAATATCAAATGGAGTCATAAATTACAATTCGGTTAAAATACTTAAGCAATAGCTCATGATCACATTATCTCACCAAATCCCTCAAGTTTTTTTCCATGTAAGTGGTTGAAATAAAATTGAAATCTTTATACAAATTTTACCTTTAAAGCACGTGGAACTGCAATTTTGCTGTAAAATGTATGTGGTAATTATACTGCATGAAATCCTGAATTAAACTCGTGAATATAATTACGTGACACACTCTGATAACAAGAATCCACAATTCAAGAATTATTCATCATGGATAATTGAAGCTGCAACCTTGAACAGAATCTGACAAATAAAGATATTTTCCTATCAAGTTGTTCGTCAAAATGACGGCTGGCAAATGACAATAAAACACCAATTAAATACACGGCTCTTTTACAACTCATTTTGTACCATCCCGTTCAGTCGCTAAATCAATTACCTCATTTTTATTTCCTTACTCTGTCCATGTTGCTGGCCTTCATGACTTTATTGCAAAGTGTTTAATGACCTATTTTGTTTCAGGTTGGAGTGATCTGTCAGTATTAATAATGACGTGCTGATTTCTTTGAGCTTCTTTGAAGCTATAAATAAGGGTAGTGATATTATTAGGGTTGCCTCAGGGGTCTGAAGCCGCTGAACTGTGGTCAGATCCATCGAAGACACTTCACTGACACGGAGAAGCAAAACAGTTAAATAGAACATTTGGAAAGCGTATTGTAGGTTCATGTGACATTTTGTTGTAGCATATTCTGAATATGTGATCAAGTAACGTGTTTCATGAAGAGAGAGTTGACTCTGAAAGCAGAATAAAATCACCTAATTATATATTAACTGGACCAAATTTGAGTTTTCAAAACTGAACATTTCAACTCGCTTATTGTCAAGATTAATATTGACAGAACAGCAAGCTGTCCTGTTAGACCATGCTAATGTGAAGTTGGGAATTCATAGTGGTGTCAGATGGGAGTTTCACAATGAATGTCATAGTCACACAATGTTGAAACCGGCCCTTCGGCCCAACTTGCCCACACTGACCAACGTGTCCCATCTACACTAGTCCCACCTGCTTGCTTTCGGCCCATACCCCTCTAAACCTATCCTATCCATGTACCTGTTGAACAGGTACAATTTCTTAAACATTGTGAAAGTACCTGCCTTCAACTACCTCCTCTGGCAGTTCGTCCCATAAAAGCCTACCACCCTCTGTGTAAAAAAAAGTTACCCTTCATGTTCCTATTAAATCTTTTACCCTCACCTTAAACCTACCTCCTTTGACCACCCTATCTACCTGTGATGCCACTTTCAAGGAACTATAAAGTTACTTTACACTCCTTCTCTGTTAACTGCAACCAGCCTGCTCAGACATTGGAACTGTGAATTTAATGGTGCTTCTTCAATCCCACTGAATTTATTTGCATTGGGATTGTGGGCTTGGATGGAGGAGAGAGGGGTGGGGGGGGGATGGTACATCATAACAAAAAAAAGTGAAGACTGTTAATAATAATGTGCTGATTTCTTAGAACTATGTTTAAGCTGTAAGTGAGGGTTGTGATGTAGAAAAGAGAAACTACAGATGCTGGTTTATCAACCAAATTTGCAAAGTGCTGCAGTAACTTAGCAGGTCAGGCAGCATCACTAGAGAACATGGATAGGTGATGTTTTGGGTCGCGACCCTTCTTCACATTGATTGCAGGGGTGTGATGAAGGACGAAGCATGCCAGGTATATTATCAAAGTCAAAAGCAAAAGAGTTTATTGTCATGTGTCCTTGACAGGACAATGACATTCTTTCTTTGCATAGCACAACAGAACATAGTAGGAATTGACTACAATTATATACTTAAATACACACATTAATTAATAAAATGCAAATGACAGATGGAGAGGTATTAATGTTCAGAGTTTTGTCCGAGCCAGGTTTAACAGCCTGATGTATATATCATCAGTTCAGACCCAGTTCAGGAAGTAAATATTCCTGAACTGGGTCGTTGCAGTTCTCAGGCTCCTGTACCTTCTACCCGAAGGTAGCAGGGAGATGAGTGTGTGGCCAGGATGGTGTGGGTCCTTGATGATGCTGCCAGCCTTTTTGAGGCAGCGACTGTGATAGATCCCCTCGATGGAAGGAAGGTCAGAGCCGATGATGGACTGGGCAGTGTTTACTACTTTTTGTAGTCTTCCTCTCCAGGGCGCTCAAGTTGCCGAACCAAGCCACGATGCAACTGGTCAGCAAGCTCTCTACTGTGCACCTGTAGAAGTTAGAGAGTCCTCCTTGACAGACCGACTCTCCGTAATCTTCTCAGGAAGTAGAGGCGCTGATGAGCTTTCTTAATAATTGCATCTGTGTTCTCAGACCAGGAAAGATCTTCACAGATGTGCACGCCCAGGAATTTGAAGCTCTTGACCCTTTCAACCATCGACCCGTTGATATAAACAGGACTGTGAATCCCCATCCTACTCCTTCCAAAGTCCACAATCAGTTCCTTTGTTTTGCTGGTGTTGAGGGCCAGGTTATTGTGCTGGCACCAAATGGATTGTCGCTCGATCTCTTTTCTGTACTCCGACTCATCCCCATCAGTGGTACGTCCCACAACAGTGGTGTCGTCAGCGAACTATGAGTCGATTTGCGCCATGATCAACCTCTCAAAGCACTTCATCAGCACAGGCGTTAGTGCCACAGGTCAATAGTCATTGAGGCACGTCACCTTGCTCTTCTTGGGCACCGGTATTATTGATGCCCTTTTGAGGCAGGTGGTTACTTTATTCAGGGTTCAGGGTTACTTCAAGAGTCTGCAGATAGTTAAGGGTGGCATTGGTAGAGCTCACGGTGCCAGAGACCCAGGCTCACACGTCCTTCGGTGTTGTCCCGAGGTGTGAATTCCACATGGGTTTCCTCCCAGTGCTCCATTTTCCCCTCACATCCCTAACATATGCCCGGTTTGCAGATTGTTTACACTCTGTAAATTGACCCATATGTGTTGGGAGTGGATGAAAACATGGGATAACATAGAACCAGTGTGAATTGGTGATTGATGGTTTGCATGGACTCAGTGGACCAAAGAGCCTGTTGTGTTTTTTTCATTTTTAATTATTTTTATTAGAAGCAAATACATATTTTGGTAAAAAACATTTCATATGTATCAATCATACATTATTAATATTATCAATTGTGGCTTCATTCTGCTTCTATTTTTTTTATATATATATAGAAAGAAAGAAAGAAAGAAAGAGAAAAAAAAACACAAATAGCAAGATAAAGAAAAAGAATTGAATGATTTACTAATAATATCTCATTGGAGATAGGTTCAAAAACTATAAAGTATAACTTTTCATCTAATCCTGAGTTCAAGTTTCAGTTAGGTTCCCGTGCGAACCAATCTACCCCTTCAAATAATCGATGAATGAAGACCATATTCTAACAAAAAGTTCTTGTTTGTCCATTAAGACAAATCTGATTCTTTCCAGGTGTAGGGCCTCCGGCATTTCCATAATCCACATTTTAATTGTGGGGGTTATAGGGCCTTTTCAAAATTTTTATATTAATTTCTTCCAGTTATTATACTGTAGTCTAGAAAATGTATTTGGCTTGTTGTGAGTGTTAGACTTTGTTCTGATATTCCAAGTATTATCAGTTTTGAGTCTGGGTCCAATTCAGTATTAACAACTTCAGAAATTATTCTAAAAATATCAATCCAAATTTTTTTCATTTTTATACAATTTGCAAAAGTATGTGTTAAGTTAGCCTCTAGATGCTGACATTTATCGCAGATAGGCGAGATATGTGGGAAAATGCTATTTAGTTTTACTTTAGAGTAGTGTAATCTATGTAAAACTTTAAATTGTATTAAAGCATGTCTGGCATTTAACGAACATTGATGTATATATTGTAGACTTTTGACCCAAATATCTTTCGTTATAGGTTGGCCTAATTCATTCCCCATGTATGTCTATATAATTCCTCGCTATCTAAGAGGCTATTATAAATATGTTGTTAATTTTTCTGTATTAGGATGTTTATTCATCAAAGATTTCTGGTTCCCTTCTCCTATAATCTTGTGTATTAGATTTAACATAATCTATAAGTTGTAGATATCTAAAAAAGTTATTTGAGTGTAGTCCATAAATCTGTTGTAACTCCTGAAATGAAAGAAAAGTGCCTTTCTGAAAAAGATGTCCCATCTTTTTAATTCAGTGATTTTTCCATTGTGTGAAACCTTTAACCAATATGGAAGATTTAAATTAAGGATTGTTTACAATGGGAAAACAGAGTGATATATTATCCAATTTTAAAGCCTTTTTTAATTGTTTCCAGATTTGTATACCACTATGTATTATAGAGTTTTCCCTATAGGTTTCTTTGTGCAATTTTGTGGGCGCAAACATAATCGAACCAATTTCAAAAGGCAAACAATCTTCCTTTTCCATCCTTAACCAGTCTGGTTGCTGATCCATTTCTTCCAGCCAGAAATTCATATTTTTAATATGGACTGCCCAGAAATAAAACAAAAAATTTGGTAAAACTAAACCTCCATTAGTCTTTGATTTAAATAAATGTTTTTTGCTTATTCTATGATTCTTATAATCCCAAATGAAACTTGTAACAATGGAGTCGACTTAAAAAAAAAAAAAATTGGGATATATATCGGAACTGAATATACTAACTGAAATAGGTACAGTAATTGCAGCAAAAAGATCATTTTTATAGCATTAATTCTACCAAACATTGAAATGGGAAATCTTTTCCAATACTGAATATTCTTATTCACGTATGTTGCGTGTTTCTATGCATTATCTCTAAACTAAACCGTGCAGAAAGAAAATAGGCAAAAGGCATAATGTTATGTTTTCTGCAAGAACCTCACATAAAACAGGTGGTGCAGCAGTAGAGTTACTGCCTTATAGCGCCAGAGACCCCGGTTCGATCCTGACTATGGGTGCTTGTCAGTATGGAGTTTATACGTTCACCCCGTGACCTACATGGGTTTACTCCGAGATCTTTGGTTCCTCCCACACTCCAAAGACGTACAGGTTTGTAGGTTAATTGCCTTGGTATAAATGTAAAATTGTCACTAGTGTGTGTTAGTGTGTGGTAATAACACACTAGTGTGTGTTAGTGTGTTAATAATAGTGTTAGTGTGCGGGGATCGCAGGTCGGTGCGGACTTGGTAGGCCGAAGGACCAGTTTCCGCACTGTTTCTCTAAACTAAACTATAAATCCATTACACTTGTATGAAAAGAAAAATGTGCCACAAGTAGTTTCATCAAATACCTTTCGAGACTGATTGCGGAGATGGTCAACATAAGGTGAACAGTTGGTTTTAAGACTGGCATCATTCTAGATTAATAAGGTCGTGTCCAATTACCAAGTCACTTACTTACCTTGTGTGGTTTGTGGTGACCTGGATTTACTAACTTAATCCACTCATGATGTTTAATCTATTTTGACTTCTGTTTCCAGGCTTGCCTTCCATTCCTTACTCACAACTACTAGGGTAATGTTCAACTGAAGCTCGAATGTTTCAGATGAATTGTGTCATATATGGTGCCAGAGTACTATCTATCTCTCAAATGGGAAACCATTTATCAAGATAAACAGGTCAGTTTTATTGCAAAACCTAGGGTAATAAGCTGTTTACCTGTCTAGGATATAAACATTAGGGCATTGGTTTATGTCCTTTTTTTATGTACTGTGTCCTGCTGTGGTGATTAAACCAGCGTGTTTACTTTTAGAATAACATTTGTCCCTCTTAAATGCAAGATCAGTTTGTTTTATAACTCACAAAGATCTGCAACATTAGTGCAGATTGCAAAAATTTTGAAATAAATTGATCTTTACATTTGCACAGTAAACTGCAATCTCTTCTGCAGGAACTAAATGCTCATACATTTCTTTATCAGCTACACATATAAATCAACCAATGTAAACAGCTTCATCGGAGAATGAGGTAGATTGTCCCATGTAATTGAAGTAAAAGGAAATGGTGTATTATTTCTCTGCAATGAGCAAATAAACCAAGAGACATGTTGGATAGTTAGAACATTGAAACAATGGGCTGTTATCGCAAATGGGTTTCAAAGTAGATAGGAATCAAAATGAGTTTATTGCCTCGTGCCCTATGATGCACTTTGACCAGTTCCTCTGATAGTAAATCAGTTTTGCAATTCTGAGAATATTAATCTTTTCTCAATCCCCAAACTTTCTGTACTTAAGCTGATGTGAAGTTTGCTTAATAACCTTTATGAATGTAAATATATGCTCTTCCTTTGCCACATTTTTTTTTGATTCAAGATATTAAAATCTTAAAGGCACAACAGATTGGGTGTTACGTTAATATAATTATTCATATTCTCTAAAATGCCTCTCAGGGTCATAGCGTATTACAGCCTGTAAACATGACCTTCGGCTCAACTTGCCCACACCAGCCAAAATGTCCCATCTACACTAGTCCCACCTGCCTGTGTTTGCACAATATATCTCTAAACCCGTCCTATCCATGTACCTGTCAAAATGTTTCTTAAACGTTGCGATAGTATATGCCTCAATTAACACCACCAGCAGCTTGTTCCACACACTCATCACCCTTTGTGTGAAAATGTTACCCCTCAGGTTCCTATTCAATCTTTCCTCCTGACCTTACACCTATGTCCTCTGGTTCTCGAATCCCCTACTCTGGGCAAGAGATTCTGTGCATCTACCCAATCTATTCCTCTCGGGATTTTGTACACCTCTATAAGATTATCCATCATCTTCCTGTGCTCCAGGATAGAGTCCTAGTGTGTTCAACCTCTCTCTATAGCTCGGACACTTGAGTCTTGGCAGCATACTCGTAAATCTTCTCTGCACCCATTCCAGCTTGACAACATCTTTCCTATAACATGGTTCCCAAAGCAAAACAGAACACTCGAGCCTCCCTGCATCTTTCCCAATGTCTTGTACAACTGTAACATGACTTCCCAACTTCTATACTCAATGCTCTGACTGATGAAGGCCTATGTGCCAAAAGCTTTTTTGACCACCCTATCTACCTGTGATGCCACTTTCAACAAAATATGTACCTGTACTCCCAGGTCCCTCTGCTCTACAACACTCCCCAGAGCCCAACCATTCACGGAGTATGTTTTGCCCATGTTAAGGGCCTGTCTCACTTGGCGATTTTTTCTGATGTATCAGGCGATTGACCGACATATCAGGTCACCGAAAAGTTTGCGGTGTGATGCAGCGATGACGAGGCATGATAACGTATGACGCGCGGCTTTTTATCATGTGTCGCAACATTTGTTTTGTTGCAGCTGGATTTTGTAATGCTCAAAATCTTTTGGTGACACTGATATGACGCTGGCAGTGGCCGAAGAAATCACCAAGTGGGACAGGCCCTTTAGTGGTCCCGAAATGAAATACTTCACATTTCTCTGTATTAAATACCATCAACCATTCCTCGGCCCACCTGCCCAACTGATCAAGATTCTGCTGAAATTTTTGACAACCATCTTCACCATCTACAATACCGCATTCTGTGGTGTCATCAGCAAATGCTAACCATGCTATGTATGTCCTCATATAAATCATTGATATAGATGACAAAAACCAATGGGCCCAGCACTGAACCCTGAGGCACACCACTAGTCACAGCACTCCAGTCCAGGCCTTCCACCATCACCTTCTGCCTCCTTCCATTAAGCCAATTTTCTATGCATTCAGCTATCTTTCCTTGAATACCATGGGATCTAACCTTCCAATGCAGCCTACCATGTGTAAACCTGTCGATTGCCTTACTGAAATCCATGTATATAACATCTCCACCTCTGCCTTCTTCTATCTTTTTGGTCACATCCTCAAAGAACTCAACTGATCTGTCATAAAATGATTATGTTAATGTTATCATTTGAGTATCTCCAATGTAGCTGAGACTTACAGATTGAGATCTAAAGTTTTGATATCCATTCCAACAGTTAAAACAACAAATCTAGGTTTATAAATAAAACCACAGTTGCTGCCTGGCCTGCTTAGAATTTCCAGCATTTCCTCCTTTTGTTTCAGATTTCCAGCATCAGCAGTAATAATTTGATTGTCATTGCTTAGTTTCGAGATGTGATGTCTAGAACTCTGGTGCTGTACCAGCATGGAAACAAGTCCCTTGGCCACCAAATCTATGCTGACCACCAATTACCCTCTCACACTCGTTCTATATTATCCCTTTCTTTTCATCTCCACCCTACATATTTGGGCCAATTGATGGAGCCCAATTATCCTGCACGTCTTTGGGATGTGAGAGGCAACCGGAGCAGCTGGGGGTAACCACATGGTTTTAGTTTAGAGATATAGCATAGAAACTGGCCCTTCAGCCCACGCTAACCACACCAATCATCAATCACATGTTCACACTAGTTCTATGTTAACCCACTTTCGCATCTGCTCCCTACACACTGGGAGCATTGTACAGAGGCGAATTAACCTGTAAACACCACAAGCCATTGCAATGTGGGAGGAAACTAGAGCACAGGGAGAAAACCCACGTGGTTACAGGTAGAATGTGCAAACTCCACACAGACAGCGTCCAGGGTCAGGATCGTACCCAGAGTCTTTGGTTCTCTACCAGCTTTTATGTTATCTTTCATGAAGTCACTAAAGAGAATGTGAACCCTAATCTTCAATGTTCCAGCATGGCCAGGTGTTTTAGTTTGGCAGGAAAATAGAGATGATAAGCACCCAGTGGTTTGAAAGCAGGCTTTCGTTTCTGATATGAAAGCACCAGACGTATATAGCTGTGTACATCATGGCAGATTGAGCAGAGCCTCGTGGTATGCACATTATTTAAGTGCAGATGGTTTTTGTTACATTGCCATGTTCACCCTTGGATACAGCCCACGGACCAACCGCTGTAAAAATACATAAAACATACATTATGTGAAGGCAACTTCATACTCAATAAATCAAATTGTCCAAAGGCTAACCAGAAAGACAAGTGAGCCACGGAACATCAGAAGAATTTTGTCAAGAGGGCAAACAATAGTTGGAAACATGTTTGGCTCCAAATGTAGAAACAGCACATTAAAAGGAATGTTGTGTTGGATTTTATCCATTCAAAATTTTTGGTTCCAGACTTTCTGCCTTGTTTTCTGAACTGCGAATTTCTGTATCTGGGACCTCAATAATATTCCCATCGATGACTATGAGGGAGCTAAACTTTAACGTGGTCAGCTGTGTTTATTGGTTAGAAGTCTCCTATAGGTGGCATTTGATTGCTTGCTAAATTTGAAACACATGCACTTTCCTGTCAATTCAACTTGTGCAATTTGAATTGGATAAAAGGGACGGATTCAAATAATGATGCTGTATAAAAACATTCAATGGTGTGAGAATATAGGTCCACTTCGCCTTATTTCTGCTAAAATAATAATCTGGCTGATACTGTTGCCAAAAAAAATAGAACACCCTTGTGGTTCCTACACAGGAAAGGGAAAATCAAAAGGATAATTTTACTGGAGCTGATTGTCTTAGCTATTAAATACCAGCTATGAATATTGGCATGGGAAATATTTACATGTTCTCAAGTTGTAAGGAGGATGCAAAGAGAAAATAATGAGGAGGTTGCATAATTTTCATAGGTCTAAGAAAATAACTCAGTAGTTATTTTGTCTTTGCTTCATCCTCTTTAATCTAAAGTTAAAGTTATTGTAGTGTTCATATGGGCTCGTAGACTCTTCAAATGAATTGGATCCTAGCATACAGGAGACACAAGAAACTGCAAATGCTGGTTTGCACAAAAAAAGGTACAACATGCTGGTGTAACTCAGTGGGTCAGGTAGCATCTCCGGAGAACATGCATTGGTGACAAGGAAGGTGACTAGATGACAATTGAAAGAAGGGTTCTGACCCGAAATGTCACCCATCCCTTTTCTCCATAGATGCTGCCTGACCCACTGAGTTACTCGAGCAATTTGTGTTCATCTTTGGTATGAACCAGCAGTTCCTTTCTAAACATGGATAGGTGACATTTTGGTTCAGAACCCTCATTTAGACAAGGATAATGCTCTTCATATGTATCAATATCAAGTCCATATAGTGTGTAAGAAAGAACTGCAGATGCTAGTTTAAATCGAAAGTAGACACAAAATGCAGGAGTAACCCAGCAGGTGAAGCAGCATCTCTGGAGAGAAGGAATGGGCTGATACAAAATGCTGGAGTAAATCAGCGGGTGAGGCAGCATCTCTGGAGAGAAGGAATGGGTCCATCTTTATCCATTGTTCCACTGTTCGCATCCCTGTATACCTTCGTTATCACCTCTTCCCCAGCTAACAATGGGCGATTATGGGTTTCACCCTTCCCATGGTCATCTTTTGTCACCCTGACTTGTTCTGGCTTTCTCCTACCTCCAGTTCCTCCCGCTATACTTTCAGAAGAAGGGTCCCAACCTTCCTTTTCTTTTCTACAGAGATGTTGCCTGACTCCAGCACTTGGTGTTTATCTTTAGTGTATTTATCCGCTGGTTTATTTGGGGAGATACAATTAGCATTTTATCCCTGACAATAAATATCTTATTGCTGATCAAAATGAATACCTTTAAATGAAATGAATGCTATTGGGATGCAGTTTCTATCCTTATTTAAGTCAGTTGACGGATGTGAGAAATAGGAGCAGATTGAATCTATGTGTTGTTTTGACGAGGGATTATAGTTGACAGGAAGCTCATGACATTAATATCAAGCTTACAATTTAGATCCCCCAAACAACCCTGCACTCCATCTCCATCCACCCACCACTCTCGTCCCTTGAAATTCAGGCTGAGCATGAAACCTGATTCCTCCCTGGGATCCCAGTTTGAGGCCTCCCACCATTCATCAGGGCAGAAGCACTGAAAACTATTGATAGAGCTTGGGTTGCTTGCTGAGAGCAACCCAGGAATGAAGAAGATCGCAAAAAATGGTGAACACAGCCCAGCCCATCATGGGTACTGACCTCCCCACCATCGAAGAGATGTACAGAAGAGATGTGTTTTTCTAAGTTGAGTACTGTGTTTAAATATCTGTTATGCTGCTGCTAGTAAAAATTCCATTGTTCCATTTCGGGAACTATGACAATAAAACTCTCTTGAATGACTCTCTTGGTTTGAGTAGTGTCTTCTGAAGCTTTCCCATAGCCTTCATTAACAGTGGCTCTCTTGTGGCTGGCATTGGATTGATTCTCCTGACCAAATGTACACTCAATAACCATATGCTGGCTTCTACTAAGGAACATCCTTCCTTTATGTTTACAGAGGGGCCTCCAAGTGACATGGAGTCAGGGAAGAGATGTGTTTTCCTAATTTAAGAGCTAGGATCCCAATTACCTCAATACCATTTCTTTAAGAGGTGTGTCGTTGATGTGAAGAACAGCTATAGATCTTCATTGTCCCATTTGGTGATAGTAATGTAACATTTTTTTGTTTCCTTTGGCACTTTTGACATTGCCATGCTATTTCAGTGCTGTACTGAAGTGTCACTTTATGCACTATATGCTTTGCAATGGGTCAGAGTCATACAGAGTGGAAACGGGTCCTTCAGCCTAACTCGTCCATGCTGACCAAGATGCCCCATCTAAACTCGACCCTTTTGCCCACATTTGGCCCATATCCCTCTGGATTATTTTTCTCCATGTACATGTCCAAGTGTCTTTTAACTGCTGTTATATTATCTGTCTCAACTACCTCCTCTGTCCATATACATGCACGGTCCATATACCAGCCACCCTCTGAGTGAAAATGTTGCCCTTCTGGTTCCTATTAAATCTTTTTTCTCTCTCTCCTTAAACCTATGTCTTCTGGTTCCTGATTCCATTACCCTGGGTAAAATACACCGTGCGTTCACCCTGTCTATTCCTGCAAAGCTCACAATCATCTGACTCGGCCACCTATGTACATCACACTTTTCAAAGTAACAAAGTTTGTGAAATGGCGCCCAAGCCAGGTGACTCTGCGTGCTGGTCCCAGAATTGGATCTGCAAACACTCATTGCAATGCTCCACTCTATTAAACTGCTACTCCAACAGCAGTACTAAACATTATTCCCTTCATCATGCATCTATACACTGCGGACGGCTCGATTGTAATCGTGTATTCTCTTGCCACTGACTGATTAGCGTGCAACTAAAAGCTCTTCACACACAATACCTCGGTACAAGTGACAGTAAAATAAGGCATCAGCAAGTGTTGAGTAAAAGACACTGATGGTTGATTGAATGCATTAAATCTCTAAACGATATGATCCCCAGTGCTGTATGTATGTGCCAAGCAGCATTGAGGTTAATGACCACTCAAATGCTGTCTCATCCTTTCTCTTTCCAAATAGATCCCACTTAACTCTTTCTGTTTTGTCGTTCCTACCTTTTACAGTATTGTCTCATTTTGTTGCCATGGGCATTCAAAAGGTTTAATTCCGCATTTATTGCAAGAAAATAAATGTAACCACCCTCCTCACTGCCCCCCTGCTTCACCAATCCTTTCATCTTGACATGTTTTTTGTTACTGAGGTGCAATTTGTTTTGCTCACGGTGGATTTTGTTTTACCCTTTAGTGTAAAGTTTTAAAGTTTGTCAGGCAACTATGGTCACTGGAGCCCTGTTAAAAATGGGGTTTTTTTGAGATTGCTCCTTTTAAAATAGAACTTCTCGAACTGAACACTCCTGCATCAGTTCAAGCTGCATAATATATTTCACAAAGGGAGTTTTTTTTTCTTAAGGAAATCCACTCGGGAAGAAACAGTAAATTATCTGGGATTTTGAATGTGGTTGATCCTCTCTAATTGTTTCCTGTAGGAATTCTTAAGGATTACTTTGTTGTGAGTTCAAAGGTAGTTTGAACAATTATTCAAATTTACAACTGCTGACTGAATTAATATAACAACCTTATTTGTTGTCATCAGATTATCAGAAATGCATAGTTGTTTCTCTTTGCCTTTAGCTTAACATGTTATCACTATCGGCGAAAAAGTACAAGATCGTAGTGAATAAACTCAACAAATATCAGAAAGGGATTAATAAATGAAATATTAATTGTTAACTGAGAAACAGAACATGAAGTAGGAACTGGTACGCGTTAAGCCTTTCATTCGCGTGTAACACAGCAATGGGATGCAATGGGTCCAAAATAATTACTCTGGAAAAACTGCTCCAAGAGAAAAATACCAAGAGAAAAGCAACTGGCCCCTTCAGGCCACCATGCTTGTGCAATCCTGATGCCAAGAAAAACTCATCTCACCTGCTTGCACAAGATTCATATCTTTCTATTCCCTGCATATCTTTGTGACTATCTGAACATCTCTTCAATGGCACTACCTCCACCACTGTCACCAAGTCGGCACGGTGGCGCAGCATAGAGTTATTACGTTACAGTGCCAGAGACCCGTGTTCCATCCTGACGACGGGTGCTGTCTGTACGGAGTTTGTACGTTCTCCCCCTGACCTGCATCAGTTTTCGCCGAGATCTTCGGTTTCCTCCCACACTTTAAAGAAGTACAGGTTTGTAGGTTAATCGGCTTGGGAAAATTGTAAATTGTTCCCAGGGTGTAGTAGGATAGTGCTAATATGCGAGGATCACTCATCTGCGCAGATTTGACGGGCCAAAGGGCCTGTTTCCATGCTGTATCTCTAAACTGAACTAAATCACAGATGACGGCGGCTAATAAAGTATGATTTATGATTATTATTCCAGACACACACCTCTCTGTGTGTAAAAAAAACATTGCCTGCACATTTCCTTTAAACTTTACCTCTCTTACCTAAAGCTATGCTTTAAATTTAACTGAATTGATTTATTCTGATTGTTTCAAACCTACTGAGACTTGGAATAATGAGAGAAGCTCAGTTAATAAGTATAAATCTAAAATGGAAATTCCTGCCCAGCCTTGTCAACTCCAGCACATCATTCACATGGGGTGCGTAAATCGTGCAGCCACTCCGAGCATTCCCTACACTGGAGGGAATTCCTTACACTACAAAGGCCTTTCAGGGACAAGGCATGGAAAGATGGTGCACCATGTGGTGTATCTGCATAATGTAAATAAGCCATGTGGTCAGGCGACATGGTGATGTAAACTCATAGATGCAAGTGCCAGATGGAAGGATTTCCTTGTTGGTAGAAGCACAATAAACATAAACTTCTGTGACCTGTTACAATTACAGTGGGTAGAACATACAAGGCATTTCGACAGTATGCAAAGCCTACCTTGGGGACATAATACACACGGGCTAACAGAAGGTCGGAAGTAATTGAACCCCAGTGATAATAGCATCACACACCGTGAAATCTTTCAAACTCTCCCAATTTCTCTCCAACCCGACCTCATTGCAGACATTGGACATTTTCTCTGGATCTGTTCCACTGCAATCCTGGGAAAGTATAATCTGCACTCTGGTAGAGTCAGTTATTAAAGATGGAATAGCAGCACATTTGGAAAGTGGTGAAATCATTGGCCAAAGTCAGCATGGATTTACGAAAGGTAAATCGTGTCTGACGAATCTTATAGAATTTTTCGAGGATGTAACTAGTAGAGTGGATACGGGAGAACCAGTGAATGTGTTATATCTGGACTTTCAGAAGGCTTTCGACAAGGTCCCACATAAGAGATTAGTATACAAACTTAAAGCACACGGTATTGAGGGTTCAGTATTGATGTGGATAGAGAACTGGCTGGCAGACAGGAAGCAAAGATTAGGAGTAAACGGGTCCTTTTCAGAATGGCAGGCAGTGACTAGTGGGGTACTGCAAGGCTCAGTGCTGGGACCCCAGCTATTTACAATATATATTAATGATTTGGACGAGGGAATTGAATGCAACATCTCCAAATTTGCGGATGACACGGAACTGGGGGGTAATGTTAGCTGTGAGGAGGATGCTAGGAGGCTGCAAGGTGACTTGGATAGGCTGGGTGAGTGGGCAAATGCATGGCAGATGCAGTATAATGTGGATAAATGTGAGGTTATCCACTTTGGTGGCAAAAACAGGAAAGTAGACTATTATTTGAATGGTGGCCGATTAGGAAAAGGGGAGATGCAACGAGGCCTGGGTGTCATGGTACACCAGTCATTGAAAGTAGGCATGCAGGTGCAGCAGGCAGTGAAGAAAGCGAATGGTATGTTAGGATTCTTAGCAAAAGGATTTGAGTATAGGAGCAGGGATGTTCTACTGCAGTTGTACAGGGTGTTGGTGAGACCACACCTGGAGTATTGCATACAGTTTTGGTCTCCTAATCTGAGGAAAGACATTCTTGCCATAAAGGGAGTACAGAGAAGGTTCACCAGACTGATCCCCGGGATGTCAGAACCTTCATATGAAGAAAGACTGGATAGACTCGGCATGTACTGGCTAGAATTTAGTAGACTGAGGGGGGATCTTATAGAAACTTACAAAATTCTTAAGGGGTTGGACAGGCTAGATGCAGGAATATTGTTCCCGATGTTGGGGAAGTCCAGAACAAGAGGTCATAGTTTAAGGATAAGGGGGAAGTCTTGTAGGACCGAGATGAGAAAAACATTTTTCACACAGAGAGTGGTGAATCTCTGGAATTCTCTGCCACAGAAGGTAGTTGAGGCCAGTTCATTGGCTATATTTAGGAGGGAGTTAGATGTGGCCCTTGTGGCTAAGGGGATCAGGGGGTATGGAGAGAAGGAAGGTATGGGATACTGAGTTGGATGATCAGCCATGATCATATTGAATGGCAGTGCAGGCTCGAAGGGCCGAATGGCCTGCTCCTGCACCTATTTTCTATGTTTCTATGTTTCTATGTCATAGGAGCAGAATTAGGTCAATCAGCCCATCAAATCTACTCTGCGATTCAATCAAAGCTGATCTATCTTTCCCTCTCAATCCCATTCTCCTGCCTTCTTCCCATAATCCTTGACACCCGTACTAATAGGTACTGATCAATAAACTATCAATCTCCACCTTAATAATACCCAATGACTTGGCCTCCACACCGTCTGTGGCAATAACTTCCAAAGATTCACCACCCTCTGATTAAATAAATTCCTGCTCGTATCCTTTCTAACGGCGAATCATTTTATTCTGACGCTATGCCTTCTGGTCCTAGACTCTCCCGCTAGTGGAAATATACTCTCCCCATGCACTCTATCCAGGCCTTTCACTATTCGGTATGGGCCCCCCGTATCCTTCTGAACTCCAGCAAGTACAGGCCCAGTGGTAAAGTTGTAAATTGTTCCTAGTGTGTGGTAGGATAGTGCTATTATGCGAGGATCGCTGGTCGAGGATGAGCATATCCTACATGCTCATCATATGTGAACACACTCATCCATGGGCACGTTCTCATTAACATCCCTGGACCTCCTCCAAAGCGAGAACATCCTTGCCCATATCTATTTCTTTGCTCTGCCTTTTGCACTTGTGTTTTGCTAGATGGTATTCAGGTCTAGTATAATCTGATTTGATTGCAGTTCGTCTGTCTTTTCTTTCTTTTCGTCCTGTTAGGTGTATGTTTTTGGTTTTAGTTTTACTTTATTTTTAGCTGTGTATATGTGGGGGGGGGCAGGGAACTTTTTCATCTCTTCCCTGAACGAGGACGCAACCTTTTCCCTGTCGAGTCTCCGCTGTCATTGGGGCATAACATCGTGGAGCCGACGGCCTCCAACCGGAATCGACCTGGGGCTCCAGTCGCAGATCCTGCGGAGCTGTGGTGCCGCAATGGTAACTTCGCCCGCCCAAATCAAGGGCTTTAAATTGACCCTGAACGGGGCCTTACATCAACCGGCGCAGTTTAAACGACTGCGGGACTTACCATCTCCCGCCAGAGGCTCTAACATCAAGAGCCTCGATCCGCTCGATGGAACCGTTTGACTGCTTGACTGCGGGGGAAGAATAAAGAACAGAGAACAGGGAAGAGATAAGACTTTTACCCTCCATCACAGTGAGGAGGTGTTTGGGGATTCACTGTGATGGATGTTTGTGTGGCATTGTGTTACTTGTGTGTTTTGTTTTTTTGCTGTTATGACTGCAGGAACGAAACTTTGTTTGAACCTTGTTTGTTTAAATGACAATAAATAGCATTCTATTCTATTCCATTCTATTCTAGGTAGTATGCAAACAAAAGCTTTTCACTGTACCTCGGTACACGTGACAATAATAAACCTAAACATTGTGGGCTGCTGGACCTGTTCCTGTGCTGTATTGTTCTATGTTAACTATTCCCTAAATGACCATGTAATAGAGACTTGTATTTTTTGATAGATTTCATGCATTGAGCAAAACATTATATGAATTAAGACAGAGATCCAAGGAACAGCAGATGCCAGAGACTTGAGCAAAGCACAAAGTGCTGGAGGAACTCAGCAGGTCAGGCAACATCTGTGGATGGAATGAACAGGTGACGGGTCTGGGTCTAAAATTAATTTGGCTTCCTGGCCCATAATTTATAAAACATTCAAACCCCCTCCTGTTTTCCACCTTCCTAATACCCTACCACATTTCCAGATGTTCGCTGGATGGTCGTGTGGAGTCTTCACATTTACAGAGAGTTTTCACATTCTCCCTTTGTCCACATGGGTTTCCTTTGGGTGGTCTGGTTGCCTCCCACAACCCTAAGGATGGGTGGGTTTGTAGCCACTGCAAATTGTACCTGGGTGAGTGTGGGTGAGTGGTGGGATCAGAGGGGGGAGTGGAAGTGGAAACGAAGCTGATAAAATGTGGGGAGACAAGAATATGGAGCAGAATAGAATTAGTGTTAGTCCACTCCAAAAAGGTTTGAAAGTATATCTCTGAAGTCGTTTCTCTCAAAATCACATTATCAAATATTGCAGGAATGATTCAGGATAATAGGATGCATGTCAAAGTTGTTGCAATAATTCATCAGCCCACAAAGCTCTAGGTTGTGCCCTACTCCTGATATACAGTGGCTTGCAAAATTTTTCAAACCCCTTTTCCATATTTTGTCATGTTACAACCACAAACGTAAATGTATTTTATAGGGATTTTATGTGATTGACCAACACAAAGTGGTGCATAATTGTGAAGTGGAAGGAAAATTATACATGGTTTCCAAATTTTATTACAAAGAAAAAACTAAAAAGTGTGGCGTGCAAAAGTATTCAGCCCCCCTGAGTCAATACTTTGTAGAACCACCTTTCGCTGCAATTACAGCTGCAAGTCTTTTGGGGTATGTCTCTACCAGCTTTACACATCAAGAGACTGAAATTTTTGCCCATTCTTCTTTGCAAAATAGCTCAAGCTCAGTCAGATTGGATGGAGAGCGTCTGTGAACAGCAATTTTCAAGTCTTGCCAGAGATTCTCAATTGGATTTAGGTCTGGACTTTGATTGGGCCATTCTAACACATGGATATGCTTTGATCTAAACCATTCCATTTCTAACTCTGGCTGTATGTTTAGGGTCATTGTCCTGCTGGAAGGTGAACCGCCGCCCCAGTCTCAAGTCTTTTGCAGACTCTAACAGGTTTTCTTCCAAGGTTGCCCTGTATTTGGCTCCATCCATCTTCCCATCAACTCTGACCAGCTTCCCTGTCCCTACTGAAGAAAAGCATCCCCACAGCATGATGCTGCCACCACCATGTTTCACAGTGGGGATGGTGTGTTCAGGGTAATGTGCAGTGTTAGTTTACCGCCCTGGAGTTTATTTAGCGGTATCAGAGTAAAGGGGGCTGAATACATTTGCATGCCACACTTTTCAGTTTTTTATTTGTAAAAAAATTTGAAAACCATGTATCATTTTCCTTTGACTTCACAATTATGCTACACTTTGTGTTGGTCTATCACATAAAATTCCAATAAAATACATTTATGTTTGCGGTTGTAACGTGACAAAATGTGGAAAAGTTCAAGGGGTATGAAAACTTTTGCAAGCCACTGTAAATAAAAGCAATGTTGTAACCAAACAAACAACCTTGTATTTCTTCACAGTGTCACCAAAGCCAACCAACGCAACCTGCACTTGCAAACAAGGACCTCAAAATGGCGCCAAAACTGGCATCTCTGTATGCTGTCTCAGTGTACTACTGTTATACACTTGTACTGTATCTGAGATGCTAATCTGAGATGTATCTCAGTACTTATGTATCGTGTTATTTGTACTGAACTCTATACAAAAATAAATTTCACTCAGTACATGTGACAAATAAAACTTCATTAGCATTACAAAATTACAGCATTAATCTGCTGTAATTCTTGAAATGGGGACTCCAGCTATCAATGTCAAAGTCTTCTGACTCTTTCATTAGCTGCAAAAGGAAGCATAATTCTGTCAAATTTATCCTCAACAATTCGCTTGTAAAGCATTTCACTTTTTAAATTGATAAAGCTTCCTGATATCTGCAATAAATATAACAAAACTAAACTTCTCTGACACAAAATGCTGGAGGAACTCAGGGTGAGGCAGCATCTATGGAGAGAAGGAATTGGCGACGTTTCGGGTCGAGACCATTCTTCAGAACAAACAAAACATTTTTTTTTTAAGATTCACAATATGCAAAGAACTTTTAACTGATCTTGCAATACAAGCGCTAAGACAGTTGGAAAACAGTCTACAGTTATTGTTGACCGATCAAGAAAATTTGCTGATGCAGATTAATTGACTATGAGAGTATAGGATGGCAATTTACCAGAAACAGTTAATGTTGCTGCCAAGTTAAAAAAAAGGCTTTTGACTGTGGCAATTAAATGTCACATTGGAAATAGAAAACCGCTGAACTGGAAAGCAGTAGGCAGTAGAAACTCTGAAACAAAAGCCAACTGAGGCCAGCAATTTTGGGAAAGAATACAGAATCTTCCAATGCTGTTTGATTTATTGCTTGTGATATTATGCATTCGACTGTAACAACCCACAGCGTGAAGCAGCGCTGAGCTGTGTGACCTGCAAAAATAAGTCAATTAACCTTAATCAATCTCCCATTATCCTCTTTCACCCACAGTTTAGCTGGTACAGAACTGCTATATCCCACAGCTCTGCTCGAAACAATCCTATTGTCTTGCCCTGATCAGGCTCCCTGAATTGGAAGTGGCGTCTGCACAGCAGCGAAATTACTACAGGTTTAAAAACACTTTCATTTTATAATGAGGAATGGAGGATTGTTTTCAATCTGAATTACAGATGCTAATTGAGGCTGGGCACTTGTACAGAATGATATGCATTTCAGGTCGAACTAAGAATAGTTCCCAGGACATCTGACAGGAATCTCCCAGCAGTTGGCCAATGGTTTTACAATACTTCTTGTTGTAATGAATCAGCACATCCATTCAGCGTAAGTAGTTTAGTACAGCACCTAATTATTCACTTCATCAAGGTCTGTTTTGCCTGTTTTGTGCTGAGAACCATCGTGAGTATATTCTTAGCAACGGGGATCGGACGTGGGGAGACCGCCGTGAATGAGGAGGGAGGAATAATGAACAATGGTCGAGGACCCCAACGATGGTGGGGGAGGGGGGGGGAACAAAGGGGGAACTGGTGCAGGGGGGGAGGGGGTGGAATTTGTAACTTTGTCAGCACCCTTTATGGGCGACAATTTGCATACCTTGGGTATGCAAGCAAAGAATTGCACTGTGACTTGTCACATGTGACAATAAAGTATCCAATTCAATTAAATTCTTGGGACAGAGAGAGAATCTTGACATAACTGCAAATAATAAATATCAGGTGGAGTCAGGACCAATGTCTTATAATGAAATGAACCTCCAAGTGTATCCATGACCATTTGGTTTATCCTGGTCTTGAAATAGCTTTGTAATTCTGGTATTTTACACCATGTGCTTTATTGCATACACGGGACCTTTCACGTTTATCCTGGTCTTGAAATAGCTTTGTAATTCTGGTATTTTACACCATATGCTTTATTGCATACACGGGACCTTTCACGTTGATTTCTTTCCTTCCGTCTTTTGTTTAGTTTAGAAATACAGGCTCCTCGGCCCACTGAGTCCACGCCAACAATCGACCACTAGTTCTATGTTATCCCACTTTCACATCCAGTCCCTACACACAAGGAGCAATTTACACTTAACTCACAAACCCCCACGTCTTTGGGATGTGGGAGGCGACTGATGCAGCCGGAGGAAATCCATGTGGTCATAGGGAGAACGTACATGCTCCACACAGACAGCATCCCGAGGTCAGGATCGAAACCGAGTCTCTGGTGCTGTACGGCAGAAGCTCGCTCAGCTGCACCACTCTACCACCCCTGCAATGTAAACGTTTTATAGCCTTGTTTATAAGTTGTTCTTGAATTGTTTTTTGAGAGACGATACATCCACTGCTCAGCGATTGGGGATGTCTTTATAAATACTTAGACACAAAAAGCTGGAGTAACTCAATGGGTCAGGCAGCATCTTTGGAGAAAGGGAATTGATGTTGTGGGTCGAGACCACTTTCTTCAGACGACTCTCAGTCTGAAGAAGGGTCTTGCCCCAAAAGGTCATCTATGCCTTTTCTCCAGAGTTGCTGCCTGACCTGTTTAGGTACTCCAGCATTTTGTGTCTGTCTTTGGTGTAAACCAGCATTTGTAGTTCCTTCCTACACTCTTTACAAATGCAGATTGCCAAAGCAAACCATGAACATACATGGGAATGGAAACTTGAATGTTGTTTTATTTTGGAGATACAGCGCAGAAATTGGCCCTTTGGCCCACCGACTCTGCATTGACCAGCGATCCCTGCATATTAACACTATCCTAGGGACAATGTTTCCATTTATACCAAACCAATTAACCTACAAACCTGTACATCTTTGAAATGTGGGAAGAAACCAAAGTTCTCAGAGAGAACCCACGCAGGTCTCGGGGGGAACATATAAACGCCACACAGACAGCACCCATAGTCAGGATCAAACCCGGGTTTCAGGCTTTAAGCGTTGTAAGGCTGCAACTCTACCGCTGCGCAACTCTGCCACCCTCTATCTGGCGATATGCTACTGACAATTATCAGTACCCAGAGTGAGGCGGATTTCCACCAAGATGCAGGACAGAACGCCATAGGAGATCCTTCTTCCCTGTGGCTATTAAACTGTACAACTCTTCCACCTTCTGTCTTGGGGTAGACAGATACTGATTCCTATCCCCCCCCCCCCCCCCCCCCCCCCCATTATACTTTCCTTTAGCTGCCAACACACCCAAATACATTAACCTCCCCTCCTCCATGCATTGTTCATTCATGATCCATCCAGCTGCAGAGGTAAGTTGCTTCATAAACTGACTACCTAATTTAATTAATACATTGTATTAATCTAATAAAATAATAAATGTATTAATCTCATTTCATTAATAATTTATTTTTTAATCTTTAGTCATCTTTTTTGTCATGTTGAAGAATCAAAATATTGTTTAACTTTTCAGAGGTTGACGTTTATCTTTACAGTGTACCAGAGCACGTTGTCATGCAGCAAAAGCACTGGGAAAGGTGAGAGTAGGGAATGTGCATGGTACGGATGGAGCAACAGGCGGCGTGGTTTCAAGATTTATTACAGGTACACCAACGATTTTCCGGCACTCTTGGTTCCAGGGCCTTTTTGGATCATCCGTTTTGCCGGACCGACAAAGTCACGGCCGCCGAGAGGAGTCCAACAGTACCGGACTGGACCACCTTAGCCGCCGAGGATCCGAGATACCGGCCCGCAAATCGGCCTCGGAAGTCGGCTATGGGAACAGATCTGCTGGGTCCGGCCGAGCCGGAGTTCCAGAGCCCTGGCCGCAGGAGGGTAAATTAGACCCACTGATCAGAACACATCAGAACAGAAGTCCCAATGAGAACGGGATTGGCAGCCTGACCCGGCCAAGGCGCCACATTTTCAGGGGGACCTCTAGGGGTGTTTCAAGTGCGCTCTCATTATTTTGTTCACCAGTTGCTGGAGAATCGGTGGTGGGCCTGCAGTATTTGTAGGTGTGGGATTGTGCGTGTGAAGTAGGAGCAACTTCCATTGTCTGCAGCACATCCTGACATGCCCTGGGAAGGATGAAATTCATGTTTGCATTCTTTCAGCGTACTGGGACTCTCACGGCTTGTATTAAAGTATTTAAACAACTTTTAGCCCGATTCTTCTTGTAGTGTGAGATCTCTCTCCCACAGACTGAACACAGGTGATCTGCAAAGTAGTCATCTACTGCATGTTTGCTTACATCAGTGTACCGGAGACCACCTTGTGAACTTCAAATGGAACACAACTGAAAGAAGTAAAACTGAATCGCTGCCTGTAAAGTGTTAAAGAAGGAAGAGTCTGAAGAAGGGTCTCGACCCGAAACGTCGCCTATCTCCTTCGCTCCTTAGATGCTGCTGCACCCGCTGAGTTTCTCCAGCCTTTTGTGTACCCTCGCTGCCTGTAAAGTCTGTTTTGGTCCTTGAATGGTGGCAAAGGAAGCGGCAGAAAGGACAAATGTTGCAAATCCTGAAGTTACATGGGGAGGGGATGGAAGTACAGATCCGTGAGTCTAATACTGACTCTGAGTTTTCTGTTGCTTGCTCCTTGAACAGCCTGGATAGGGTGAAGGCGGAGATGATGTCTCCACTAGTGGGAGAGTCCAGCACCAGAGGCCATAGCCTCGGAATAAAAGGTCATAACTTTTAAAAGGAGTTGAGGAGGCATTTTTTAGTCAGAGGATAGTGAATCTGTGGGATTCATTACCAGATAAGCTGTGGAGGCCAAGTCATTGGATATTTGTAAGGAGCAAGTTGACAGATTCTTGATTAGTAAGGTTGTCTGAGGTCATGATTGAATGGTAGATTAAGCATGATGGGCCGTACGGCCATATTCTACTCCTAGAACTTATGAACTTGCGAACACTCTATTCCAGTTCATCTCCAACCTGATCTCCTGCACCGTCTCAATAAGGGTCAATAGAAGCTCGAGGAACAACACTTCAACTTCCATCTAGGGACGATATGATAGATCTTTAATTATCCCAGGAGGTAAATTTATCTGCCAACAGGCATAAAACACAACAAATTACATGAAACATGAGATTAAAGTGACGAATGGAAAGGATTTGGGATGTGCAAAGATTGGAGAGGGGGGATGGGTGGGCGTCAGTCTACCCCGTGACAGAAGGGGGAGGAGTTGCAAAGTTTGATAGCCACAGGAAAGAAGGATCTCCTGTGGCATTCTCTACTGCATCTTGGTGGAACCAGCTTGTTGCTGAAGGTGCTCCTCAGGTTGACTAGTGTGTCCAGGATGCTCTGCAGTTTGAGGACCATCCTCCTCTCCAAGACCACCTCCCATCAATCCAACTCTGCCCCCAGGATGAAGCCAGCCTTCCTCATGAGTTTGTTGATTCTATTGGCATCCACAGCCTTCGCTCTGCTGCCACTGCACACAACAGCAAGGAAAGTGGTACTGGCTGCCACCAATTGGCAGAACATCCGCAGCATCTTACTGCAAACGTTGAAGGAGCGCAGCCTTCTCAGAAAGTACAGACGGCTCTGTCCCTTCTTATACAGGGCCTCAGCATTCATGGACCAGTCGAGTTTACTGTCCAGGTGCACTTCAAGGTATTCACACTCCCTGGTAAACTGCACATCCACACCATTGATGGAGACAGGGGACAGAGGTGTTCCTCTCCTCCTAAAGTCCGACACTAACTCTTTAGTCTTGTTGGTGTTGAGTTGCCGGTGATTCAGCCCACACCACTCAACAAGTCCTGCCTATGAAACCTCCTGATCAGAAGGCAGAACCTGTCCAACTTTGGCATCTACTAATGCCGTTAAGCCATTGAAATGCTTCTGAATGCCCCTGGCATTTAAAATCTATTAAAAATGAAATACAGATGTTCAAAATTATATTTCACAATGTAATATCTTAAAAAAAATGTAAATAGTTGTAAGCGTTGCTACATATTCAAGCAGCTAAACAGATGGCGTCAGAGAGTTATTGTCATTGAGGCTTGAAGATATGATATGTAGCACAGAAACAGGCCCTACGGCTCACCATGTCCATACAACCATCAACCACCCATTTACACTAATCCTAGATTCATTTTTCACACATTCACATCAATTCTCCTAATATTCTACCGCTCATCTCCACACTGACGGCAATTTACAATCACCTTATAGACCTACCAACCCACAAGTCTACAGGCAAAATCCAAAGTAATGAAGATCTCCATCTCAATGGGAAGATGACATTTTGGGTCAGGACCCTTGTTCAGTCTGAAGAAAGGCCCTAACCAAAAAACGTTGCCCACACCTTCCCTCCTCATATGCTGCCTGCCCTGTTGAGTTCCTCCCCAGCACTTTGTGTTTTGCTCAGGATTCCAGCATCTGGAGTTCCTTGGTTCTCCGTCTGTCTGTGGGAAGTGGGAGGAAAACCGAGCACCCAAGAAAACCCGCATGGTGATAAATGAACATGCAAACACCACAGGGACATTTGTTTTTACCTTTCTTCTTCGCATGTATAATAGGTTCATCAAGATGGATGGTGTGCGGATTATGAGCCAAGCCTAACCCGTGCAGGTTCATTAAGCAGATTCCTCATCCTAAATTATTGCATAGTTGATGCCTTCCAGTGCCAAAGAGGCCCGGGTTTCGATTCTGACTACGTGTGCTGTCTGCACAGAGTTTGTACATTCTCCCTGTGATCGCATGGGTTTTCTCCGGATGCTCCGGCTTCCTCCCACACTCCAAAGACGTGCAGGATTGTAGGTTAATTTGCCGCTGTAAATTCTCCCGAGTGTGTGGAATAGAACTAGTGCACAGGTGATCATTGGTCTTCGTGGAGCCGGTGGGCCGAAGGGCCTGTTTCCACGATGCATCTCTAAAACTAAAATTAAAACTAAACTGCCAGAAAATTAGTGAAGTGTGTTCTCCAGTGTGGGCTTCAGGCAGGGCCCAGCAATGCAGCTGGACTCTGTCAGCAAGCTTGGGAATTCACCACAGAATTGTCAACATTTGCCACCAGAATTCAACCTCCCACTGCTGTGCATGGAACAGTTACTCAGCCAGTCAGAATTGTTTTCCTTTGGGAACGTTTATAAAACAGATACGTTTCAGGTATGTAATCAATTCCCAGCGTTTAGCAAAGCCACGCATATACATGGTGTTAATTAGGATTTATAGTTAGCCTTTCAAAACCAGACCTGCCAACAAATTCAATATAGTACATTTAATTTTTCACACAGTGGTTTCCAGGGTCGGTGACTTACTTATCAAGATCATCTGGATCTCACGGACCAACTATGGAGAACCTGCTTGCTGACGACCAAGGACTCGTCCGCCACGGTCAAAGGACCAAGGATCATCTACCGCGCCAGTAGGCCCAGCTCGCCCACTGTGGACTCTGAATCGCACGGAGCCATCGGCGTCCACGGGACCCGCGCTACCGAGAGCGAGGAGGAGCCGAGAGCACGGAGTGGCAGAGAGCGAGGTGGACATCTAGAGCATGGGTGGAAATCCCGGGGGTGTGTGGCACGCCCCCCCCCATGTTTTGAGAAGTGGGGGACAATCTCCTCCCCCCCCCCTTCCATGGTTTGTAATCCAGATTTTGAAATTCGGTGAGAAAAAATCTATTAAAATCTCCGCTTTCCGCGAGACAGTGGGGGTGGTCACTGTTAAGCGCTTGGTAAATGTCTCTATTAACATCGTATTTACACGATGTGTCACCAATTGTGTTTTGACCTTCAAGTATTACTGAAGATATTCACAGAGAATTTCTTAAAGCTGTCTGATGCGGGTACAATTACCATTTTAACTAATTGGATGTATAGGTGGATGGGAAAGATTTAAACGAGTATCGGATTTAAACAGGTGAGGTTATTAAGGGCTCCGGTCGAACGGGTTTCCTGGCTGGCTTGCAGGAAAGTTCATCATTCAAGGTCACTCACATTATTTAGTGTTTTTTTCTCCATCTCTCTCTCTCTCCCCCCTCCAAGGTTGGTGCTTCTGTTTGCCTTTATTTGCTTCAGTTTTATTTGTTTAAGTGTTATTTATCACATTGTAGCTTTTGAAAGATTCAAGCGGGTATCAGACGCTTTCTAAGGCCTGAATTGGCCCGTTCGCGGGGCCTTTCATTGCCTGGCATGAATTAAAATCAAACTGCTGCATCGATGGGATCGAGGGTCCCCATGTTGAAGCCCCCGCTGGCCAATTTTAAGCCACGACGGGCGATGAAAGGCCCCGCGAACGGGCCGCTTCAAGCCCCACGATATGGGGCGGACGAAGCTGCTGTTGCTGGAGTTCGGAGTCGGTCACCAACCAGGTCAGCTCTCGATGTCTCCGTCCACAGGGCCCATGGCTGAAGCCTCCGAAGCTTCACGTGTTTGTGTGCGCATGCGCGTGTGTGTGCATGCGCGCTTGCGTCCACCAAGAAATTGTGTCCCCCCCCCCATGTTTTGATAGTGATTTCCGCCCCTGGTTGAGAGGGAGGAGGACCACCAAGAACAATGGGGGGATCCAGCGGGGGGCCGGAAAGAACCAACGAAGGGAACGAAGGGGGAACCGGCATGGGGGGGGGGGGTGCTGCTGCCACATGCGGCGGCAGTAGATAGGACTGTTCGGTATTTGAGCAACTCTGTTGTGGCAACACTTGTGTACTGCCTCAGTTGTATGCAAAACAAAGCTTTTCACTGTACCTTGGTACATGTGACAATAAAGTATCGTTCATTCATTCGTTCGTTCGTTCGTTCGTTCGTTCGTTCGTTCGTTCTTTCTTTCCCCCACTTCACATTCTATTAGAGCTGCTGAGTGTGTGAATAAAGAGAATGCAGACACTTAAACCACCAAAAATCACCAGCACTGACATTCTCTTGTTATTGTTTCAAATCATGTCACGAATTGAAGATAAGTGTAGCAGTTGGGTATTTATTTACGTTGCCTAGTTGAGTTTAGTTTAGAGATCCAGCACGGAAACAGGCCCTTCGGCCCACCGAGTCCGCGCCGACCAGTGACCCCCGTTACACTGGCGCACACTACACACTAGGGACCATTTACAATTTTTACCAAAGCCAATTAGCCCACAAACCTGTACGTCTTATGGAGTGCAGGGGAGAACTCCGTACTGACAGTACCCGTAGTCAGAATCAAACCCAGTCTCTGGTGCTGTAATGCGGCACCTCTACCGCTGCGCGTCCGTGCCACCTGTACAGTTCTCTCAGCCGTCAAATAATAATAATAATAATAATAATAATAATAATAATAATAATAATAATAATAATAAACCTTTATTGTCATTGTACTTAGAAATACCACGGAATTATGAGAGTTACTCCTGATCAGTGCAACCAAAACAAGTCCAAACAAGATAAAGACACATCCAATACGTTATTTAACTGCTTAATATAGTAGATAAATTGTATTTGTCACACCTAGGTAGAACATTGCACTGGGAGAATATTGCACTTTAAAATTTAATAAATACTTTAAAAGAATTTAAAAAAAAGAAGAAATATTAGCTTGGTGATCTGTTTTATAGTGGAATGGATGACAGCATTCTCATGTTGTGTGGATATTTGAGGAATTTAGAGTTCTGATGGCCCAGGGAAATAAACTGTGCTTGAGTCTGTTTGTCCTGCTTTTGGTGCACCTGTATCGCCTACCACAGGGCAGGAGGTTGAACAGGAACTGTCCAGGATGGGAGAGGTCTTTGATTATTTTCCTGGATCTACAGAGGCACCGAGAGCTGGAGATGTCTTCCAGGGAAGGCAGAGGGCAGCCGATGATTTTCTGGGCAGTTTTGATAACTGTCTGCAGGGCTCTCCTGTCTGCTGCTGAGCTGCCGGCATACCACACCATGATACAATATGTCAGCACACTCTCGATGGTGGAGCAACAGAAGGCCACCAACAGCTTTTCCTCTAGACTGTTCTTCATTATCACCCTCAGGAAGTGCGATCGCTGCTGGGTCTTTTTTAGACCAGACCTCTCCTGGTCTTTTATAGTCCAGACCTCTCCTGGTCTGAAGTGTTGGCAGGCCAGGAGAGGTCCTCTGCGATGTGCGTTCCCAAGAATTTAAAGGTGGAAATCCTCTCGACAGTCCCCATTGATGTAGAGTGGGTCTGGGTCCGCTCTGTGCATTCTGTAGTCGATGAGCGTAGAAACAAGCAGTTCCCAGTTCCTGCTAATTTTTCATCCCAATTTTATTCTGCCATCACCCTTTCCTGGGCATTTTGCCAGAATGAAACCACCCCATATGGTTAGGATCAGGGCTCCAGAATGGCATTGCTCTGTAATCCTCCTCAGTTCAAACTTGTAAATATACAACATTAGTATTAATTTTAGTTTAGTTTAGAGTTGCAACACGGAAACACGTTCTTCGGCTCACCGAGTCCACATTGACAATCCGTTCACACTGGTTCTATGTTACCCCACTTTCGCATCCACTCCATGCACACAAGGGGTAATTTACAGAGGGCCAAACCCGCACGTCTTTGGGACGTGGGAGGAAAACCGGAAAAAACAGATCCAGTCACAAGTAGAACGTGCAAACTCAACACATATAACACTCTCAGGATCAAAGCCCCAGGTCTCCGGCTTTGATCTTTACAATTCAGTCGAATAACTGCACATAATATGAAGTCTCAATTTAACAATCTCTCAAAAATATATGCTCTAAAAATCCAATTTTGTCATAATTTGCATCTGTCCTTTTGAACCGAATGCCGGTGCGTATGTTCTCAGACACATGGTCGCTGCTGCAAGCACTGTTTGTTTTTATTTGTTTTGTCTTGCCATGTGAGAGAGAGGGGGAAATGTGCCTCTCTGTGGTAGTCATCTGTCCATTTGGTCCTTGAGAGAGAGTGATGTTGTGCTCTCACTGTGAGCATGTATTTGATTAATCCCTGGTGGCCTATTTATTGAATTGGCACTCTCCACAGACTAATATCTATCCATCACTGTCTAACCTTCTGCTTGGTTAGAAGCCCTTCAAAGTGCATTTTCATGTCAAGAAGTGCGTTTGTATGTTATCTCCCTTCAATTCCCTCTCCTAAAAATTGATTACTTGTTTGTTTTCTGCTTTTGATTCTGCCATTAGTAGGATTAAATTGGGATTAGTAAAGTAAAAGTATACTGCCCTGCGTCTTCTATTGGATGTGTAGTTTCAGATTTTAGACTTTAGAGATACGGTGCAGACAAATGCTCTTCAAATAACCAAGTCCGCACCAACCAGCGATCGCCCCCTACACTAGCACAATCCTACACACACACTAGGGACAATTTTACAGGCACCAAATAACCTACAAACCTACACGTCTTTGGAGTATGGGAGGAAACCGAGCACCCAGAGAAAACCCACGCGGTCACGGGGAGAACGTAGAAACTCCATACAGACAGCACCCATACTCAGGCTCGAACCCAGATCTCCTGTGCTGTAACTCAGCGAATCTACCGCTGCGCCACAGTTTCACCCTCTATGATTTATTAAATATATTAATTAATTCAAAGAGACTATAAGTTCTGCTACTAATTCGCACTGATAATTATTTTTTAAGGTCATAAGTGAAAGAGGTGCAGAGCACAGACCTTGAACCTGGTGAGATGCAGGAGGAGCCTGGCCAGGACTCACTCCACAGAGCCCAGTCCCTCCACGCACTAGAGTCTCCCAACCCCTGTTAATAAGATGGCTGATCCGTGGGCGGTTGCTGCTGGGACGCAAGTCGGGGCTTCATCAACCCCGGCTGGGTCGCCTGGGCGAGTGTGTCTGATGTTGTGAGATCCGAAACACCTGATGATCCCAGGTCACATCACTGAGGTTGCGTCCCAGCGCATCTAGAAGATGTATATTTTTCACAGTGATAGGAGTAGAATTAGGCCATTCGGCCCATCAGGTCTACTCCACCATTCAATCATGGCTGATCTATCTCTCCCTCCTAACCCCATTCTCCTGTCTTCTCCCCATAACCTCTGACATCAATACATGATCTATTACTGAGAGAAATTACAGGACAGGGGGATGCTGGTGGCTGTGAGGTTTTCCTACAATATTTGATATGATTGGTTCCAGTGTACAAGCCAGATGGTATGTAGCTTATGTGTGAAAGTTCATTTACATTAAGTTGAACCAAAACCACTCCAGCTGTGTCTACATAATGAAGCTTCTAAAGTGTCCATTTCACAACATCAATGCATCGTTTCTTTTCAACAGCTTACGTCTTACCTTGATTCTTCAGCCTGTTACTTATCCAGGACCTATCTAATTCATATTCATATTGGTTGTTGTAGTTTACATTGGAGAATCTAATTGTGAGGATATTGCACTTTGTCCTTCTATAGATAACAGTAAGAAGACCAATCAGTCCAGAACAGGTGCAGGTAGAAGTAACATGTGCATGGTTTTATGTGTTAAATGTTCAGCCTTGTTAATCAAGGCCTGGATAAAGTGGATGTGGAGAGGATGTCTCCACTAGTGGGAGAGTCTCGGACCGTGGCTATTGCCTCAGAATGAAAGGACGTACCTTTAGAAAGGAGATGAGAAGGAATTTTGTTAGTCAGTTGGTGGTGAATCTGTGGTATTCATTGCAGCAGACGGCTGCGGAGGCCATCAATAGATTTTTTTAAGGCTGAGATTGGCAGATTCTTGATTAGTAAGGGTGTCAGGGGTTATGGGGGGAAGGCAGGAGAATGGGGTTGAGAGGGAAAGCCATGATTGAATGTCGGAGTAGACTTGATGGGCCGAATGTTCTTATAACTTATGAATTTATGAACATAAGAAAAAAACAATTTTTATTGGCTATGTCCACATATATGTGTTAGCACCACATTCAGAAAACATTACAAATTGGCACAGAAATCAGATTAGTTGGACTGGACTGCTTTTGCCTCTTGTGAACAGGATGGACTTGGGCAGTTTTTCTCATTGTTAGGTAGATATCGATTTTATAATCAAACTTGCACAAATTGATAAGAAATAGGACTAATTCAGGAGTGCTGGTCTGCAGTACCACATCCAGATGTGGCCTGGACCCAAAATCTGGACCCTCATCCAGATGTGGCCTGGACCCATCTCTCAGTATTCCTTGATATCACAAGTAGTGAATTAAATGTACTGAAAGCTGGGTTTAGTGAGTCAGGATCTTGGGAGGAAGCCTCGATTGATTGGTATTTCTGGATGAACATGGAGGTGAATGCTTCAGAATGTTTTCAGTTCTTCCATTTGCAGGAAGGAACTGCAGATGCTGGTTCGCACCGACGATAGACATGCAAACTCCACACAGACAGCACCTGAGGTCAAGATCGAACCCAGATCTCTGGCACTGTGAGGCATCAGCTGCCCTCAAATTAGTTTCTGAATTATCCAAAATCTCTCGTAACTAAATGTGGCAGAACATTAGAGCTTTGTTTCATTGATTGTGGGATCACTTTGGTCTGTCTTTTGCCATGCATTTAAGAAAATTATGTTTACGTGGAATTACTAAAGTCACTCTTAAAGTCGCAGGGGCTGTATTGTGCCCACGTAGAAGGTGAGGTGCTGGTTTTCAAGCTAAAGTCGGGCAATATTGGAGCAGAGTATGAGGAATGAGAGCAAGTGCAGAGTGGGATTGGGAAGGACAGGCGACTGGAAGCTCAGAGTGTCATTGTGGGCAGAATAGAGTTTAGAGATACGAGCAAGTCCAGAGTGGGATTGGGAAGGACAGGCGACTGGAAGCTCAGAGTTGTCATTGTGGGCAGAATAGAGTTTAGAGATAGTGCAGAAACAGGCACTTTGGCCCACCGAGTCCGGCCCGACCAGTGATAACTCTATATGCTGGCAATCCTACACACCAGGGACAATTTACAATCTTTATCAAAGCCAATGAACTTACAAACCTGTACATCTTTGGAGTATAGGAGAAAACCCGAGGACCCGGGTCTCTGCCGCTGTAAGGCAGCAAACCTACGAATGTTACAAGTATACAAATGTTACAAGTAATTCTTATAAACTTCTATTTTTTTAGAAAGTAGAAAAAGAAAAGAATAGATTTTAATCAATAAGAATAGTGATTAAATAATAATTTTGATATAGAAAGAGAAGAGAAAGAGAAGAAAAAAATGTATATATTCTTGTTATATGTATTTAATTAAAACAAAGTTTTATATATATATTAAAAAAAAGAGAGATTATAGTATACATCTTAATAGTGAATAACACAATTTCAAATAGCAATATCAATAGAGACATGTACACAAATTAAAAAGACAAACAGAAAGTTATTTTCATCTGATCCTGCCGGGTACCCATTGAGTTGTGATGCCAAGAACAGCTACCCCTTCAAATATTAATTAAGTTTTTTCCATACATGTTACAAAACTATGCGTTTTAAATAGCTTCCAAGTTCTGACATTTATCACAAATAGGAGAAATGTTAGAATAAATTCTATTTAATTTCATTTTTGAATAATGTAATCTGTGTAATACCTTAAATTGTATCAATATATGTCTAGCATTTAATGAGCAGCGATGTATAGATTGTAGGCTTTCTTCCCAAGTTTCCTTCGTTATATATAAACCTATTTCATTTTCCCATGTTTGTCGATATATTTCCGAAGTTGGGATTTCCATATCCAAAATAGTATTATATATATACGCTATTAATTTTTCTGTATTTGGGTGTTTATTAAACAATTCATCTAATAATCCTGGTTTTCTATTTTTATAGTCTTGCGTATTTGACTTAATATAGTTTCTAATTTGTAAATACCTAAATATGTTATTTGACTGGCGACTGGAAGCTCAGAGTTGTCATTGTGGGCAGAATAGAGTTTAGAGATACGAGCAAGTCCAGAGTGGGATTGGGAAGGACAGGCGACTGGAAGCTCAGAGTTGTCATTGTGGGCAGAATAGAGTTTAGAAACAGTGCAGAAACAGGCCGCTTTAAGGCCCACCGAGTCCGGCCCGACCAGTGATAACTCTATATGCTGGCAATCCTACACACCAGGGACAATTTACAATCTTTATCAAAGCCAATGAACTTACAAACCTGTACATCTTTGGAGTATAGGAGAAAACCCGAGGACCCGGTTCCAGGCCGCTGTAAGGCAGCAAACCTACCGCTGCACCATCATACCGCCCTTGTGTCAAGACAAACCTTCCCTTTTGCATCCCATACTTTAACGGAAAGTGAGCAAATTGATGTCCAATTAGAAATGGAGGCTTTGGACATCATAGTTAGTGTCAAAATATTCCATCTGTTCCTGCTGGATTGATGTTTCTCCACCAAGGACAGCATTACAATTGGTGGCCATTTCCTCTTTCTCCACCTGTCATAAAATCAAATAAAAGACTTTGAAGCAAAATTACCCATGATAGCTCAAACGTGGGATGTAAAAGTAGCTTCTATATCCGTACTGATTTTCCAATGATGCTTTAAATACTCCACAGTAAACACCAACAGTCCTGGTTGAGAGTCATCATTTTGAGTACACTTTATAAGGCTGGTTTTGAATTGCAAAAATACAGAGAAGAATATTTTTGCTAAAAGATAGATCATCCATGGTTGAATGGCCGAAGAGACTCAATGCTTCTATGACTTATGAACTTACGAAGTAAATTGGCAAATGACAAAGGACATTTAAACTCACCGTGTTAACACGTGGTAATGCTGTTCTTTTGAGACATTGATCAAACACACTCGTGCAGGAGGAATGATAGCAATGCTCACACTTTTGTACACTGGTCAGGTTTATATAAAGACACGGTGGAGCTTAAAGTCCAGGTACTGTCAGACCAGAAATACAGATCGAGACCTCGCACCTCCCAGTGCAACTGTAGAGACGTGTAGGAAGGAACTGCAGATGTTGGTTTACACTGAAGATAGACACAAAATGCTAGAGTAACTCAGCAGGAGAGGCAGCATCTCTGGAGAGAATGAATGGGTGACATTTTGGGTCAAGACCTTTCTTCAGACTTTAGATGGCTCAGTTACTCCAGCACTTGAGTCTTGCTTGCTTTCAAGCATTGTGCTTGGGTTCAAATCCATTTTTGTTGTGCTCTGGTTTTGCTGCCTTGTCTAAAGATATTAAGACCATGACATATTCATGAGACAGTTTCTCACATTCACTGTGTAACCCGCAGTGGGGACTGGTATTAATTACCAACATTACAGAATGATTCATGTTAACAACAGGTGAAAAGATGGTCCATGGAAGTCGAGGGGTTCAAGAGATGAATTCCCTAGAGTAATGGAAGAAATGTCCAAACATGGTCGTGATAAGTTGGAAAAGTGCAGACTGGGAATCCCAACCTGGGAGGACTTGTTTTTACTTCCAGAGGTAATAATAATAATAATAATAATAATAATAATAATAATAATAATAATAATAATAATAATAATAATAATAATACATTTTATTTATAGGGCACCTTTCAGGACTCTCAAGGACACCTTATGGTTAAAACAAGCATGAAACAAAATCAAGATATACAGCAACAATACACAATTCGGAGAGAGTTCCGATTCACAATTCGGTACATGGTAAAAACAGAGAGAATTTAACTGAACAATGCGTACCACAGCTGTATCACCAGCTAAGGCTTTGAAATGCCAAAACTATTGCTTGGAATAAAATAAGACCAGGTACATATCAAAAGAGCAATGAGCCCCAAGGTGTGATAGACCTCAAGAGTGACAAAATCCTAGTCTGAAACCATATCTGTTCTATTAACATCAACTGATGGTGCTGATATAAACTTTAATCTCAAGGATTTAAGTGACAGATCAGAGCTCTAGGATACTAAAGCAAATGGAGTTATATAATTACATAAGTCTATTTCTTAATGTCAATATAAGTTAATTGGAAAGTGTTATTAAGCCTCCAAGAAGATTACCCAAATGAATATAAGCATTACTATTAATTCTGTCTCTGTCAGAAACAGAAGTGAGAAATAAATTGCACTCAATGGAAAGCTTGGAGAAAACATTTGTAGCCCATCTGACAAACTTCTACTCTAATCGAAATGCACTGAACAAATCATGAGGATTAAGAAACAATTATTCTTGGTCTCACTCTTTAATATGGAAATTCTTGAGCGTTTAGAAGGGTTAAGGATCCTTTAATCCTTTTAATGATTTCTACTTCTTCAAAGAGAAGTAATCTTGGCAGTCAGATTAGTTTTTTTAGTTTTAGAGATACAGCACCGAAACAGGCCCATTGGTCCAACGAGTCCACACTGACCAGCGATCCCCATGCACCAACATTATCCTACGCACTAGGGACAATTTACAATTTTTACAGAGGCCAAATAACCTTCAAACCTGTTTAAGAAGGAACTGCAGATGCTGTAAAATCGAAGGTAGACAAAAATACTGGAGAAACTCAGCGGGTGAGGCAGCATTTATGGAGCGAAGGAAATAGGCGACGTTTCGGGTCGAGACCCTTCTTCAAGAAGTGAGTGTCACCTCCTGCACCCACACACAACTGACTGACTTCGTCCATTTCACCACCAACTTCCATCCGGCACTCAAATACACTTGGACCATTTCCGACATTTCCCTACCATTCCTTGACCATTCAGAGAACGGGGATTCCCCTCCCCCACTATAGATGAGGCTCACACCAGGGTCTCCTCCATACCCCGCAACACTGCCCTCTCTCCCCATTCCCCCACTCGCAACAAGGGCAGAGTCTCCCTGGTCCTCACCTTTCACCCCACCAACCGGCACATACAACACATAGTCTTCCGCCAGTTTCGCCACCTCCAACATGACCCCTCCACTCACCACACCTTCCCATTAGCCGCACCCGCCTCACCTTGCATCGCCGCCGGACCAGGGCTCCCCGAACATGGCCGCCGCACCGCACCCCACTCATCTCACCGCCTCAAAGGTCGGACCGACCACCCGCCCACCGGGACCTCCAACGCATCACCCGCCGACCCCGACTCCACTGCCCGCGGACTCTTACCTTCGGACCCGCAGACCCACGACACTCCACCGCCCTCCAGCAGCCTGCGGCTGTCGTCTCACCTGCAGACTGGACTCTGCAGTTGCCCTTAAGCCTCCATGTTGCTAACTCCTCCCACCACTCTGTTTTTAACGGCACTGGGTCCTAGTGCCCGTCTCCCCAGCCCCAGCAACCTTAGTGGCTATTCCACTGGGTCTTCCCCATCACCCCCACCATGTAACCCCTGCTCTTCCCCACCCACACCACAGCCCCCATACCCCCCCACCCCCTGACCACCCGCCACCCCCCCACCACACAACGCTCTGTCCTCAGTTCACTCACCTGCCTTCCTCCGGCCACAACCCCCATCCTTGCCGCATGTTGACCATCCCCCCCGGACCTCCCCCTATCCGACACCGAACGGTCTGTCCTCAGCAGAGGTCTTACCTTTGCCCCCCTCTGTCCCCACCTCAATGAGTTCCGCGCCCACCACGACTTGGAGCTCTTCTACCGTCGCCTCCGCCTCACAGCTTTCTTCCACGGGAAGAAGTCCTCACCCCCCACTGATGATCCCTTTTCCTGTCTCCCACGTACCCCCTCCACTTGGACCCCCCCCCTCGTAGCCTTCCGGCTCTAGAACTATTTATCCAGAACTGCCGTCGGGACATAAACCACCTCGACATTCTCCACTCCCCTGTCTCACTCCAATCTCTCCAGCCCTGAACGTACTGCCATCGACTCACTCCATAACAACCCAGACTGGGTTATCAAACCCGCCGACAAGGGAGGTGCCGTGGTAGTCTGGCACGTCGATCTCTACAAAGCGGAGGCCACGCGCCAACTCTCGGACACCTCCTCCTACTTACCCCTGGACCATGACCCCACTGACGAACACCAGGCCACCATCTCGAGCACCATAACCGACTTCATCAGCTCCGGCTCCCTACCCCCCCGAGCCTCCGACCTCATCGTTTCCCAGCCCCGCACGGCCCGATTTTACCTTCTCCCCAAAATCCACAAACCCGACTGCCCTGGCAGACCCATTGCCTCTGCCTGTTCGTGCCCCACCGAACACATTTCCACATACCTTGACGCCATCCGATCCCCCTTTGTTAAATCCCTCCCCACCTATGTTCAAGACACCTCAGACACTCTCCGTCGGCTCCGTGCATTTCATTCTCCAGGCCCCCATCCTCTCATCTTTACCATGGACGTCCAGTCACTCTACACCTCCATCCTCCACAAGGATGGTCTCAAAGCCCTCCGGTTCTTCCTCGACCAGAGGAGCAACCCATACCCGTCCACTGACACCCTCCTCCGCTTAGCGGAGTTGGTCCTTACCCTCAATAACTTCTCTTTTGATTCCTCCCATTTCCTCCAAACACAAGGCGTAGCTATGGGCACACGCATGGGCCCCAGCTACGCTTGCCTCTTTGTTGGGTATGTCGAACAATCCTTGTTCTCGGCGTACCAGGGCCCCATCCCCGACCTCTACCTCCGTTACATCGATGACTGCTTTGGTGTGACCTCCTGCACCCACACACAACTGACTGACTTCATCCATTTCACCACCAACCTCCATCCGGCACTCAAATACACTTCGGACCATTTCCAGCATTTCCCTACCATTCCTTGACCTCACCATCTCTATTGCAGGTGATACACTCCTGACTGACATCCATTACAAACCAACTGACTCCCACAGCTATCTAAAGAAGGGACTACTCTTCCTCCCACCCTGCTTCCTGTAAGGACTCCATCCCCTATTCCCAATTCCTCCGTCTAAGCCGCATCTGCTCCCAGAATGAGGTGTTCCGCACCAGGTCATCACAAATGGCCTCATTCTTCAGAGAACGGGGATTCCCCTCCCCCACTATTGATGAGGCTCGCACCAGGGACTCCTCCATACCCCGCAACACTGCCCTCTCTCCCCATTCCCCCACTTGCAAACAGGGCAGAGTCCCCCTGGTCCTCACCTTTCACCCCACCAGCCGGCAAATACAACACATAGTCCTCCGCCAGTTTTGCCACCTCCAACGTGACCCGTCCTCCCGCCACATCTTCCCATCTCCCCCCCTGTCTGCCTTCCGCAAAGACCGCTCCCTCCGCAACTCCCTTGTCAATTCTTCCCTCCCCTCCCGCTCTACCCCTTCCCCGGGCACTTTCCCTTGCAACTGCAAGAAATGTTACACTTGTCCCTTCACCTCCCCCCTCCACTCCTTTCAGGGACCCAAGCAGTCCTTCCAGGTCCGACAGAGGTTCACCTGCACCTCCTCCAACCTCATCTACTGCAATCGCTGCTCCAGATGCCAGATGATCTATATCGGTGAGACCAAGCGGAGGCTTGGCGATCGTTACGCCGAACACCTCCGCTCGGTCTGCAAAAACCAACCCGACCTCCCAGTGGCTCAGCACTTCAACTCCCCCTCCCATTCCGTATCCGACCTCTCGGTCCTGGGCCTCCTCCACGGCCAGAGTGAGCAACACCGCAAGTTGGAAGAACTCATATTCCGCTTGGGGAGTCTGCATCCTCTGGGCTTGAACATTGAATTTTCTCAATTCTGTTAACTCTTGCTGTCTCCTCCCCTTCCCGCCTCTCCCTCAGCCCTCGGGCCCTGGCATTCCCTCTCTCTCTATCTCTCCCCCACCCAAGTCGCACTAGCTTCTCATTTTCACACTACAAACAGCTTACAATGGCCTGTTTCCTTTATCATCGATACTTTTTTGCATATCTTTCATTCATTGTTCTTTATCTCTCCACATCACCATCTATATTTCTCGTTTCCCTGATCCCTAACCAGTCTGAAGAAGGGTCTCGACCCGAAACGTCGCCTATCTCCTTCGCTCCTTAGATGCTGCTGCACCCGCTGAGTTTCTCCAGCCTTTTGTGTACCATCTGAAACATTTTTTTCTGTTTCTAACCTGTCCAATCCTTTAACAGTTTTATATGTTTCTATAAGATCCCCTCTCATCCTTCTGAATTCCAGTGTTTAAATAAAATTCCTCCGTCTATCCTGAACTAGGTAATACCCGGAAAGAACTGTTTCACTTTCTGTGTCTCAAAGACACAAACTAATTCGAACATATAAAAAAAGAGGGATTTCTGGTAGACATGGAAAGGCTGTAATCTTCAGTTTGTGACCTTCAGTTTGGAATTATTATTTGCAGATGTGTGGCTCAATCAGCTATCAGGGGCATTCAAGGCTGACCTGATAGATGTTTGGATGATTGTGAAATGAAAGGCTATGGATATGGGTTGGCAAAGTGGAAGAGGTACCCATTCACTCATTATCCAATGGCACAGCAGGCTGCAGGGAACATATGATTGCTCCGTTTCTCTTCCTTTCATTTCCGTGATATAATTTATTAATAATCTTGCATTTTGTGGTTTACTCATGCAGCAGTCATAGATGGCTGCTCAGATAAAGCCTTTCTTAATGTGCCGTCTGTTGTTTCAATTAAAGTACTATGTTCAGCTTTCACTTTAATGGGAATTAACATTTGTTTCTTAATCGTTGTGGCTTCTTCCCGTACCTAACAAAAAGAGTTTGAAATCAACCCAGCAGGAAAGTTATCAACTGCAGAAAGGCACTGCAGTGTATCCCTAAGAATCATAGGAACAGAATTAGTCCATTCAGCCCATCGATTCTACTCCGGCGTTCAATCAAGGCTGATCTATCTTTCCCTCTCAACCCCATTCTCCCTTCTTCTCCCCATAACCCTTGACACCCTTACTAAACCAGAATGAGAACTTACCAGTTCGAAGTTTGATTCGTATTTTATGAGGAGTTACGATGAGGGTTTTCGTGATATCGTGAAGACCCCGCCAGCACGCATGGGTGACATTCTTCAAAGCAGCGGTGTGAAATCACAGATAGTATAGTTGACTGAAGATAGTAAGATAAGAGAACTAACATACCAGTTGACCTTATAATAGAGGGTTTGGAGCGGAGGGCACGAAATCCCTCATCATAACTCCTCATAAAATAAGGACAAGTTCTCATTTAATCTTACTATTTTACTTCGGAGTCACATGAGTGACTTCATGCCCTGGAAACGAGTCCATGCTCACACACTGCCATTATAACCAATGGAGGAAGTATGTTAACATATTTCAGACTTGAACAGTGCTGAAAAACAACAATGTATTATTTAACAAAAATAATAACCCCTAACTTCGGGGAAAATTATAATACAGAACTTAAAATAGTGTCTGAAAATATCTCAGGCGTGGCCACAGGTTTGTTATAACCATTGGAAGTTGTTTCATTAGACCAACCTGCCGTTGCAAGGGCGTGGCCCATAGGAACTTCCAAAATCCTCGCTGCATGATGTAGCTGCAGCCCTGGTAGAATGAGATTTAAAATATCAGTTTCCACTCCTGCTGCGCCTAACACCACCCTGAGCCATCTTGATATGGTCTGCACGATACTCTGTGATGAGGACGTTTGAACTTATCAATAGAGCCATTTCCGTTCCCCTGGGACTTTTGGTGACCTCCAGTTAATGTAGAAGGTGGGTCACTATGCATAGGCGTCTATCTATGGGATAAGCCAGGAACTCCAATTTGAAGCCAGATGACCCAGGCTTGTTTTGTTTAAGTAACACATAACTGTGAAAGGTTACCTTATTTTGGGATGTTACCATGGCGTCCAGTCTAGTTTGTGCAGAGACTGGACCTGCTGCGCCGTTACAAGTGTCATCAGCATCACTATTTTATACGTGTTAGTGAGAGGCTGGCACCCAATCTCTGAATAGGTCAGGACAATGCCAATATCCCAGGTCTGGGAATATTGAGGCCTGGGGAAATTTGAGTTTTGACACCAGAGGGTGAGATACTCCTCCATGGTGTTCTAGCTCCTGTCCCAGGTATGAGGATAGGGCACTTTTGCGCAATCGATGGCACTATAACTCAAGCCTTCACCAAAGTGTAGGCTTGCCAGGAACTCCAGCACATCCGTGATGGTGGCTGTGTTGTAAGTAGTGTCTGTCCTGGTACAAATACCTCCCATTTTTTGATATGGGTGAGGTACTGTTTCCTGGTGGACTCTCTGCATGATGCCATGATGATATTCATGGTTCAGTCCGATAGCCCAATTCCAGGAGAGGTCTTTTCCAAATCTTGCACCCAATGGGTTCATTCGGTCATGGCACTCTCCCTTGTCACAGGATGTACCAGCAAACTCGGGCGTTTATAGATCGGAATCCATGGCTCTGACCATGTCGAGTACCACAGGGTACCATGGCTGAGTAGGCCAATCGGGTACTCCCAAAATACCTGATGCGGAGACTTGTTGAAATTTTTCGCAAGACCCGACTGATGAGGCCGAAGGGGGGGAAAAATGCATAGAAAAACAATCCCCCCCCCCCCCAGTGTAGTGAGATGCGTCCATCGCTACTGCCCCAGGGTCTGATTCCCATGCAACATACGTTGGTATCTGGTGATTAAGTCTTGATGCAAAACTATCGATATCTGGCGTTCCATACCAAGCTATAATGTCGGTAAATAATTGGTGGTCCAACATCCATTCGGTGTTGTCGTTGAATTTGCGTGACCTGGTGTCCGCCATTGTATTGAGCTTACCCGGAAGGTAAGTAGCTGATATCCAAATGTTTCTTTCTACGCAGCAGTGCCAGATTGTATTGATCAATTCATCACAAGATGTCGACTTAATTCCACCCATATGATTAATGTATGTCACCACGGTGGTATTATCAATTTGTAGGTGAACATGCAGATGATGCATGTCTGAAACAAAAAGCCCAAAGTCCGTGAATGCTCCCAACATCTTTAGATGATTGATACCCAGTGCCTGAAGTAAGGTTAACTCATGTGTATTCCATCTACCACCGCAACTGGAGGTGCTATTAGTTGCTCCCCAGCCGTGAGCACTGGCGTCAGTTTGTAACACAACCAAAGGGTTTGTGACTGTGATGGGATTTAGAGCAAAGTCGAACATTGCTAATCCACCATCGCAATTCCAATTTCGCTTTGGCTGGTAACTGCATTGGTCTGTCAAAATGGCCAGCATGATGTTTTGAGTGCTGCAGTTTGGGCCCTTTGTAGATTTTGGTAATATAAGGGTCCAATTGTGGCTGGGAAAGGCAGCCATGAGCTTCCCAATTACCCTGGCTATTTGCCGAATAGATGGTTCACTGACGCAGAAAAAGTATGTTGCTTTGTCCTTTGGCAAGGTGACAGACATATGAACAGAGTCAATTGCGAATCCCAAGGCATTTAACTTGGATTTGTCTGGATGGATAATAAACCCCAATTTTTGATGGCTTGGTGGCTGAGACAGCCAATTTAGCCAATTCCAAGGTTATCCCCACAATAAGATGTCATCGAGATACGCTATAACAATATGTTTTTGTTTCCGAAAAAACACCAAAGCTGGTTTCAATATTTTTGTAAACAGTCCATTAGGCAGCGTTTATACTGCCAGAGCTACCCCATCCAGATAAATTTCAAATATCTGCGGTGATCTTTGTTTATTGTTTCTGAGTAGTATGCATCTTTTAGGTCGATGCAAGCCATGAAATACCCCTTGGAAACCAGTTGTTTTAGCAGTAACATTTCCATTTTGAAATGTGTGTACTGCACAAAAGTATTCAGTTGTGTCAAATCAAATGATGCGGCATCCGCCATCTTTTTTTTTGTTTTCAGGTGAAGATGTTTGATACAAACTCTAGAGATTCATGTTTGGTTTCCTCTATTACTCCTTTTGTATATAGCCTTAACAGTTCCGCATGACCTTCCACTTTCTCTTTTTTGTGAAAGCACAAACTTTCGGCTAGGTGCATGTTGAACCGGAAAGGAGGAGTTTGTCAACAAATTCAATTTTGTATCGCTGAATACTGTGCAGTATGAAAAGATCAGAAGTTATAGCACTCTATGTATCCCTGAACAAGTGTAACCTTCCCCCAACCTGTGAAGAAGTTACACATGCTATGTTCCGAGGCAACCAGACTCACCTACCTCCATGGTTACCGGTGGTGCTGTGTTGGTTTTCTCCTTCCTTGGTTCCTGGGAGGTGGAGGCGTTGTGGTGTGGGGCTGATGCATTTTCCAGGAAGGCCGTTCTGGGACATGGACCTTTGTGTAGGTTGTACGGCCTTCGAGCTTTCACCAGCTTTTCTTTCGGTGTGATATCGCAGCCTGCTGGTGGATGCGTAGGGGTGCTGCCGCCAAATATGTGAGGATCTGGTAGCGGCCGGCACCTTAATCATGCCGACGTTATTGTCTCTTTGTCGAGGTCTTTTACCTGTTTAGGCAGATTGTCCCCAAATAACAGAGTAGACGGCTGTGCACTGCTGGTTCTACACAACCCCGCAAACTTGGGGTTTAGTGTAGGCCGGATGGCATTCTTCCTGAAACACTTGATCTCAAATTGACCATACAGGAGAGTGCCAGAGCTTCCTGTTGCTCCTCCGACATATCTTCCGTCTACAGACCTGGCAAAGCTGTCATACCCGAGGCCAGTATTTTGAGGATTTACCGCAGGCACATTGAGGGAAATACAGTTTCCTGGAGCTAGATGAGTTGTTAAGTAATTTATACTGGCTGCCTGCTGACAATGGTAGCCCCTTTTGTGAGGGCATCGCAAACTTGGATGCCATCCCGAGTAGCTCCTCTTCTTGTACTCCTAGCATGTTGTATTCTTCTGCCAACACATCCTCTTCAGAGTCAGCCCAGACCTGACTCCTTATGCTCCCCTGCGAAGAGGGTGAGACATTTGGCTCACATAGGGTACTGCTGTGGGTCTGCTAGGAGACCCACGGTGACCAGATTCCTGCTGTAGTTGGTCACGTTGGAGCAAGTGCTCCACCATCCGCTCCATGCGGGAATATCGACTGCCGTCGATACCCGCGAACGGCGAGTCTCCGAGCCCGGACCCTGCCGAGTCAACGGGCTTGCCCGACTTCCGGGTGGCTTTGCCGCCAGTCCGAAGTGCTCCTGCGGGCTGTTATGACGTTAAGTCGCGGCTGCCGCTCTGCCGTCACTACCCGCGAACGGCGAGTCTCCGAGCCCGGACCCTCCCCAATCAACGGGCTTGCCCGACTTCCGGGTTGCTTTGCCGCCAGTCCGAGGTGCTCCTGCGGGCTGTTGTGGCGTTAAGTCGGGGCTGCCACTTGTAACGAGCGGCTGTGGAGAAGTCGGCCGCTGCTGACTGCCCGCGTTCCCGCGGTCCTCCACAGTCAGTTTCTCAAAGCGGCCCGTTCCATGGTGGGGTACTCTATTCCACAGAGTGCCTGAAAAACCGACCTCAGGTTAGTTTATCCTTACCTGTAGGTCCGTTCCGGTGGAGGAGCGACCCTCCTCCCTGCCTTTCGCTTCGCAATGCGTTCGACGATATGTCGCGCATGCGTGCTGGTGGGGTCTTCACGATATCACGAAGTCACTCACATGACTCCGAAGTCAAATTTGTCAATCTCTAACTTAAAAATACCCAATGACTTGGCCTCCACAGCCATCTGTGGCAATAAATTCCACAGATTCACCATCATCTGACCAACCCAGATTCACCACCCTCATCTCCTTTCTAAAGGTACGTCCTTTTATTCTGAGGCTCTGCCCTCCAGTCCTAGACTCTCCCACAAGTGGAAACATCCTCTCCACATTCAATCTATCCAGACCTTTCACTATTCTGCAAGTTTCAATGAGGTCCTCCCTCCCAAACTCCAGCTAGTACAGGCCCAGTGCCATCAAACAAATCAAGCAGATGTGTTGTGAGAAGTCAAAAATATATGAAATTCACCATACATCAATAGTGCCTTATATATCTATTGTGGCAACCAGCTGTAGTACTTACTAAGTCAATATTAATTTCATTTGACTAGCAACCAAACACAAATGTATATATTAACCATACATGGCATTTAATTATTATGGATTCACACTACAATGCAGAATGTCCAATGCACTTTCTTGCGACTGGTTACTAAATGATAATGATAAATTACATGGCGGATACATCCTGTACTTCCCATTGTGTTGAAAGGATCTGCAGATGCTGGGTTACACCAAAGATAGACACAAAATGCTGGAGTAACTCAACGGGTCAGGCAGCATCTTTAGAAAAAAGGAATAGCTGACAATTCGGGTCAAAACCCTTCTTCAGATGGTACTTTCCATTTACTGGAAGATTGAAATGGAGGGAAAAGATATAAGCAAAGCACAAAGTACTGGGGTAACTCAGTGGGTCTGGCAGCATCTCTGGGAATGGGATAGGTGGTACCAGGTCCATTCTTCATTGGCGTAGGCAGAAGAAATCTGTAAAATAAGAGTTGGTGGGACAAAGTCTGGCAAGTGATAGGTTACTGGAGAGGGGGGAAGAAATTTAATATGGGAAATATGAGGAAGGAATGCTACTGGAAAAATGTTGTCATTAAAACAGCCCCAAAGATTGTTAGCAGAAATGGCAAAAACATTCTAAAACTTTTTTAAGGAGCAGGAATTGCCTGAACAGTTTCTGACTTTTCCAAAGTACCTACAACGAAAATATTAAAGTTGTTAAAAGCAAAATATTTAGGAGTATAATTTCTTGCAATTGCTTTTCACTTCTGGGACAAAATGGATGACATATTTTGCATTGTGCCGACCTGCCGAAATGAGTTAATAAATATAATTACAACGGGAACAGAACTTGCATTGCATTCCATTCATGTTACAAATTGTCCACAACAAACAGCTGTATGAAACATCCAGTTCACAGAGCTAACTGATACAAGTTAATGTGCTCAAGAGATATTTAGCTCAGGCATGTATATGCCTGTGCCTATGAAGCAATTGAAGTATAAAGTTATGATCTTCTGCAAGTCTTCAGTTCCTTGATTGAATTTTCTTTGCTCAACCATCTTTGGTGTAACAGATACTGGATTCTTTCCAAAGGCTCTATTAAAATAATCTGGATGAAACAAACATTATTTCTTTTGCATAGAAAAATATACTGGGAATACTACATGACACTGCCTGAAAAAAGAAAACATGCCAAGTCCAACCTCAACTCTGTTTCTCTCTCCGCAAGTGCTGCTTGACCTGCTGAGCTTTTCCAGTAATTTCTGTTTTATGTTCGGATTTCTGTCATCTACACTTTTTTTGGTTTTCTTTGCCTATAATTCTCCGGTTTTGACTTGATAGTAGTAATGGTTTGTTGAAAGGTTAGGTGCCCAGATCAGATTTTTTCAGTTTGAAACAATTCAAAGTTGATTTATTTCCGCAATGACTTCCCACCATTTACTCCATCTACATTTCACACTGCCTCGGATAAACAACCAACATAACCAAAGGCCTGTCCCGCTCTGGCTGTTCCTTCACCTCCCTGCTCCTGTATGGCAGAAGATACAGAAGCTTGAAAGTGCGGACCACCATGATCAGCTTCTTTGCCTTTGTTATCAGGCTTCCAAATGGCCCTTCCATGAGCATGGTTACAGTCCAATTCCCCTCTACCCCATTGCAGACATTGGACTTACTTTATGGAACTGCACTCTGCTCAGCACCACTCGCCAGGACCCCGCCTGTGAAAGTCCTGCTCTGGTTTGACTTCTGAAAATCCAACCCCTCACACTTATCTGCATTAAACTCCATTAACCATTCCTCAGCCCAGCTGATCAAGATCCTGCTGTAATTTTTGATAACCATTATAGCTTCTCTGACGTGCCACATCCTGCAGGAGGGACAATGCACCATTCTACCTGCCAACTCTACTGCACTATAACCAAGAGGAAGAAAAATCACAACAAACTCGCACAATTAATACCAGACTGAACCTTCATCCCCTGTCACCTGCTCTTCAGTCTCCTCACCGAAACCTCTTGAACCAAAGCCTCACACTTACTTTGAATGGGATGTTAGACCAAACCTTCATCAAGCAATGGTCGAACAATAGAAATGTAAGGTGTAGTAGCGCAGTTCAAAGACCACATTGTTGTTGAGTCATAGTGTCTTACAGCATAGAAACAGATTGTGCCAACCGTGAAGCATACATTGATCTTGAATTAATCCCATTGTATTCTCCACGCATCTCCTCAACTACCCTGAAATTTTACATAGATGCTCAGGGCAGTTTTCAGTGGTCGATTAACCCGCGTCTTTGGAACATGGGAGGAAAGCCAAGCGCCCACAGGCAGCCCACGTGGTCCATACACATCCACCGTGCAATGGACCAAATGTGAGATTCCGTAACAAGTGAGTGTGGAATCCACTTCTTGGATTTGTGGAACTGAATTTTGGAAGTGGAAGTCAACAGATAATATTACTGTGTAGGCACAAAATGCTGGAGTAAATCTGCGGGTCAGGCAGCATCCCCATTTCGGAGTTAACCCGAAATGTCACCTATTCCTTCTCTCCAGAGATGCTGCCTGACCCGCTGATTTACTCCAGCATTTTTTGTCTATATTCTGTGTGCACCAGCATCTGCAGTTCCTTCGTAACATTGTGTGTACTGGTTTAGCACAACCATCAGAGGATGATTTTCCAACTATTTTCACCTGCTTGACAAGAAAACCTGTATAAAGTCAAGTTAAAACCATCTGATGAAATGTTACAGCTTTATGATTACAGCTGAAGAATGTGCATTGAAAAAATGAGAATTACTAGTTAACACATCCACTCAACATCCTGCTAGAACGCATGGAACTTCAAACACCATTCTACAAAACAATATTTTGAGTATAAATATAACAATAACCCCTGCAGCTTTAAATCCACTGTGTCATAGTTCCCACAATGTGGACTCTTTGATATGTGTGAAAATCAGTTATCAATTCTGAGTCATTTGTAACTGAATGGTGTTGCATTGCTTCCTTTAATGGACTTGTAATGAATGCATTTTGAATATTTTAAGGCAATTGGCATAAGAAGACATCTGTAGCGGAACTATAAGAGGTGCATATACATAATTGTCGGTTTAACTGTGACATTCTATCACCAACAGCTTATACAGTTTTGACAGTTTGATATTTGATGTCAAATAACTTGATAGTCAGACTAGAATATAGAGTTTCAAAGCTTTCAGCCAGAGCACATGTAAAAAATGTGGGGACGTAATTTGCGTGTCATTTTAGCGATGTACAAGGTTTTGAAAGATCTACCCTTGAAAATAGGCACTGACACCACAAAAAAAGTAACAGCAATGGCATGTATGTACACAGGACTCCAGATTTTTCTTGCAGCCTCAAATAACTAATGAAACTTACATTGGTGTCAATTTCATAACTGCGAACTCCAAGTCACTAAGTTCATAAATTGTAGGAACAGAATTAGGCCATTCAGCCCATCATGTCTACTCTGCCATTCAATCATGGCTGATCAGTCTTTTCCTCTCAACCCCATTCTCGTACCATCTCCCCGTAACCCCTGACACCCATACTAATAGTAAGATTAAACGAGAACTTACCAGTTCGAAGTTTGATCTTTATTTTATGAGGAGTAACGATGAGGGATTACGTGAAGAAGCCCCGCCTGGCGCTGGAACGGCATACTTCAAAGCAGCGGCATGAAAAACACAGAACACAATAGCCGGAGTAAGATAGTAAGGCTCATCATAGATTTAGAACTACCAGATGATCATTTATTTTATGAGGGTGTGGAGTGGAGGGCACGTAATCCCTCATCGTTACTCCTCATAAAATAAAGATCAAACTTCGAACTGGTAAGTTCTCGTTTAATCTTACTATTTTACTTCGGAGTCACGTGAGTGACTACGTGAAGATTTTGAAGCTTCTGTGTTTTTCATGTCGTAGAATTCTTCCATACGACAGTCCGGCTAGGTCAACACATACATGAGAAAACCCAGACTAGTTTTAGTTCTTTCCATAATCTTTTAATGATAAAAGAACATATAATAACCCTCTTTTTACACCTGAGGGAACCATTACAAAGTGATAAAAGATATAAGTGATAACATAATTGATAATATCAATCAATAGTGAAACAAAGCAGGTGATTATAGTGAACCCAACACCGCGTGTCCAAAGCCTGTCATTGTGTGAACAGGTTTATTGTAGAACTTTGAAAAAGTTTCTTCTTTACACCACCCTGCGGTTTCTAAAATATGTTTGAGTGGTACGTCCTGTAACTTTGCCGCGGATGTAGCTGCTGCCCTGGTGGAGTGAGATTTGAACACATCAGTGTCTACTCCTGCTAAAAGTAACACCTGTTTTAACCACCTTGAGATTGTTTGCACTGAAGCTTTTGTGTGTGGTTTCTTATGCATGATCATTAATGTTTTTTCATCACCTAGAAGAGTTCTGGTAACTTTTACATAATGATTCAAATGTTTAACTACACACAATGTTAGATCAATGGGATAAGCTTGAAACATTACCTTCGCTCCAGTTCTCCCTGGTCTGCTTTGTTTGATCAAATCGTAAACATAGAACACAATGTTATCTGCAGTCACATGCATACAGCCTAAACGTAACATTTGTAATGTTTGCACCCTTTGAGCTGCAACCAATGCCATTAACATTATTAATTTAAATGTTAACTTTTCCAATGACAAAACTTCGATTGGAGTCCATTGCCTAAGTAAAGTAAGTACAATGCTAACATCCCAAATTTCTGTATATCTTGGTTTGGGTGGATTTTTGTTAAAGATTCCTTTCATAAATCTGGATATTAATGGATGTGATCCAATTGATTTTTGGTCAGAGATTTGTCCTAAATAAGATGATAAGGCACTACGTGCACTATTAATGGCACTATAACTTAAGTGTCGTTCAAAATGCAACTCGGCAAGGAACTCCAATATGTTTGCAATGTTCACAGTATGATAGGATATATTTGACTGTCTGCAAAAAAATTCCCATTTCTTTATATGTGTCATATATTGTCTCTGAGTGCTATCTCGCCATGATGCGACTATAATATCCATAGTTCTATCCGACAATCCAAGCTCCTGTAGTGGTCTGGTCAAAACCTGCAGATAAAAAAATTAATATAAGCATGTAATGGATGAATTTCTTTGGTTACTGGTTTTATCAATAAATCACTGCTGCTAGGAATTGACATATATGGTTCTTTAATCATGTTTAACATCAATGGGAACCATGGTTATGTCGGCCAATTTGGAATTACCAATAATCCTGTGGCAGAATCTTGTTCTATTTTCTTCAGACATTGCTGAACCAGAGCAAATGGCAGAAAAGCATAAAAGAACATATTCCCCCAGTTTAGTGAAACGGCATCTACTGCTACTGCGTCTGGATCTGGTTCCCAAGACACATATTTAGGCAATTGATGATTTAGTCTTGATGCAAACAGATCAATGTCTGGTAACCCATATTGAGTCATAATTTTACTGAAAATTACTGGGTTCAACATCCATTCTGTGTTGTCTTTAAACATCCTTGATCTATTGTCTGCCACCACATTGTCTTTACCTGGGATGTAATTTGCCAAAATCCAAATTTGGTGGTTAATACACCATTGCCATATCTGATTGACCAAACAATCACATGATACCGATCTGACTCCACCCATGTGATTAATATATGCAACAGCTGTTTTATTGTCTAATTGTATCAGTACATGCAGATTCTTTTTTGTAGAACAATATGCCTTCAACCCATAAAATGCACCCAATAATTCTAAATAGTTAATACCATATGTTTGGAGAAACATTTCCTCTTGGACAGTCCATCTGCCCCCACAGCTGGTCTGCCCCCCCATCCGAGAGCACTAGCATCTGTTTGTAAAATTACTTCAGGCTGTTGTATCAGAATGTTTTTAGCAGCTTGTGGGACATTTTCAATCCACCATTGTAATTCCAATAAAGCTTCTTTTTTAATTGCATAGGCCTATCAAAATGGCCTGCTCTCTTTTTTAGAGCTCTTATTTTGTCCCTTTGAAGGTTTTGGTAATGTAATGGACCAAATTCTACTGCAGGAAATGCTGCTACTAGTTTACCAATAACCTTTGCTACTTCTCGGATGGAGGGATAAGGTTTGTGAATGAGACCCCTACAGGTCACCAAAATATCATCAATCTTATCTGTTGGCAAAGTTACTAACATAGTAACTGAGTTAATTACAAACCCCAAATAGTTAATTGACTGTGCTGGCTGCAGCTGGGACTTAATTGGATGAATCAAGAAACCTAACTTCTCAAATAAAGTTTTAGTTGCTGAAACGGATTTTTCAGCTGATTCCTGATTACTATTGATGATTAATATGTCATCCAGATAAGCCATAATGATGTGCTTTTGTGCTCTTAATTGTGCTAAAGCTGGTTTCAACAGCTTTGTAAAGAGCCTGGGAGCTGAACTTAACCCATTTGGTAAAGCTTTGAATTGCCACAGATGTCCCAGCCAATTAAATTTTAAATACCTTCGAAAGAACTGATGTATTGGTACTGAATAGTACGCATCGTTTAAATCAATTGTAGCCATATAACAACCTGCTGATATCAAGTGTCTTGCAGTATTAAATGTTTCCATTTTAAAATGTTTATATTCGACAAATTTATTAAGATTTGTAAGGTCCAGAATAATTCTGCAACCACCATATTTTTTATTTCTTGGAAATATATTTGACACAAATTGATGCTCATGTTCAACAGTTTTTTCAATAACACCTTTTTTTAAACAATTTGTCAATTTCCACATTTATTTCTGCCTCTTCAATTGCAGAAAACATGAAACCATAAGCAGGTTTATTTGTACCGGAGAATTAACACCTTCTTTAAATGTAATAGTAGCTCCTGAAACTGTTTGTAAAATAAACCAATCAGATGTGATGGCAAGCCATTCATCATAAAACATTTGTAATCTCCCTCCAACTGGAGATTTGTCCACACTTTTTTTAAGCATAGAATAAATTTTTTGTACCTCTCCATATGAACGTGGTGGTCTCCTTCTCCCCGTATACGGGTGAACATTAGGCTGTGTCGGATGATAATATTTTCTTATCATACTCCTGCCTCTGTTTCCAAAATCAAATCCCCTTCTTGACGAAAAATACTTTTTTGTCCAAAGACGAAAGGTCTCATGTGGCTAATAGATTTAGCCTCTTCATCCATTTCTCTTATTTGTTTAGGCAGGTTTTCTCCAAATAGATAACCAGGAGTTTGAACACCACTTGATCGACACAGACCTGCAAACCTTGGATGAAATATGGGCCGAATCGCAATTTTCCTCATACAATTAATTTCATAGAAGGAATTGCATAATAAGCCCAAAGTATCTTTTTGGATTTTATCCATCTCCAACCCCTCCATTTGCCTTCCAAAAGCAGTAATGGCAGCAGAAATCAATTTGAGGATTCTTTGAAATCTTATTTCTTGTCCTCTCATGCCTGGAGTCATAGGCATCCATATAGACGGATTAACCGTAGGTACCTTCAATGAGGTGCAATTTTCCGGTGTTTTATATAATTCTGCTGTTTCAATCATCACAGAATCTTGAAGTTGGTGAGATACCATATAATTAATACTGGCAGCTAGGTTTTCTTCCATAGCCTCACCACTTCCTTCAGGTATAGCAAAATCTTTTGCCCATCTCAGGCACATCTGGCCTTCTCTTTTTTATTCGTGGTGTGCACTCATAATCCACATCACCACTTGCAGGGTCTGTCTTTTGCAGCCCTGATACACTTGGAATTATATCCAATTAGACTTCCTCCGCCCTTAATCCTGGGTCCGGAGTTTCAAATTCCCAATTTGGCACATAGCCATATTCTGTATATTCAAACCCCTCAGGGTCATTTTGGGAAACCTCTGGGTACTGTGACCCTTGTCTCATTATATTTTGGAGCACTTTCTCCATATGTTCCATTTTTAGCCATATAGCTTTATTATCCGGAGGACTTTCATTATCAGAGTCATTATCAGAAACCACGGGCCTCACGGATTTCTTTTTACATTTTCTAGGAACATTTTCCTCCGTGGTTTGTATTTCTGGAGAAATTATAGTCTCACTAACGGGTGAATCAGCGGCCACCGGTATCGGAACCGGATCCGCACTAACTCTTGTCCCGTATCTTTAGCTTCACCCCGGGACGATCTTTTTACCCGCAAAATTTTCCTTTGAGACTTCTCCATTTTCTTTTCCATTTATCTGGCTAAATCAGTACGCCAGCGTGACTCTGATTTTAACTTTTACTTTCTCTTTTGCTGGCTTTACCAGCATAACGTCTTTTTTAGAACGTCCCCACTTTTCCTTACACTTACCTGCGGGTCCGTTCCGGCCGCTGCGAGGAGCTGCGCTCTGCAACTCTTGCTTCTGCCGTCAGCATCGACGTAATGCCGTTCCAGCGCCAGGCGCTTCTTCACGTAGTCACTCACGTGACTCCGAAGTAAAATCAAGAATATGTCAATCTCTGGCTTAAAAATACCCAATGATTTGGCCTCCACAGCTGAGTGTGGCAATGAATTCCATTGATTCACTACACTCTGACTAAAGAAATTCCACTTCATCTCCTTTCTACAGGTACGTCCTTTTACTTATGCATTCAATACAAACTCATCACGCCTCTATAGTTGCCACAGAGTTTATGTTACTGTGTTCATCAAGATACATTGAATCCTTTGAAGTCTAGAAACGCTGAAACAAAATTGCTTGTAAATACAAATAAATGTGAATAGATAATTCCTGGAACCAGTTTAAAGAGACAACATGTTAGAGGACAGACTACGTACCTAGAACTCTCTGGGCTTGAACGTTTAAATATTAGCCAATAATAAAAGTATAAAATAATTTAAAAGTGCTTAGGGTTTAGCATAGGGTGTATTCAATAATATCACGTGGTACATGTTCTTCCTTGTTTTTTATTGTACGGGTATGCAACAATTAATATGTTCATAAAATCATAAGTTATAGCAACAGAATTAGGGCATTCAGGCCATCAGGTCTATTCCACCATTCTATCATGGCTGATCTATCTTTCCCTCCTAACCACATTCTCCTGCCTTCTCCCCATAACCCCTGACACCCATACTAATTAAGAATCTATCTGTCTCTACTTTAAAAATATCCATTGACGGCCTCCACAGCCTTCTGCAGCAAGGAATTCCACAGATTCACCACCATCTAAAGTCCACTTTAGTCAGATCAAAGAGAGTTTGAGGGTCTCCTATGAAGCAAAATTTTCAAATAAGTTTTTTTTTATCAGCTACGAGTTCATTTTTGTTACTGCAACCTGAAAGTACTAAAGCCTGTTTGTTATAATGTTTCATAGATCATCAAATTATGTGCCACTTGAAGCAACTGCTTGTCAATTTCAATGCCCACCTGCGATGAACTGAGTTCTTAAGACACAATGGTGTCTGATTACTGTGGGGAGGTTACATTGTAAGGAAAAGAAGCACTTTTCCATCACTGGTCTTTTTTTCAAGACAGCTTTTTTTTGCTTGTCAATTTCCAAAGTAGCTTTTAAGTGGTTCTCTAGTTCCCGACAGAAATCACTCGTGCAATACAAATGGTATTCCCCGATTCATCAATCACTTTATATTTGAGTCACATTATGAAAATACCAGTCATAGCAGAAATACACACATTTGTATTTCTAACACAACGGTAATATTAGCTGGCAGTTTTATTCCAAAAAAGGCAATTTTCTTCATGTTATTTAAACTCTCCTTCCATAAAACTTTCATATGCCATGCTTCTGATCACCAGTTGCAACAATTCCCCATATGATCCTCCTGGCCCTGTTGAACAATAATAGCTGTATCGTACTGCGGTTCTGGACAAGTTGATCTGCAATCAGTTGCTGGGCAGCAACAGGCTTGTTGCTGCAAGATGGGTTTTTTTTTCATTCAGTTGCCTTTCCTTGTAGAAATGCTTCAATCACACAAATTCTCTCCTCAATATCACTGATGAAGATCCATCAAACACAATATGGCAATATAGAGATGCAAACCTAGAACCCTCCACTCCAGAATATGATCCATCAGTCAGTACACTCTGCAAGAAGATATTGTTAGGGACACATTTTTTTTATTCATTCATTCATTCATAATTTGTGGACGGTACTATCAAGGCCAACATCTGTTTCCTAACCCTAAATGGAGTGGTTTGATGGGGCATTACAATGCAATCAGGAGTCAATCACATCAATAGATCATGAACCACACACAGTCCAGTTCAGGACGGTAGACTTTCTTGTCCAAAGTATATTGTGAACCAGATTGATGGAAACTGACAATTTCATTGTCTCCCTCCTCTCTGATACCAGCTACATTTCAGATTTAAAGTTCAGTTTTTCTGCTTTTCTCGTGAGATTTGAACTTTTTCCAGCCTCTGGATATTTCTTCACTGTGCTAACAAAATCAATCTTGGAGAGGCAGAGAGGGATATAAAGAGAGATCACCACATGAACATTAATTATCAGTTTACAACAAATAGAAATGGAACACAGATAACTATAAGAAATGTGAAATCATCCATCAGAAATACATGCTATGATTGAAGCCCAAAAAAATGCTGTTGATTCATAATTGAGGAGGAAACACATGCAACATCTCAAATGTTGATAGCAATGTTATCTGCCAAAATACATAAATCATGAAACATCAGGACAAACCTATTTGAGAGATGTTTCATAATCCCAAATTTACAGACCAAAAAATGGTATTTGATTAAACCACATTCAGGTCTTGTTATGTTATGAAATTATATGTTTTCAGTTAGATTAAAATCAAATATGAAAAATATTTGCACTGTATAACATTTTCTTCATTGTTTGCATTTGTTTTCCTGTGAAACATAGTAATTCTTTTCAGCACTGACACATATTGCACACGGGAACTCTTTTATTCCCAAAAATCGCTGGTATTTTATCAAAATTCCAAGAGGTTCAGTAACATAGAACATAGAATAGTACAGCACAGGCAAATGGCCCTTCAGCCCACAGTGTCCATGTCAAACATGAGGCCAAGGTGATCTGACTGTCAAAGCCGCCACAGCCATACATAAAAATAGCTTTTTTACACGAGCAGTAGCTCTAGTCAATAACCAAAAGTCTCCTTTTGCTCTGGTGTTTTATTTCATTCACATGTTTAAACTATAATGTTTTATTCTTAATGTTTTAATGTTTTATTCTTAATTGTTTACTGTATGTCATGTTACTTGCGAGCGGAGGACCAAGGCAAATTCCTTGTATGTGTTCATACTTTGCCAATAAACATATTCATTCATTCATTCTTTGCCTGCATATGATTGACATCCCTCCATTCCGTGCATATCCATGTGCCCTTCCAAAAGTCTCTTAAATACCACGAGCCTCTCCCACCAATCCCTGGCAGTGCATTCCGGTCTCTGTGTAAAAAAACTTGTCCTGCACATCTCCTTTAAATGTTGCTGCCTCTCATAATTGTATATACTTCTATCAGGCCTACCCCTCAACGTCTGACATACCAGAGATAACAATCCAATTTTATCCAACATCCTTTCCAACTTAGAAAACACTCTAAACCAGGCAGTATTCTGTTAAACATCTACGTCCTTCCTGTAAGCAGGCGATCAGAACTGCACACTACTCCAAATGCACTACAACCAAAGTCCTGTTACATCATGACTTCCTGACTCTTATACTTAATGTCCCAACCGATGAAGGCAAGCATTCCATATGCCTTCTTTACCATCATATGTTGCCATTTTCAGTGATTGTGTGGTGAAAATCGCTGAAATTCAAATCTCACTGTGAAAGAGCGGTATTTTCGCATGCATTTTGAGATAACATCCTGCAGGCTAATTCTGCCTGCATCAATGCCTGAACAAAAGTCTCGACCCGAAACGTCACCCATTCCTTCTCTCCAGAGATGCTGCCTGTCCCGCTGAGTTACTCCAGCATTGTATGTCTATCCCCGAACAGAGAATATTAGTATAAATGTAACAGCTTAGGGGCAGCACGGTGGAGCAGCGATAGAGTACTTTCCTTACAGCACCAGAGACCCGGGTTTGATCCTGACTATGGGTGCTTGACTGTATCTAGTTTGTACGTTCACCCCCTGACCACATGGGTATTCACAGAGTATTACGGTTTCCTCCCACACGCCAAAGACGTACAGGTTACTTTGGCTTCGGTAATTGTAAATTGTTTCTGTAGAACGGTGCGAGTGTAAGAGGATCGCTGATCGGCACAGACTCGGTGGGCCTAAGGGCCTGTTTCTTTGCCTATCTCTAAACTAAATTAGACAAAACTAAAACTATGGGCCAGTCAGTATAACGTCAATGGTAGTAAAATAAAATTATATTTGGCGATTAACTTAGTCTTTGGCAATTAACTTATTAGTCACATGGACAAGTGCAGATTATATTCAAGGAAAGCCAGCATGGGTCTGGTAAAGACTAATTGGATTTAACTATCAAATGATTTTTTGATGAAGTAAAAGAATGTTGCAGAAATTATGTTGATGTTTTGTTTATAGCTTTTTAAAATATATTAAATAGAGTGCTGTACTATAGGTTTGTATGCAAAATTGATATGCTTGGCAATATGGATATGAAATTTGTTCAGTTTGGGTTAGTTTAGAGATACAGCATGGAAGCAGGCACATCGTCTACCGAGTCCATCCATTGACTAGTTCAAGCCAATTAACCTACAAACCAGCACATCTTTGGAATGTGGGAGAAAGCTAGAGCACCCGGAGAAAAACCATGCAGTCATAGGGAGAATGTACAAACTCCATACAGACAGCACCTGTAGTCGGGATTGAACCCAAGTCTCTGGTGCTGTAAGCAGCAATTCTACCGCTGCACCATCATGCCGCCCCAATGATTAACTAAAAATCTGCTGGAGGAACTCAGTTGGTTGAACAGCATTTGTTAATGAAAAAGAATAGTAAGATTAAATGAGAACTTACCAGTTTGAAGTTTGATCTTTATTTTAAGAGGAGTAACGATGAGGGATTACGTGAAGAACCCCGCCTGGCGCTGGAACGGCATACTTCAAAGCAGCGGCATGAAAAACACAGAACATAATAGCCGGAGTAAGATAGTAAGGCTTCTCATAGATTTAGAACTACCAGATGATCATTTATTTTATGAGGGTGGGGAGTGGAGGGCACGTAATCCCTCATCGTTACTCCTCATAAAATAAAGATCAAACTTCAAACTGGTAAATTCTCGTTTAATCTTACTATTTTACTTCGGAGTCACGTGAGTGACTACGTGAAGATTTTGAAGCTTTCTGTGTTTTTCATGTCGTAGAATTTATTCCATACGACAGTCCGGCTCATTCAACACAGTGACGAGCGAATAACACATTTTTCCCCAAACATTGCCTCAAGTTATGTGATAAATTATTTCACATTATAAAGAATAAAAGTAATGCCCTTTCCATTGAAAGGCAAGTTTATCACAAAATATCAATTGATATATATATTTTGATGGTATGACAAAGCAACAATTATAGAGAACCCAACACTCCGTGTCCAAACCTGACACCATGACTGGTTCCTTTTTACTTTAACATTAATTTACACCCTCCTGCGGCCTTGCATCTTTGCTCGAGCGGCTCATCCCGCGCCATTCCTGTGAATGTATCTACCTCATTAACAGAGTGATTTTCCACCTTTCAGTGTCTAGTTCCACTGAGTGTATCCAATTTCTAACCATCTAGAATACATTCCTCTAGAACCATCAGTTTTTTACTGAACCTATAACCATATAACCAGCACGGAGACAGGCCCCCTCTCGGCCCTTCCAGTCCGTGCCGACCATTTGTTTTCCCCTAGTCCCATCTACCTGCACTCAGACCATACCCCTCCATTCCCTTCACGTCCATATACCTATCCACTTTACTTTTAAATGTTAAAATCGATCCTGTCCACACCTCTGCTGGAAGCTCATACCACACAGCCACCACCCTCTGAGTAAAGAAGTTCTCATGTTACCCCTAAACCTCTGTCCGTTAATTCTCATGTCATGTCCTCTTGTTTGAATCTTCCTTACCCTCAATGGGAAAAGCTTATCCACGTCAACTCTGTCTATCCCTTTCATCATTTTAAAGACCTCAATCAAGTCCCCCCTTAACCTTCTGCGCTCCACCTAACTTGTTCAACAACACTGGAACCTGGCAACATTCTAGTAAATTCAGGCGACCAAAATTGTACACCATACTCCAGAATTGGTCTTACCAATGCCTTGTACAATTTTAACATTACTTCCCTACTCCTATATTCAATGCTCTGATTTATAAAGGCCAGCACACCAAAGGCTTTCTTTACCACCCTACACATGCGATTCCACCTTCAGGGAACTATGCATAGTTATTCCTAGATCCCTCTGTTCCACAGCATTCCTCAGTAACCTAATGAATAAGTAGTGCTGTCTCGTTGAGACTCTTACCTACTTCAACATATTTCATCAATGTTCACACACACATACACAACTTAAGGCCGACAGGATATGCTTATAGGTTTGGTAAATTCATAAACATATATGATAATGCAATCTGTATCCACATGCAATTATAACGTAACATTTGCAATGTTTGCACTCTTATATTGATACTAAAGTCATCAGCATTATTATTTTCAATGTTAACTCTTTTTTTTTTTTTTTTAAAAAAAAAAATCATTGATAGAGTTAGAGTCCATTGCCTACAAGGCAATTCAGGATTATTTATCTCCCGACTTATGTATTACAATTTTGGACAGATTATATATATATATATATATATATATATATATATATATATATATATATATATATATATATATATATATATATATATATATATATATATTTATATTAATATCCACATATATATCCCTTTCCATATCGGGATATTATGAATGCACCTGATAACTTCTTGGTTAGTATATTGTCCGTTAATAGGACGGTAACACTCTGAGCCCTATTATTGGCTCTATCAATTAGATACTCAGAAAAATGCAATCCACAAGGAACTCACATATATCTAATATGATAAAATAACTTTACTGTATACACAGACTTCCAATTTCTCATAACAAAATATTGTTTTTTAAACTTATTTCTGCAAATTGCAGGTACAACACTTATTTTATACATAATTATTTTATTGTTATGTTGTTATATTAGTTAAACATTCATAGACTCCTTTGACCATCAGCTGTTGTAATGGTCTGGTCAACCTGCAGACAGTCAAATTCATATTTTCATGTCATGGATGCCTTTGTACAACAATAAATTACTGCAGGGTTACACAAAACTGGAGAACCCAGCGGGTGCAGCAGCATCCAAAGAGCGAAAGGAAATAGGCAACGCCTCGGGTCGAGACCCTTCCTCAGACTTCAATAAATTACTGCAACTATGAATCATTACAAGTGGTTCAACATCACTCAATATTTATGAAACCATGAAGGATCCATATTGGGCCACCAAAATGCCTCTGGCAGTGTCTTGCTACATTTTCATCAGACACTGCCCTATCAAACAAAATGAAGGAACACAGAAAGAACATCTTTTCCTCATGTAATTGAGAGAAAAGCATCCACCTTTCCTGTTCTTGGTTTACCCACAAGAAACATTTGAAAGATCGGTGATTTAATCTGTATGCAACCAGATTAATCGTAAGTAATCCATATTAATGACAATGTGTTTTTCCTCCCAAATTTGTTGTCTCCGATACCATTGTCTCTTCCTTAGAGATAAACAGCTGGACTAAACTTTTAGAAATGCCACATCTGTTTACTCAGATAATCCCATGATTGTTATTTGACTTATCTTGTATGTTTTAACATATGCCACAGCCGTGGTATTGTTCACCTTGATATGACATGGACACTTCCATAATAAAACAATCAATATTTAATCCATAACTCCTTATACTTCAATAATTAATACAAATGTTTGGAAATTTTCTTAGGACAATCCATTTATGCTCACCTGGTATTATTGTCCGCAGTCCCAACAAGAGACGTATCAATTATTCTTATAAGAATAGATAATATTCTTATCTTTACCCAAACATTCACAGAAGCTGTACATCATCTGTAACACTTGCTTCAGTTTGCAACAGCTGTTAAGCTTATAGTTGAAGCAGCTTGTGAACCTTTTTTACATTACTTTAATAATGATAACGTATCATTTGATATTTGCATAAGCCTTTCACAAAGGCATACATTTTCTTATAAGCTTCTGTATTCTTTCTTTTGGAGCTTTATTTACTCTTTACCTAACCTAATGGAGGGACAAAGTATGTCAACAACAATGAGACATATTTGTATCATGGAACAATTTTCCCCCTCCTTATGGTGCTGAATTACTTCTAAATTCAGAATAGTAATTTATGAATATTTTATTAATGCCTAAGCATATGCTTTATGTAATTGGTCAGGTCCTTGCCTCCACCAGGTTTGTAATTGCAGCACTAATTTGCAGCCGACTCTTATAACCTTCCAATTTAAATGTAATCAAGATAACCCATGACCATGACCTCATTAGTGCAAGTGCTGATCTTTTATCAGCATAATTGTTCCTCCAGTATTCTGTTTAACAGCCTTGAACTGGTTTAATCCTTTGGACAATGTTTTAACTTGCACAGCTTGACCCATTTTAATTAATTTCAAGCACCTGTAATATTGATTAACAATTTGTTAATAGCAACTGTATTTCCATGTTCTAGATGTTTTCCATTTTAATAAATGTTCTTACACTGTGAAAGTGTATATAAAATGATGTTTTGTATGGTTTATACCATCAAATCTTTACACTGAGGTAATTTTATAATATATATGTACGTACCCCTTCTTTATTGGAGTTACTTTTGAATGCAAACCTAAAATCAATTCCCTAACGTATTTTTAACGGTCACCAGTATCGGAACCGGCCTCCGTAATTAATCTCCCGTCCCGATCGCTGGGTATTCCCCCAGGACGTTCTTTTTTAAACTCCGTTGTATTATACAGAGTATTTTTGTTCTATTTTACTCTTTTATTTTATTTTTGTTTTTAAATTCATTTCAAATCCTGGTTCAATACACCAGGCACGGAGTTTTCCAGACCCTAAAAGTTTTTCAACTGCACTTACCTGCCGGTTCCGTACCTACCGTTGTCGACGAGCTAGCCTCTGCAGCTCTTCCTTCTGCCGTCAGCGTCGACGTAATGCCGTTCCAGCGCCAGGCTGGGTTCTTCACGTAGTCACTCACGTGACTCCGAAGTAAAATTATCAATGACCCAAAACATGAACAATTCCTTTCCCCCACAGAGGCTGCCTGACCCACTGCGATCTTCCAGTAGATTGCTTGTTGCTCCAGATTCCAGCATCTCCAAGTCTCTTGTGTCGCCAGTATGGTCATGTTTCCTTACTATTATTGCTGAGGTCATGGGTTTTCTTGATATAAACAATGGACTTGATGTAGAGTGTAAAATTCAAAATTAGCTGCTGACACAATAATTGACTGTAGTTAAAAAGTGAGGAACACTTCAGAAGCTCAGAGACAAACTGATGAAATAAGTACCCATCAGACAGAAGAGTGAAATGTGATATATTTTTATAGTAGGAAAGAATTAAGGCAATAAATAGTACATTTCTAAATTATAGGCTGAATTCACTAGTTTCAAAATCCAGCCTCTGTTTAGTTTAGTTTAGTTTATTTTACTTTAGTTTAGTTTAGAGATACAGCGTGGAAACAGGCCCCTCGGCCCACCGAGTCTGCGCCAACCAGTGATCGCCCATATACTAGGGATTGTTTACAGAAATCAATTAGCCTACAAACCCGCATGTCTTTGAAATATGGGTTGCAGCAGAGCACCAGAGAAAATCCCAGCGGTCACAGGGAGAATGTACGAGCTTGGTACAGTCAGCACCTATAGTTAGGATCAAACCGGGGTCTCTGGCACTGTAAGGCAGCAACTCTATCACTGCGCCACTGTACCACCCTATACGAGAGCTGCCCAGTTCTGATCAAAGATTAAATTGCAATGTTTAATCAGTTTTTCCACACATCCTACATGACCTGTTGGATATTCCCACCATTCTCTGCTTTAATTTCGGATTTATCTCTGACTTCTGCCACTTGCAGTGTTTTGTTCCTCCAGCTTGAAAATCACATTTCCATTTTCTTTATCTCTTTTGTCTAATTTTGTGGTTTCTCTCCTGCCACAACTCATCCAGGCAGATCATTTACGGTCACCAAGCAAGTGAAGACATCCCTTGCTCAGCGCACACCATTACGACTTGTGCATTCAGTTGACTGCCATCCAATGAAGAGACTAAACCAAGCCAATGGCAATTACATTGACGGAAGAATTGACAACTAATAGCCCTGTCCCACGGTATAAGTTCAATCCAAGAGCTCTCCCAAGTTTAAAAAAAAATCAAACTCGTGGTAAGCACAGAGAATGAACGTAGCGGGTATGTCGGAGCTCAGAGACGTCTCTTAGCGCTAACGGCAGGTAAGCACGGGAAGACTCGTGAAGATTTTTCAACGTGATGAAAAATGTTCACGAGAGCCCCGAGTACCGACGAGTGGCCACTACCGTAAATCTCCGAGTTCGAATCAGGGCAAACTCGGGAGAACTCCTTCGCTCCATAGATGCTGCTGCACCCGCTGAGTCTCTCCAGCATTTTGTGTAAACTCGGGAGAACTCTTGGAATGAACTTGTACTGTGGGACAGGGGTTTAAAAGATATTGTGCTGGTAAATGGGATTAGGGTAGATTGGTACCTGATGGTCGGAATGGACAGGGTCGGCAAAGAGTCTGTTTCAGGGCTGTATGAGTTCACAGGCTTTCAAGATGATTGGCAAAGGAACCAAAGATGTGGAGAAACCATATCACGAAACAATACCTATGATAGTCATAAAGTGATACAGCATGGAAAAAGGTTCTTCGGCCCAACCTGTCCACACCAGCCAACATGTCCCAGCTACACTAGTCCCACCGACCCATGTTTGGCCCATATCCCTCCAAATGTGTCCTTTTCATGTCCCTGTCTAACTGCTTCTTAAATGTTGGGATATTCCCTGTCTCAACTACCTCCTCTGGCAGCTTGTTCCATACTCCCACCACCCTTTGTGTGAAAACATAACCCCTCAGATCCTATTCATCTTGAATGTACTGTTTGAAAGGGTATCAAGAACCAAATGTGATTGTAGCCTTCAATAAGAAATGAAAAAAGCACAGGAGAGAGAAAGGCTGTTGGGAGAGAGCTGGGAAATGGGCTCTCTAAATAAACTGACATGGGCTCAAATGTCCAAATGGCCTTTGCTAATGAGGAATAGAGTCATGGAATAAGCCCTTCAGCCCACTTTATCCATGCTGACCATGTTAGCATACTGTGCAAGTCTGCATTTGCCCTATTGCTCTCTAAACCCTCCCTATCCACATATCTGTTCAAATGTTTTTAATATCTTTCAGTTATATTAGTTCCTATGATAAGAAGTGACTGATGTGAATATACACCGAACTTTCACCAACATAAAATAAATTACATTTTAAGTGTTATTAACGTTTACAGTCACCTTTTTAATTAATGAAATACTGCAGAATATAGAGAGAAGGTTTTAATTTTGTGGCAGATTCAGGTTCATTGATAATTTCCCCAAAATGATAGTTAGGCTGGATTAGAAATGCCAGCAAGTAATTTCTAGCAAACAAAGGCATGGACAATATTGCTAAGCCAAAACTCATGGCACAGTGGTTGCAGCCTCACAGAGCCAGAGACATGGGAACGATCCTGACCATGTGTATTTTCTCCGGGTGCTCCGGTTTCCTCCCACATTCCAAAGATGTGCAGATTTGCAGGTTAATTGCTTCTGTAAATTGTCCCTAGTGCGAAGGATAGATCTAGTACATGGTTGATCATTGGGTGGTAGGGATTCAAAGGGGCAAGGGGCCTGTTGCCATGCGGTACCTCTAAAATAAACTAAACTAATCACTTTATGTGGCCTTTTAAAATTTAAAACACTGTAGAAAATTCTGGAACAAAAACTCAAGAGAATTTGTCCACCACATTTTGCCTGGGCTCAGAAATTCTGGTCAGCTACCATCCTTCTTCTGCAAGACAAGATATAAACAACTAAAGGGCCTATCCCACCAGCATGCGACTGCATGTGGCGAGCGCGACCAAACGTGGTGGCTTGAGGCGTACGGCCTCGCGGGGCCGGTCCCACTTCCAACCGCGGAGCCCTATGGAGCTGGTCCCGACATCATACTCATCAATCAGCCGGGCAGGAGGCGGGCCAACTGAATGTGGACGTCGCAGGGCGTCGGGTGGTGACGTCATCACGCAACGGCTCGCCGGGCTGTGATGTCATTGTGCAACGCCACGCGCTAGGCGTGCGCCGTCAAGATGCTGCGTACGGCGTCCAGATGCTGTGTACCGTGTCCAGACGCTGCGAACGCCCGTCGAGGCATTGCGTGCAGCCTCAATGCGGCTGTGGGCTGACAGGCTGTTGCCATGCAGGATTTTTGAACTGTGTCAGTTTTTCGGAGCCCCGCGCAATGTCGGGACCAGCCCCGCACAACTCCATACGGCTCCGGCGATCGAAGTGGGACCAGCCCCGTGAGGCCGTACGGCCCACGCGACCACGTTAGGTCGCATGCTGGTGGGACAGGCCCTTAATTCTGCAGAGACGAAGGAAGACCTTATTAAAACTCACTAAATAGGCCCATCAATTAAACTCATCAAACTCAACAATAGGATGTTTCCATTAGTGGGAGAGTATAGGACCAGAGGGCACAGCTTCAGAATAAAAGGACGTACCTTTCAAAAGGAAATAAGGAGGAATTTCTTTAGTGAGAGAGTGGTGAATCTGAGGAATTCATTTCCACAGACATTTTTTAATGTGGAGATTGACAAATTCTTGATTAGTACGGGTGTCAAAGGTTATGGGAAGAAGGCTCGAGAATATGGTTGACATGGAAAGATAGATCAGCCATGATTGAATGGCAGAGTAGACTCAGAGTAGAAATGGTCTAATTCTGCTCCTATGACTTATGAAGTTATGAACTTATGAGACAAGACAGTTCCTTTTCCAGATCAGCACCTCACCAGCAGATGGAGAATGCTTTATTTCAGTGTCCATTAATGTTGTTTCAAAGTCAGTCACTGTGGCGATGCTGTTTCAATGTACAGCCTGAACACCAGGTTCAAGAATAAGTGTTAAAGAAGGAACTGCAGATGCTGGAAAGTCGAGGGTACACAAAATGCTGGAGAAACTCAGCGGCTGCAGCAGCATCTATGGAGCGAAGGAGATAGGTAACGTTTCGGGCCGAAACGTTTCGGGTCTGAAGAAGGGTTTCGGCCCGAAACGTTACCTATCTCCTTCGCTCCATAGATGCTGCTGCACCCGCTGAGTTTCTTCAGCATTTTGTGTACCCCAGGTTCAAGAATAACTTCTTCCCAACAACAATCAGGCTCTTGACTACTACTTAACACTAACTTCAACATTGTGGTTACTTAGAAACATACTGTAGAACCAGAAAATAGGCCATTCGAGCCAGCACCGCCATTCAATATGATCATGGCTGATCATCCAAAATCAGTACCTCGTTCCTGCTTTATCCCCATATCCCTTGATTCCCTTAGCCCTAAGAGCTAAATCTAACTCTCTCTTGAAAATATTCAGTGAATTGGCCTTCACTGCCTTCTGTGGCAGAGAATTCCACAGATTCACAATTCTCTGGGTGAAAACGTTTTTTCTCTTCAGTCCAAAAATAGCCTACCCCTTATTCTTAAACTGTGACCCCTGGTTCTGGACTCCCCCAACATGGGGAACGTTTTTCCTGCATCTAACCTGTCCAATCCTTTAAGAATCCTATATGTTTCTATAAGATTCCCTCTCATCCTTCTAAATTCCAGTGAATACAAGCCCAGTTGACCCATTCTTTCATCATATGACAGTCCCACCATCCCGGGTATTAACCTGGTGAACCTACGCTGTACTCCCACAATAGCAAGAAAGTCTTTCTTCAAATTAGGAGACCAAAACTCCACACAATACTCCAGGTGCAGTCTCACCAAGGCCCTGCACAACTGCAGTAGGACCTCCTTGCTCCTAAACTCAAATCCTCTTGCAATGAAGGCCAACATGCCATTAGCTTTCTTCACTGCCTGCTGTACTGTATTGTATTATGGTTATTAATCTACTGATTTTTTATTGTTTAATCTACATTATCTTGACTACTCTCATGGTAGTTAATAAGTACACTTTGACATAACATGCAGGAGACATAGACATATTTTTATTTAGTTGGTATAGTTTATATTGAGAAGCATTTTGTATCTTTATTTATTGGGCTTCATATATCTCTAAGCACCAGGTTCAAAACTGAAGAGCATCAGTCCAATCTACCCCCCACATGCCATGTCTTCCCTTGTCTTCGATTTAATTAGTGCTTACTCTTTTACTGGAATAAAACCCTACGAGTGACTGTCTTCTTCCTCTTCCGGTCAAGACTATCATTGAAGTTGCTAGCTATTTGATTGCTAGTGGCCGCAGAGCATCTCATAGCCTTGGAATAAAAAAGTTGCAACCTCATTCACTAAATGACATGATACGTTTATTCAATACCATAAACTCTCAAACACTGCTTATTTGTGACCATCAGAACCATTTCTGCAGTTCATTAACTGTTAGCATCCTGACCTTTAAATAACTCACTAACACGAGTAAAATTAGGAAGGAGCCTCTTATAAAAATGCCTTTGTATTCTCTAACATAAACATAATTTCCTGTTGCTGATGCCTGCAGGAGTTCAATGCATCAACACATAACCGGGTTTCCTGTTCTCCAAATAAATAAATAAAATGACATCCCTCCAAGTCATATATATCTATAAAGTGATAAAATCTATTTTTATTTTCTTTCATGTCAGTGGATTTTGTACGGGTAATGTGAATTACAAGCTTCTTATTTATCTTTTTAGAAGGAAAATAATGTTGTGTGCCTATCACATAATCTTACAGAGTGGTGGGAATCAAAACTTGAATCTTACCCTTCTTTGACCTACATGCGAGCCATGTTTTACTCACTTACTGTAATGCTCATGACGAGGACAGAGGCCTCATTTCAGTGGATGTTTTTTTCCAGAGGACTACACTCATATATAATGCAAAAACAAGTGCCAAATTCCATCTTGTTATTAAATATGTGATGTGGTGTGACATTTAGTCCAAGCCCTGAAATATACTCAGACACAAGAGATTGCAGATCTTTAGCTAATAGCAAAGTGCTGGAAAAACTTAGTGGGTCAGGCAGCATCTATGGAAGGAAATGGACAGGTAACGTTTCTTGTCGGGACCATTGTGGCAGCCTCGCCAACAGTCTGTGTCCCTTCTACTGTTTCTATTTTTTTAAGTATGTTCTAAAAGTTTTTTTTTTCAATGTTTCTTGGTTAGTTTATGTGGGGGGTGGGGGGGTTAGGGGGAAACTTTTTTTCAATCACTTACTTTGACGGAGATGCGATTTTCTTCATGTCGCATCTCCGCCCCCCCTCCCCCCCCCCCCCCCCCCCCTTTGCAGCCTACAAGCATGGATTGGTGTAGCCTTTCCTGGAGACCGATCCGGAGCTTCAAGCTGCGGGCGCTGTGCGGACTCACCATTGCGTAGCCGGGGATCCTTTGCCGAGGATCGCCAGAGGAAGAGCTCCGACATTAACACTAATGAAGCCCGTAGTCTCCGGTAAGAAGTGGCCGTCATGCTCAGCAATGGAAACAGGCCCTTCAACCCACCGAGTCCATGCCGGCCATCAATCACTCGTTCACACTAGTTTAGAAAAAAAAAACATAGAACATAGAAACAACATAGAAATTAGGTGCAGGAGTAGGCCATTCAGCCCTTCGAGCCTGCACCGCCATTCAATATGATCATGGCTGATCATCCAAACTCAGTATCCCGTACCTGCCTTCTCTCCATCACCTCTGATGCCCCCCTAGCCACAAGGGCCACATCCAACTCACGACTTAAATATAGCCAATGAACTGGCCCTCAACTACCCTCTGTGTTCCAGAGACTCACCACTCTCTGTGTGAAAAAAGTCTTTCCATCTCGGTCTTAAAGGATTTCCCCCTTATCCTTAAGCTGTGACCCCTTGTCCTGGACTTCCCCAACATCGGGAACAATCTTCCTGCATCGAGCCTGTCCAACCCCTAAGAATTTTTTGTAAGTGATTGTAATGAATTTTGTAGTTCTATGTTATTCCACTTTCGCATCCGCTCCCTACATACTTGGGCCAATTTACAGAGCCCAATTAACGTACAAACCCACATGTGTTTGGGATGTGGGAGGAAGCCGGAACACCCGGAGGAAACACTCATGGTTACATGGAGAACGTTGAAACTCCACACACATTCTGTGGGTTTCCAATTGGAAAACACTGCAAAATGCTTAAAACATTGAAAGACAAAGGGCTTTAAATTTAAAAACATTAAAAGCCATAGGGCTGGTGACATCCGGTGGCGCTGTTGAATGGCTGCCTCCACCTACAGTCTGTTTGTCTTTTTATCTTATATTATGTTTTAGTTGTTTGAAGTATGTTTTTGGTGGTTTTTTTAGTGATTTATGGGCGGGAGAGGCATAGGGTAATGGGGGTAGGGTAACTGTCTTTCAGTCACTTCCGGTCGAGACGCGACTATTATCCGAATCACGCCCTCGCGGCCTACCAACTGGATTGGCGCAGAATGTCTCACCTGGAATCAACGTTTGAGGCTCCGGAGTGTTGGGCCTGCTGCATCTACATCGCAGAGCTGTGGTTCACGGAGCTCCCAGCGCGGGCGGCGTTGACCAACATCATAGAGAAGTGGGACCCTTTGCCGGGGGCCGCCAGCGTTGAATCTCCGCCCAGCTCGGCCTATGGACTTCGGGTGCCGTGGACTCCGGTGGGAGGTGGCCGATTCAGAGGTCCAGGCCGCTGAGGATGTTCTTCCGTTTGACGCGTGGTTCCATCATCCCGGCGAGTGGGCCTGAACATTGGGCCGCCCGTAGCTGCGACTGCGGGGGGACTGCGGGGGACTCGGGAGGCCCCGACCACGGGTGAATATCGGGGAACATCAGCAAAGAGGTTGACTGGACTTTGGTGCCTTCCCTCACAGTGCCTTTGGTGCCTTCCCTCACATAGTACTAAAAGTCTGATCTTTACCGCTGTGGGGATGTTTGTGTTGTGGACTATCGTGTTCTGTGTTTTTCTTTTTATTTTTTATTTGTATGACTGTAAGGGAAATAGCATTTCGTTGTCTCTTACTTGAAGACAATGACAATAAAATTTAATCAAATTAAATCAAAATCAAAATTACAACAGTACATACACATGAAAATACAATATGTTATTTTTCACCATCAGTATTTACTCTGAAACGCGTAACCCTGGAAATCCTAAACATACAATGCATCAAAAATCCATCAGGCAAGAATGAAATGCTCAGAGAAGGAGAAAGAGGTGCAACGCATAGGCCTTGAACCCGGTGAGACGCAGGAGGAGCACGACCAGGACTCATACCACAGAGCCCAGTCCCTCCACGCACTAGAGTCTCCCAACCGCTGCAGACTAGTTTGGATTAAAAGGGCTGATCCGTGGGCGGTTGCTGCTGGGACGCAAGTCGGGGCCTAATCAACCCCGGCTGGGTCGCCTGGACGAGGGTGTCTGATGTTGTGAGACCCCAAAACACCCGATGACCCCAGGTCACATCACTGAGAATGCGTTCCAGTGCATCTAGAAGATGTATCTTTCACACTATATATATATATATATATATAATGTATATATATATATATATATATATATATATACAGGTGTATATAATATATATAAATATATATAATAAGGGAATATATATATATATCAACGTATTCTTCTAAATTAAAGATTCTAATATTTATGCAATGTTACTTGCTAATTTTAAGTATTCATACTGTCATAGTTATTATTTAAAAGTTAAATTGTTTGCGCTTTCTCCATTGGGATCAAGTTGGGGTCATTTTACTTATCGAAAAATATTTTATCAACCTCAGTGGGTACATCCTGGAGTCTAGATGCAAGCGTGTAACCAATATCCTGACAGCCAGTTTAATTTCATTCTCACTGACTTCCCCCAATGTATAGGGCTCTTATAGTGTCTGTGTCTTTCAATCGAAGGAATCAAAAGTAAGCTGATTTACTTTTGGTCATCGTCTAAATGGTGCCCAAGTCAATTTTCGGTAATTTTTTGAAATGAAAGCAGAGACATAGTTTTTTTTCAAATGGATACAGCAGGTGCGAGTTAAATATAAAGCCAAAAATATTGCCATAAAACCTTGTCATATTTATTAAAAAGAGAAAATTGTAGCATAATTTAAAAAATTCCTTAAGTGACAAGAGATGGGAGAGGGCAAATAGAAATTAATTTTCAAGTTGACTTCGAAGAATATAACAACATATAATGACAACTTGAATTGAGATAGCAGCTTCTCCATGGGAAAATGCACTGAGGCACATTAGCCAGAGATGGCACAGAGGAGCAGCGGTAAAGTTGCCTCCGCCTACAGCGCCATGTGCCCAGGTGCGACGACCCTCCCGCCATATCTCCTTTAAACTTCACCCCTTTCACTTTAAAACTATGCCCTCTAGTATTTTCCATCTTGGAGAAAAGATTCTGACTGTCTACCCTATCTATGCCTCTCATAATTTTATATATTTCTATCAAGCCTCTCACCATCTCCCACGTTCCAGAGAAAATGATCAAAGTCTGTCCAATCTCCCCTAGCGCTAATACCTCCTATCCAGCATCATTCAACAAAAATTTCCTCTGCAACCCTTTCCAAAGCCTCAACATTCTTTCTCTGTAAATGGTGACAGAACTCCAAATGTAGCCCAAATGAAATTCTTAATAAAGCTGCAACATGTAAGCTCCTTAACTCTAAACTCAATGTCCCCAACCAAAGAAATAATGCACATTCTATCAACTTTGCATTGCCCCAAAAATTATCAACATATCAGCAGATCTATCAATCTATATTACTAAAAGTCGATCTTAACCGCTTTGCTGCGCGTGCTTGATTTCCAAGAGAACGTCGCCACCTAACGGCAGACCTTTTTGCCACCTCCGCACAAGTCCCCCCCTCCGCCTTTCTGGACTGTAGGATTCTTCCATCGATGAAAAATCAGAGAGATATTAAAGTTTTTTTTTTTAATTTCCTGCAAATGGTGTTTGGGGGGTCTGGGTTGAAGTGAAAAGGCACTGCATGCAAATGTTGTTTGGGGTTTGGGTTGAAGAGAAAGGCACTGCCTGCAAATGGCTGTTTGGCTAAACTTGACCACACTTCCTGTTTGCACTATATTGACTACACTTTTGGCCACCCTACTCAGTCCCCCTCCACTCATCCAGTGCACAGGATTCTTTCACATCATTGAAAACAAATATAAATTGAGTAGGTTTAAAATATGTTAAGAATCTCTCTTCCTGTCAATCACGCCTTGAAGGCCACACCTTTTCCAGAGAGGGGGACGGGATTATAAACCCAAGGGTGGGTGTGCTCAGACTCTGCATGATGAGGAGGAGAGGTCACGACTGTCTGAGCTGTTAATCAACTGAAACACTCCGAATGTCACTGACCGTGAGAGTGGTTTTTTTTTTGAGGATTTATTATGGTTTTTATTGTGTTTCACCCTGCTTAAATATATGAAAACTGCATTTGAATGTGGTGACTGCAACCCTGCAATGAAATGGTATGAAACTGCATTTTATGTGGTGTCGTTGCACCCTGCATAAAATGTATGAAACTGCATTTGAATTTGGTGGCCTTGCACCCTCCTTGAAATGGTTGGAACTGCACTTGAATTTGTGGCCTTGCACCCTGCTTGAGTGTATGAAACTGAACCTGAATTTGGTGGCCTTGCACCCTGCTCGAAGAGGTAAGAAACGCCACTTTGAATTTTGGTGGACTTGACCATGCTAGAAAATGTAGGAAAATGGGATTTAATTTGGTGACATTGCACAAACTCTGCTTGAAATGGAATTTCAAGGAATAGCCATGAGTCAACTGCCCAGCCCACCAGCCATGATGAGCTGCCAGCAAATCAGGCTTGAGGACTGAGCTGCAACCCCAAGAATCCATTTGGCCCACAATGTGCATACTAGCACTCGCGAGACCAGTAGTCCCTCAGCCAACAACACCCATACCATGCACCATAAAGCCCCCCCCCCCCCCATACTGCGGAGAGTGAAAATGTGTCGGGGGCCCAGCCCTCCCGTTTGAACATGGGACCCAACGGTCCCACTTAGTCTAAGTATCATTTAAAAGCTCTGTGTGTGTGTGGTGTGATTATGTGTGTGGGTTGTGTCATTTTGGCATTGGAAACGTATCACCCTTCGAAAACCAACGCCATAACAAATTTCAGTAGTGATTTACCAATATGATTTTAGAAATCCACTCTCAGTTAAATTTGGTCCATTAACTTCTCGATATTTTCACTAAAATTGTTCCACCAACTAACTGTTTTTTTTTTCAAATTCAACCAGGTCAAAGCTTGCTGACATCGCAATGCCTTTGTTCCACGTAGCACTGCTCAATTTTCAATGCTCAGCCATTTATGCTCCCCACTCCCTGCTCCCTTCCTCCGCCTCCCCACCCCTCACTCTCCCTCTATCTATTTCCCCACGACCATCCCCCCCCCCCCTTCAAAAGGCGCAGAAAGAACAGTCAAACATCGAGGATCTGGAGTCACCGCCGCACACCGAGGCCACCGGCTTGCTTTGAATCATCTCATCTCCACAACCCGCCCGGTTGTAGAACATGGCGGTGGCGGCCGTTATCCCGCTCGCAGGGCACCGCGATGAGAAGGTGGCGCTGGCGGCCATTACTCCCTCTGGGAAAAACCTGCAATTCTTCTGTTGACTCGCAGGGACATGGGAAATCATGACACCAGAAGCTGCCGAGCTCCCACCGGTGCCCTAGGTCCAAGAGCTGCCGAGGCCTCACCGCCCTTTCGCAGTCAGCCCGTCTGAGCTGCCCGCTTCGCCCAGTTCATGTCCGCCTCTCCCTCATCTCTTCCCCCATCCTCTTCTCTTCCGATCCTCCTCCCCAGTCCCCACTCCTACCCCCTCCTCCCCATCCCCCACTCCCCCTCCTCCCCTCCTTCCCCTTCCCCCCCTACCACCCTCTTTTCCCCTCCTTCGCCCACACTCCCCCTCTCACCCTCTCCCCTATCCCCCCTCCAACCCCTTCTCCCTCCTCCTCTCCCCCGACAAACCCCCCTAATCTCCCACTCCTTCCACCTGTACCACCCACTCCCCCTTCCTCTCCCCCTTCCTCTACCCCTTCCGCTCCCCCTTCCTCTCCCCCTCACTCTCCCCCTTACCTCCTCCCCCTTCTCTCCCCCTTCCTCTCCCCCTTCTCTCCCCCTCCATCTCCCCCTCCACTCCCCTCCAGCTCCCCCCCCTTCCCATCACCTCCCTACCCCTCCCCTACCCTCTCCCCATCCCTCCACATTTCTTCCCCCTCCTCTCTCTCTCTCGCCTCTCCTCCCCTACCCATCTCCCTACCCCCTCGCCCCCTCACCCCCTCCTTCCCCAGTCTCCCCCTTTCTCGCCCTCCTCCTTCCCCTCTCTCCCTCCCCCTCGTTCCCCTCCCCCCCTCTCTACCCCCTCCCTCCCCCCCCGCTCACTCCACTCCACCCCATTCCCCTAACCCTCCCTCCCACTTCCTCCCCCTCTCTCCTCCCCCATCCCCTCCCCTTCCCGACCCCAACCCTCTCCGCCATCACTTCCCCTCTCCCCCTCTCCCCATCCCACCCCCCGCCCATACCCTTCCCACTCCCATCCACACTCTTCCCCTAAACCCCCCAACCCCCTCACCCCCCTTGCCCTCCCTTCCCCCCCCCCTACCCCTTCCCTCCAGCACCTCCAACATCCCTCCACCCCCTCCCCACCGCTTCCCTCAGCCCCCTCTCCCCCCTCTTCTCCTCACCGCTCTCCCCTCATCCCACCCTCCATCTCCTCCACCCCACCCTCCCCTCCCACTCCACAGCCTCCCGCTCTCTCTGTCTCTCTGCCTCCACTGTCCTCTGTCTCTGCCCTCTCTCTCTGCCCGCACACCTCTACACCCCCCCCCACCCCCTCTCCAGAATTGCCTGCGAGTTGAGGGCAAATGCTCAGTGAATAGGGCGTTATGGGTAAAAAGGAGCAAATGATAACATTAATATAATCTCAAGGTGGTATTAGCATGTGTGCAGGGGTAGTTATGTGGTGTGTTACCCGCATGCTGCCGCCCGCCAAACCCCCCCACCCCCCCGACAACCGCGCGATGGGGGAACAGACCCAATGGGTCTGCACTTGGTCTATATATCTATCCATCTATATACTTTTTAAACTCTGTGTGTGTGTGTGTGTGTGTTGTGTGGTGTGTGTGTTTGTGTGTTGTGTGTGTTGTGACTGCCGACCGTGATTAGTGTATGTTCACATTCCATTTTTTTTCAGATAAGATCTTTGGCCTTTGATTCTATGGTCCGCCAAAACCAGATGCTCAAATGCCGCCATTTTTTCCATTTAGCTAGACATACACTTTTACATTCACTAAAGCACCTCATAACCTTTAGATTTTTTAGTAACACCATGTTGAATAAAATCCTTCCCCCCCCCCCCAATATTTCAAAATGTTAAAAAAATCAAACCTACTCTCACCCATCAAGAATGTTGGTGAACGTTCCATCGTGTGATGTCCGCAATGCCCAATGCTCACAGGTGTCCAATCGAATGATCTCATTTACATATGCCTTTGCTCCCTCCCCCGCCAGATGTTCCAGCACGTCCATTGTGTGATGTCACAATGCATCCCTCACAGTTGCCAATCGGAATGGATTCATTACATATGCATTTTCCCACCCCAGCCCCTCCTCTCGCAGCACTGAGACAAAGCGCGTGATCAACGTGTGTGGGAATAGAGAAAGAGGATTGGGGTGTATAGGAGTGAGGAATAGATGGACTGCCCCTAACCCCCCCCCCCCTCTCACCCTCCACCCCACTCTCCCCCACCTCCCTCCCCCACCCCATCTCCTATCCCCTCTCCTCTCGCCCCCTGCCTTGTTCCCCCTCCATTGCCTCTCTCCCCCACCCCTTTTTCCCTACCCCCGGCCTCTCTCCCACTTCCACCACTCCTCCCTTAACCCCCCTTCCCCCCTCCCTCTCTCTCCTCCCACTCCTCCCCACTCCAACCATTCCAAACCACTCCCCCACCCCTCTCTTCCTCACCCCTCCCTCTCCCCTCCTCCCCAACTCTTCCACTTCTCTCGCCCCCTCCCCCACCCCTCTCCCTCCCTAGCAACCCTTTCTTAATCCTTTAAATCTCCCACCCCCACCCACTCACTTCCCCTCTCAACCCACTCCTTCCCCCCCCGCCCCTATCAACCCATTACCACACTCCATCTCACCCTACATATCCCCACCCCACTCCTCCCCCCACCCCCCCCTCCCTCATCTCTCACTTCCACCACTCCCCCCCAACCTATCCCCCACCTCCAACCCCCACCCTCTCCACCCTCACGAATCCACAACCTCACAAATCAACACACACTCTCTCACCCCCCACCCCCGCCCCAGCCCGGTTCCCCCCTCTTTTCCTCTCCCTCCCCCACATTTCTCTTCACTCCCCTTTCTTTCACTCCCCCCTCTACTCACCACCCTCCCTCCCCACTCTCCCTTCCGCACACCCCCTCATCCTACCCCCAACAACTACACTACTTCCCCCACCCCTTACCACTCTCCCCCTCCCCTCCACACTTCCCATCCCTCCACACACTCCCCTCTCTCCCCAACCCCTCTCCCTAACCCTCTCCTCCCCCTCCCTCCATACACTCATCCCCCTCCTCCCTTCCCCTCCTCCCTCCTCCCTCCTCCTTCCTCCCTCCTCCTCCTCCCTCCTTCATCCCTCCTCCTCCCTCCTCCCCCTCTCCCCTTCCTTCCCCACCCCTCTCTCCCCCACCATTCTCTCACCCCTCCCCCTCCCTCTCATCCCACTTCCCCACCACTCCCCCTACCCCCTCTCCCCTCCCTTCCCACTCTTCCACTTCTCACACCCCCCCCCCACCCACTCTCTCCCCTCCATTCCCTCTCCCACCCCTTACACTACTCCCTCTCTCTCCACCTCCACCACTCCCCCATCCCCCTCCCACTCTCTCACTTCACCACTCCCCCCATACCTCTCCCACCCCCTCTCTCCCCACTTCCTCTCACTATCCCCATCCCCCAGACCATCCCACATTTCTCTCTCCCCCCCCTTCGCGCTCCCTTCCCACACTCTCTTACCTCCTCCGCTCTCCAACTCCCTCCCACTTCTTCCCCCTCCCCTACCACTCTCCCCCTCCCTCCACACACTTCCTCCTCTCTCCCCCATACCCCTCTCCCTAACCCTCTCCTTCCTCCCTCCACACTCATCCCCTATCTCCCCTCCCCTCTCCCTCCTCCCCTCCCTCCCTCCTCCCCCCTCCTCCCTCTCTCCCCTTCCCCCTCCAAACCCTCACTCACCCTCTCCCGAACCCTCTCTCACCCCCACCCGAACCCTCACTCACCACCCTCCTCCACCCTCTCCTCCTTCCCTCCCCCTTCTCTCCCCTCTCCATCCTCCCTCTCCTCAACCCCTCAACTCCTCCCCTCCCACCCCCTCTCTCCCCCCGACCTTCACCCCCCTAAGCCATCTCCCCCCCACTCCCCATCCCTCTCTCCTGCACCACTCCCGCTACCCCTCCTCCCTTACTCCCCACTCTTTCTTCCCCTCTCCCTCCCCACCTTTCCTTCCCCTTTCTCTCTCCATCCCTTTCTCTCCTCCCTCCCCTTTCTCTCTCATCTCTCCCCCTCCTCTCCTCTCCCCCCTCCTCTCTCCCCCCTCCTCTCTCTCCCCCTCCTCTCTCTCCCCCTCCACCTATCTCCACCTCTCCCCCTCTCCCGCTTCCTCCCCCTCTCCCTCTTCCTCCCCTCTCCCTCTTGTCCTCCACCCACTCTCCCTCTCTTCCTCCCCCTCTCCTCTTCCTCCCCTCTCCTTCCTCCCCCTCTCCTCGCCCCCCTCTCCTTTCCTCCCTCGTCTTCCCTCAACCCTCTCCCTTCTCCCTCCCACTCCTCTCCTCTTCTCCCCACCCCTCTGCTCTCACCTCCCCCTCTTCCCCCTCTCCTCTCTCCCTCCACCCTCCCCTCCCTCACCCATCTAATACCCCTCACCCACCCTCCCCCCCTCTCCCCCCGCACCTCTACCATTCCCCTTCCCCTATCCCCTGCCCCCTCCTTACCATCCCCTCTCCTCCCTCCACATCCCTCATCCCCCTCTCTTCTCCTCCTCCCCCTCCCCAACCCCATCTCCCTCCTCCCCATCCTCTCCCCACCCCCCCTTTCCCTCTCCCTCACACTTACCACCCTCTTTCCCCTACCACCCCACTCCCTCCTCCCCTCACTTCCCCCCTCCCCACATTAACCACACTCTCCCCTACGGGGCCATCTCCCTTCTCCTCACCCTCCCCCACACCTCTCTCCCCTTCTCCCATCCCCTCTCTACCCCCACCCCTATCTCTTCCCCCTTTCCCTCCACCCCTCTCTCCACCCCCCCTCTCCCTCCCTCCCTCCTCCTCCCTTCACCCATCCTCTCCCCACCCCCCTTCCTCTCCCACACTCCCCCTTCCTCACCCCCATCCCCTTCCCACCTCCCAACCTCTTTTCCCCCTCCCTCCATACTCTTACCCTCTTTCCCCTACCCATACTCCTCCTCCCGCTCCTCCCCCCTCCCACACCCACTCACCACTAACCCCCATCCCCTTCAACCTCACCCCTCCCCCACACCTCTCTCTTCTCCCTCCCTCTCTCACTCCCCTCTTCCCCTCTCCTCCCCACACCTCATCTCTTCTCCCCCTTCCTCCCCATCCCACACACTACCTCTATCACTCACAAAACTCTACCCACAACCTCCACTCCTCTCCTAACACACAAACCTCAAACCCCCCCCACTACAACACACCAAAACACACCAACAAACCCCCCCACACATACTAAACAACTTCCCCACCCAATCCACTCCACACTCTACCACCCCACAACCCCACACAACCGTTCACCACAACCACCCACTCACACACTACAAACGAACACCCCCCCCCCTCCCCCCCCCCCCCCTACCACACACAACCCTACTCGCTCCAACCCCCCACACCCAAAAACTCACACTAACACTACACTCTCAATCACACCACACACACCCCCCCCCTACTCACTCCCCCCCCCCCTAACCCCACACCCACCCAAACGACCACTCACCCCACCCCTCCCACCCCCCCCCTCTCACTCTGCACCACCCTCACACACCTCCTCAACCCCCCCCCCCCTAACACCAAACTCAACCCAACATCTCACCAAAAAACACAACACACTACCATACACTACAATAAAACACTACACAACCCCCAACCTTCTAATAAACTCTTCAACCCCCCCACCACCCACAAACACCCCACCCCCTCCACTCCACCTCACAACTACACACCCCACCCCCTAAACCCCCCCCCCTAACACCAAATCCCTCACACCAACTCCACCCCCCCCCACCGCCACACACAAAACAAACCTCTAAACACACTCACATCAACACACATCCAAACCCCCAAACCCCCACACCCTATCTCTTCCCCATCACTAACTCTCGTATTTATCTCTTACTATCCTTTATCTCTTTCTTTCTTAATCTCATTCCCCTTCTCTTCATCTCTTCTATCCCATCTCTAATCTCTCATTTTTCATTATATCACATTCCCCCCTTCCCCTTCCTTCCTCTACCCAAATCTCTTTTCACTTATATACCCCCCCCCCCCACCCCTCTACTCTCTCAAACTCTCAAAATCCAACATCTCCCTCTCCACCTACCCCAACCACTACTCTCACTCTACCCCCCACCGCCTCTAACTCTCTAAACTCTCTAACTACCCCCAACTCCTCTACCCCAATATCTCTAACTAACCCCCCCATCCTACCCACCTAAAACTCATCATCCTACCACCCACCCCAATCTCATTTATTCATCTCTCCCCCTCCCTCACTTCTTTTCTCTTATCTCTTTTCCTCTCTTCCCCTCATTTCCCCTTTCCCTCCCTTTCTCTCCACCCCTCGCCTCACCCCCTCCTCCAGCTCCCTCTCCCTTATTCCATCTTTGGATTCCCCTTTATCCTCTACTTTTACCCTCTTTTCCTACTTTTTCTTTTTACCTACTTCCTTCCCTCTTCTCCCCTCCCCTTTTCTCCCACTCCACCCCTCCTACCTCCCTGCCCTTCCTCTTCATCCACCTCCTTCCCTTACTATCTGTTTAATTTCCTTTACCCCTCTCCTATCCACCCTTTTTCCTACCTTACCTTTTAACCCTACTCCAAATCATCTCATCCCTTCCATCTCTTACCCCTTCTATCTCTTCATCACAACAATATATCTCTTTTCTCTTTCCCCCTTACCCCCCTCTCCCCCCCTCTTCCATTCCCTCACCTACCCTTCAATACCCCATCTCTCCTCCCTCCCCACTCCTCACCTCCCTTACTTTTCACATTTTCATTATTCCCCTCTCCTTATTCCCCTCCTCTTTCCCATCTCTCCACCATCCTCTTTCCTCCCCCTCCCACACTATTACATTTTTTATTTCCTTTTCATACCCACTCCTCTCCCTCCCTTCTCCCATCTCCTCCACCTCCCCACCTTCCTCCCCCTCCTTACACTCCCACCCCTCCATCTCCACCTCTCCACTCTCCTCTACCTACTATCTTACCCTCGCACTCTACCCTCACCTACTCCACATTTCTCCATACCCACACCAACCCTCTACTCTATATACCTCTTCCCTCTACCCCCATTCCCTCCTCCACTCCACATTCACTTCCTATAACTCATTTCTTCTTCCCTTCTCCTCCGACCGGCCCCCCCCTATTCACTTATCTCTTTCTCTTCTCTTCCCCCTTTTTTCTTTCTTCTATTCTTCCTCTCTTCCTCAAACTCTCTCTAACCAACCCCCTACCCTACTCTTTCCCCTCTTCTCTTTATCGCTTTCCTTCCCCCTCTCCTTTTCTCTTCCTTCCTCTTCCCCCTTTTTTCCTCTCCCCTCTTCCTCCTCCCACTTCCCCCTTTCCCTCTCCCTCTCTCCTCCTCCATCTTCCTCTCCCTCCTTTTTTTCACCCATCTCCTTCCTTCGTCCCCTCTCCTTTCATTTTCCCCTCTCCTCCCACCGGTGTGTCCTCTTGTGTGTGATGGTGTCCGAGTGTGCCTGTTGGTTGTCTCTCTTCATATCTCGTCGTTTAGACTTCGCCCGCTTCCCTCTTACCCTCTTCCATCTCCTTTAATCTCTTCCCCCTTTCTCCCTCTTTCCTCATCCTCTCCTCGCCCTCTCTACTTTCCTCCCACCCTCCCTCCCACCTTCCACACTCCCCTCTCCATTCCGCTCCTCCCCTCCTTCCCCCTCACCATCTTCTCCTCTCTCCATCCCCTCCTCCCCTTCCCTCCCCCCCTCCTCACCCCACCTCCCCTCCACCCACCACTCCCCTCCTCACTCCCTCCCTGTCCCGACCTCCCTCTCCTCCTTCCCCTCCCTTCCCTCGCCCTCCTCCCTCCACCCCACCCCCTTCGTCCTCCCCTCCTCCTCCACTCCCCCTCACCCCTCCTCTCCTCGCTTGCCCTCTCTCACCACCCCCCCCTCATCCTCTTCCACCCCTCCACACTCCCACCCCCCTCCTCTCCCACCACCTCCTCCTCCA